>CM068355.1:40217489-40277489 GCA_034769755.1 Odontamblyopus lacepedii | reverse complement strand
GCGTTTCGGGCGCGTTTTGGTCGCGTTTCTGTCGCGTTTTGCCTGACCCTGCTGCGTGTTTCGGAGGTTTTCGGGGGTGCGTGTTCTGCCCGGGATGGAGGAGGCAGAGGCACGGGCGATGTTGGTGGTCTCTGGCCGGGTTTGACGCGCTCGGGCCCGGGCACTGTGGTCCTGAAGTGGGCGTGTGGCGGAGGGAGGGGATGGAGCTTGTAATTTACCACAGATCTTGCGGTTTTTAAAGGTATAAGAGTCAGTTTTGTGGGATACAGGAGGATGGGAGGGCATCTGACACACCACAACATCTGCAGAAACATTTCCTTGACCCTCATATCGAATAGGCCCATAGAGAATCATAACAGTTGTTGATTTAGTCCAGTTTTTGTCGTGTAAAAACTGCAATATTTAGATTTTAGTCCACTTATTTCCACTCTGCAGTTTGTCGTAATCCAGATTCAACCTAAAATTATCTTCTGTCCTTCTGATCCAATCAATAAACCTCGATACATAGGCCACGATATGATACACACCTCGATACAGTGCACTTTCAATTCGATATATTTCAAATCGATTCGATACGGTTCAATAAAAAATAAAGGCTAAATCGTGACTGTGACACTGAAAGTCTTTGTTAAACCACTTTTTGTGCAAAGTTCATATGAAACACAAACATTTAATTCTCAAAACAGTGAAAATGTGTTGCATAATAGACCTTTTGTTCATAGTATATATAGTTTAGTAGTAAATATTTAGTTTATATTGTTTATAATACATCTGCTTATACATGTATATTATACCTGATTCCTTCCTGTTTATACTGATATATTTATTTATTTGTTTATATTCACTACAGACTATAATCCCCACTATTATATACTTTATACCGTTTATATACTCCACATTCTGTATATATCGCACTTGCTCCTGATTAGCCGCTGAACCACATTTCTTTATCTTGTGTTTGTACACATGTAATGACGATACAGTTGAATCTAATCTCATTTAATTTAATAAACAACTTTAATTCGTCTAAACAAGTGACAAAACTGTAGCTGTGACAAAATAATTTAGCAAAATACACCAAAAAATACTGAATCATCACATTAAACAATACAATATATCAATATTTTGATATTTTTGCACACAGTCAGGGTCAGGGTCATGGTTCCTGGTCCAGGTTCAAGTCCAGATCCTGGTCCAGTGAATCCAGACTCTGTTTTAGATGTTTTTGTTTACATAGACAGTGAATAGAAATGCATAACCCTCTGATCCAGGTCTGGTTCAGGTCTGGTTCAGGTCTGGTTCAGGTCTGGTTCAGGTCTGGTTCAGGTTTTTTTCTCTGTTGGGAGTCTTCAAAAGCCTCTCTGGGTTCTGCCGCTCCCACGAAAACTATTGTTAATTTTTATTGTCGACTCGCAAACCTGTTTCTGTGACTGCAGCAGATAAAGAAAGAAATAAAATAATCTGTGGTTTAGTCTCAGATCTGGTCTCTGGTCTGGTCTCTACTCTGGTCTCTGGTCTGGTCTCTGGTCTGGTCTCTGGTCTGGTCTCTGGTCTGGTCTCTGGTCTGGTCTCTGCTCTGGTCTCTGCTCTGGTCTCTGGTCTGGTCTCTGCTCTGGTCTGGTCTCTGGTCTGGTCTCTGCTCTGGTCTCTACTCTGGTCTCTGCTCTGGTCTTTGGTCTGGTCTCTGGTCTGGTCTCTGGTCTGGTCTCTGGTCTGGTCTCTGGTCTGGTCTCTGGTCTGGTCTCAGTATTTAGATATTTGTGTCGCTGGACTTATTTTCTCCTCTTTCGAGTCGTTCTTTTCCACCTGGAGACAAACGGCTCTGTGTGACTCGGTTCTGTTGTGCTGTTGGATCTATAATAGTTCTGTGTGTGAGTGCGGAACATAGAACCCTGTGGAACCTGCTCGAGCACGTCCCAGTGTGAGTCTTAGCCCCGTCCACACTCATATTTGAGTCGCTTGCATTATGGATGCAGTGTTCGTCTGCACTAATCTGATGGAAAACGACTCCGGAGACGGAACAATCTGGATACACCAGCTCCCACGGATTCGCCTGAGCACAGATCTGATCCGGTGCTGTGTTGACACATGAAAACGTTGATACGCTGGCGTCAGGGCTCTAGCTGCGGTTCTTATTGGGCCTCATCACTGTGACCTCAGTTTAAACAAACAGTTTAAACAAACCTGAGACAAGCTCGAAACAGCGCTGGTCCATGAAAAGACTCTTTTTACTCTTGCATCTTCCTCGGCTTGAAATCAGCTGCTGCAACTTCAGTAAAACTACAGCAGCTTCACGGTTGACACGGTGCTCGGTTTTACTGCCCACGTGGAGTCGTGGTGTCGTGACGCCAGCCTGGTCATGTGACTAGTGTTTCTGGTGATCCAGACACGACGTGTGTGGAGGAAAATCATTTCCAATATGGTGATACAGGGATTTAGTGATTGATTTCAGTGTAAACGCTCTCTAAGTGCAGCAGCGTTGGGACTAACAGTTTGTGTATCTGCAGATCACTGGACATTCTTCAGTCATGAGAAACACCTCAGGTCACAGGGAGAACTTCAGTCCTTTAACTGTTCTGAAGACAGAGACACTTTATTACTGCAGAACACTTTATGAAAGTGGAACATCAACACAAACTTGTCTCACTGACGATTGTTCTGATTTGCACAAAGCCTAAAGTCTGTGCACTTTTCTGTGTGGATCAGCAAGAGCGTAGGTTTGGTCTCAGCTTCTGTGGGGACATTAACTGGACTCTGGACACTCTGGATGCTCTGGACACTCTGGACGTGTATCTAGTATTTTTCTCCCGTTGTTCACAGCGTCCAAAACGCACGTCGGGGGCGTCTGAATTGGGGTCGGGCTGATTAGTCGATGAATCGATAATTGATCCTTCACAATTTGGTGGATCAGGTTCATGTTAATGGCCAAACTGAATGTCAGTGTCTCTGTAACGTAGCCTGAGGAGTCGAGGCCTGAGCACAAACTCTGGAGCCTCACAGTCCAACGTCTCAGCTCTGGCTCCTTGCAGATCCCTATATTCCTCAGAGTGCATTTCCCTGCACATCAGTGTCCCGGGTATGATCGGGTTTTTCCTGATTTCACATGTTTACGCATCATCTGCAACGCGACATACGCACAGAACAGACTCAGCAACAGCAGAACATCCTCTGTCACAGGGAGAACACTCATATTCACTGAGTCACAGAGAGAACACTCATATTCACTGAGTCACAGGGAGAACACTCATATTCACTGAGTCACAGAGAGAACACTCATATTCACTGAGTCACAGGGAGAACACTCATATTCACTGAGTCACAGGGAGAACACTCATATTCACTGAGTCACAGAGAGAGCACTCATATTCACTGAGCACAAGGAAAGAGCTGCTTTTTTCAGCTCTTACAGTTTATGCAAATGAGCCGT
This sequence comes from Odontamblyopus lacepedii, assembly GCA_034769755.1. Taxonomy (NCBI): domain Eukaryota; kingdom Metazoa; phylum Chordata; class Actinopteri; order Gobiiformes; family Gobiidae; genus Odontamblyopus; species Odontamblyopus lacepedii. Next base: position 40,274,062 of record CM068355.1, on the reverse strand, counting down.
GTAAGATAAGGTCTTTACTGTCAGGACTTTACTGATGTCCCAGTGGCTCCAGGACAGTTTAGTGCAAAAAAGGAAAAATAGAAATAATAATCAAAATAATAATATAAAGTGAATAAGTATATGTACAAAATTTACAAAGAGAATTGAAATATAAAAACTATATATATATAAAAGAAAGAAAGTAGAAAACAGTGCAAAAGTGAAAAAGTTTTTCCTGACGATCGATGAATTCAAATGCAGAGGCTCCAAATATGGGCGTCCAGGGCTTTGTTTATTAAAATAAAACGGCAAATATTCGTTTTTTCTTCCCCAAATATCGACCGTGACTCGTCTCCTCCGTCCCTCCGCAAACCTACAACAACATGGGTGAAAGAAGAGAGGGATGAAGAAAGAAAGAACCGAAATACATGATAAATCTGGAGTTTATCTGGTCGGACGGACGGAGGTGAAGAGTTTCCCTCCAGAACCGAAGCTAAACTCAGAGTTTTTTACCCAGAAACGACAGAGCAGAACGAAGAGAAAGAAAGAGAGGAGAGAGTTTCTGCCTCTGACGGAGCGAAAGAACATTTGTGATTACAGTATTTACATTAGTCTGAAAGAACGAGGGAGGGAGAAAGTGACCACAGAGAGAGAAAGAGGAAAAGAGTGATTATTTACATTAGAAGAGAGAGAAAAGGAGAGAGCGGAGAGAGGGAAAGACTGTTTGTGATTACACTTTATTTACATTAGAAAGACGAGAGGAGCGAGGGAGCGAGTGGTGAGAGGAGGGATGGAGGGAGAGAGAGAGAGAGAGAGAGAGAGAGAGGTGATGGCTTCCAGATGTGAGCGCTGAAAAAACTGTGATGTGGTGAAGAGAGAGAAGAGAGGGAGATAAAGAGAAAGAAAGAAAGAGGGAAGTAGGAAAAATAGGAAGAACGAGAGAAAGAGATGGACACAAGAATGAGAGGAGCGAAAGACAAACACAAAGTGAGCTGGAGGGAGAGAGAGAAGAGGGGAGGCAGAGGAAGAGAGAGGAAGAGGGGGAAGAAAGAAAGAGAGGAAGAGAAGGAGGGGAAAAGAAAGAAAGAAAGAAAGAAAAAGAAAAGGGGAGGCAGGGAAAGAGAAAGAGGAGGAATAAAGAGAGAGGAGGGGAGAGAGGGAGAGAAGGACAAAGAGAGAGAGAAAGAGGGAAGCAGGGGAAGAGAGGGAGAAAGGGAAGGAGAAAGAAAGAGAGAGGGAAACATGGAAAGACGGAGAGAGAAAGAGATGGACACAAGAAGGAGAGGAGAGAAAGACAAACACAAAGTGAACTGGAGAGAGAGAGAGAAGAGGGGATGAGAGGGGGAAGAAAGAAAGAGAGAAGAGGGAGAGGAGAAGAGAAGGAAGGAGAGGCAGAAAGAAAGAGAGAGAATGAAGGGAAAATAAAGGAGGAGAGAAGTTTAGTCCTGGATTAAACCTGATTTGGACCTGGTTTAGTCCTGGTTTAGACCTGGTTTAGTCCTGGTTTAGACCTGGTTTAGACCTGGTTTAGTCCTGGTTTAGTCTTGGTTTAGTTCTGGTTTAGTCCTGGTTTAGTCCTAGTTTAGTCCTGGTTTAGACCTGGTTTAGTTCTGGTTTAGTCCTGGTTTAGTCTTGGTTTAGTTCTGGTTTAGTCCTGGTTTAGTCCTAGTTTAGTCCTGGTTTAGACCTGGTTTAGTTCTGGTTTAGTCCTGGTTTAGACCTGGTTTAGACCTGGTTTAGTCCTGGTTTAGTCCTGGTTTAGTCCTAGTTTAGTCCTGGTTTAGACCTGGTTTAGTTCTGGTTTAGTCCTGGTTTAGACCTGGTTTAGTCCTGGTTTAGACCTGGTTTAGTCCTGGTTTAGTCTTGGTTTAGTTCTGGTTTAGTCCTGGTTTAGTCCTAGTTTAGTCCTGGTTTAGACCTGGTTTAGTTCTGGTTTAGTCCTGGTTTAGACCTGGTTTAGTCCTGGTTTAGTCCTGGTTTAGTCCTAGTTTAGTCCTGGTTTAGACCTGGTTTAGTTCTGGTTTAGTCCTGGTTTAGACCTGGTTTAGTCCTGGTTTAGACCTGGTTTAGTCCTGGTTTAGTCCTGGTTTAGTCCTGGTTTAGTCCTGGTTCAGTCCTGGTTTAGTCCTGGTTTAGACCTGGTTTAGACCTGGTTTAGAAATGGTTTAGTCTGAATCCTCACATGATCTGTAAAAGTGGATTTGTAGTTTATTTCGTTGGAGTTTTGTCATTTGTAGTTTATTTTTACTCTTGGGTTTTTCCCTCAGCCTCACAGTAACGAGGCCTGTGATTGGCTCGTGACTCTTAATCATGTTTGACTCTATTATACACGGAGCATCAGGGCTTAAAACACACACTATACACACACACTATACACACACACTATACACACACTATACACACACACTATACACACACACACACTATACACACACACACTATACACACACACTATACACACACACTATACACACACACTATACACACACTATACACACACACTATACACACACACTATACACACACACTATACACACACACACACTATACACACACACTATACACACACACACACTATACACACACACTATACACACACACTATACACACACACTATACACACACACTATACACACACACTATACACACACACACACTATACACACACACTATACACAGACACTATACACACACACTATACACACACACTATACACACACTATACACACACACTATACACACACACTATACACACACTATACACACACACACTATACACACACACTATACACACACACACACTATACACAAACACACTATACACACACACTATACACACACACTATACACACACACTATACACACACACTATACACACACACTATATACACACACTATACACACACACTATACACACACACTATACACACACACTATATACACACACTATACACACACACTATACACACACACTATACACACACACAATATACACACACACTATACACACACACACACACACACACACACACTATACACACACACACACTATACACACACACTATACACACACACTATATACACACACACTATACACACACACTATATACACACACACTATACACACACACTATACACACACACTATACACACACACACTATACACACACACTATACACACACACTATACACACACACTATACACACACACTATACACACACACACTATACACACACACTATACACACACTATATACACACACTATACACACACACACTATACACACACACTATACACACACACTATACACACACACACACTATATACACACACTATACACACACACACACACTATACACACACACTATACACACACACTATACACACACACACTATACACACACACTATACACACACACTATACACACACACTATACACACACACTATATACACACACTATACACACACACACTATACACAGACACTATACACACACACACTATATACACACACTATACACACACACACTATACACACACTATACACACACACACTATACACACACACTATACACACACACACACTATACACAAACACACTATACACACAGACTATATACACACTATACACACACACACACTATACACACACACACTATACACACACACTATACACACACTATACACACACACATTATACACACACACCATACACACACACTATACACACACACTATACACACACACACACTATACACACACACTATACACACACACTATACACACACTATACACACACACACTATACACACACTATACACACACTATACACACACACACTATACACACACACTATACACACACACTATACACACACTATACACACACACACTATACACACACACTATACACACACACTATATACACACACACTATACACACACACTATACACAGACACTATACACACACACACTATATACACACACTATACACACACACAGTATACACACACACACACACTATACACACACACACACACACACACTATACACACACACTATATACACACACACTATACACACACACACTATATACACACACTATACACACACACACTATACACACACACTATACACACACACACTATACACACACACTATACACACACACACACACACTATACACACACACTATACACACACACACTATATACACACACACACACTATACACAGACACTATACACACACTATATACACACACTATACACACACACACTATACACACACACTATACACACACACTATACACACACACACTATATACACACACTATACACACACACACACTATACACACACTATACACACACACACACTATACACACACACTATACACACACACTATACACACACACTATACACACACACTATACACACACTATATACACACACTATACACACACACACTATACACAGACACTATACACACACACACTATATACACACACTATACACACACACTATACACAGACACTATACACACACACACTATATACACACACTATACACACACACACTATACACACACTATACACACACACACTATACACACACACTATACACACACACACACTATACACAAACACACTATACACACAGACTATATACACACTATACACACACACACACTATACACACACACACTATACACACACACTATACACACACTATACACACACACATTATACACACACACCATACACACACACTATACACACACACTATACACACACACTATACACACGCACACACTGTACACACACACTATACACACACTATACACACACACACTATACACACATACTATACACACACACTGTACACACACTATACACACACACTATACACACACACTATACACACACTATACACACACACACTATACACACACACTATACACACACACTATACACACTATACACACACACTATACACACACACACTATACACACACACTATACACACACTATACACACACACACTATACACACACACACACTATACACACACACTATATACACACACTATACACACACACTATACACAGACACTATACACACACACACTATATACACACACTATACACACACACACTATACACACACACAGACTATACACACACACTATACACACACACACTATATACACAAACTATACACACACACACTATATACACACACTATACACACACACACTATACACACACACACTATACACACACACACTATATACACAAACTATACACACACACACTATATACACACACTATACACACACACACTATACACACACACAGACTATACACACACACTATACACACACACTATATACACACACTATACACACACACACACTATACACAGACACTATACACACACTATACACACACTATACACAGACACTATACACACACTATATACACACACTATACACACACACTATACACAGACACTATACACACACACTATATACACACACTATACACACACACACTATACACACACACAGACTATACACACACACTATACACACACACACACACTATACACACACACACACACACACTATACACACACACTATACACACACACACTATATACACACACACTATACACACACACACACTATATACACACATTATACACACACACACTATACACACACACACACACACTATACACACACACTATACACACACACACACACTATACACACACACTATACACACACACAGTATATACACACACTATACACAGACACTATACACACACTATATACACACACTATACACACACACACTATACACACACACACACACACTATACACAGACACTATACACACACACACTATATACACACACTATACACACACACTATACACACACACACACTATACACACACACTATACACACACACTATACACACACACACTATACACAGACACTATACACACACACTATATACACACACTATACACACACACTATACACACACAGTATACACACACACTATATACACACACTATACACACACACTATACACAGACACTATACACACACACACTATATACACACACTATATACACACTCTATATATACACACACACTATACACACACACACACACTATACACACACACTATACACACACACACTATATACACACACACTATACACACACACACACTATACACACACACTATACACACACACTATACACACACACACTATACACAGACACTATACACACACACTATATACACACACTATACACACACACTATACACACACAGTATACACACACACTATATACACACACTATACACACACACTATACACAGACACTATACACACACACACTATATACACACACTATACACACACGCACTATATACACACACACTATACACACACACACACGCTATACACACACTCTATACACACACACTATACACACACACACTATATACACACACTATACACACACACACTATACACACACACACACACTATACACAGACACTATACACACACACACTATATACACACACTATACACAGACACTATACACACACACACTATATACACACACTATACACACACACTATACACACACACACTATACACAGACACTATACACACACACTATATACACACACTATACACACACACTATACACACACAGTATACACACACTATATACACACACTATACACACACACTATATACACACACTATACACACACACTATACACACACAGTATACACACACACTATATACACACACTATACACACACACTATACACAGACACTATACACACACACACTATATACACACACTATACACACACGCACTATATACACACACACTATACACACACACACACACTATACACACACACTATACACACACACACTATATACACACACTATACACACACACACACGCTATACACACACTCTATACACACACACTATACACACACACACTATATACACACACTATACACAGACACTATACACACACTATATACACACACTATACACACACACACTATACACACACACTATACACACACACACTATATACACACACTATACACACACACTATACACAGACACTATACACACACACACTATATACACACACTATACACACACACTATACACACACACACACTATACACACACACTATACACACACACACACTATACACAGACACTATACACACACACACTATATACACACACTATACACACACACACTATACACAGACACTATACACACACACTATATACACACACTATACACACACGCACTATATACACACACACTATACACACACACACACACTATACACACACACTATACACACACACACTATATACACACACTATACACACACACACACGCTATACACACACTCTATACACACACACTATACACACACACACTATATACACACACTATACACACACACACACACAAAGAATCTATATATTCTAAATCACTAAACCAGGACTGAGGACTGAACCAGGTCTAAACCAGGACTGAACCAGGACTGAACCAGGACTGAACCAGGACTAAACCATTTCTGAACCAGGACTAAACCAGGACTGAACCAGGACTAAACCATTTCTGAACCAGGACTAAACCAGGACTGAACCAGGACTGACCCTAAGCCGAGGTCCACAGCGACGCCTCGTCATTCTGGCCTTAAACTGTTCGTCTGAAGCCGCCACACAGGATCCTGAACTTTTCATTTCTCTGTTTTGTTCCTGAATCAAGATCTGAACATAAATAACGGACCAATCAGACGCCTTCATTCCCCGAGGCCCCGCCCACTAGCGTTAGCAACAGGTTTGACTGACAGCTCGTTTCGCTGCTAAGTAAGTTCCCTTCCCGCTTTCCCCCGAGTGATGATTTCTGAAATAAAATGAGAAAATAAATCAGTCACAATATCTAATGTTACTAGAATCTGAACGAGCAGAATTTAACGAGCAGAAAGTAAAGAGAATTTGGTTAAATTGTGACTCTATTGTTGTTCCTACGTAACAGAACAAACAACATAAATCAGTGACTTAAACTATTTAAAGTTTGATGCTAAAAGCTCAAAGTTTCCTTCTTATTCTCCGCTCTGAGGAGGCGCCATATTTACCCTCCTCGCTCCTGATTGGCTCTTGTGGTTGCTATGATACTCGCGGTCGGATTTCCATATATGGTCGCGGGCTGCAGATTAGTCCCTGTAAGTGCCGGCCTCGGTGAGCTTCATTTGACTGGAGCTGAACTCTGCGGTGACGTCGGTTCAGTCACAGTCTGTGAGTTACTGCCTGACACACCTCCTCCCGCTCTATTGTTTCAGCTGGATCCTTCTCTCCTCCCTCCTTCCTCCTCCCTCCTTCCTCCTTCCTCCTCCCTCCTCCCTCCTCTCCTCTCCTCTCCGTCCTTCTCTCCCGTCTCATTCCCGTTCTCGGACACAAACTTCCCTCTCACACTCCTCCAAATGGACTGAACTCTGGATTTGGGAGATAAAACTTCCTCGTAAAAGGGAAAACATCGGAGTGTTTTTTTCGTGAGGATTTTCTCGTCTGTGAATCATGTCCGGCTGCTTCAGGACCAGAAAGTGAGTCTTTTCTTTTCTGTTTTGATTATTTTCAGGATTCTCTTAAATGTCGTTTCCTCGTCACAAACAGACCCGGAGGTCTTCTCTCAAAAACACTCTCTTCCACCTTGTGATGTCATCATGTGGTGATACAGGAAACGCTCCACTGTGTTTTTAAACTCCACACACCTTCAGTAGGATCATCTGGATCCTGGTTTAGTCCTGGTTTAGCCCCAGTTTAGACTTGTTTAGTCCTGGTTTAGTCCTGGTTTAGTCCTGGTTTAGTCCCAGTTTAGACCTGATTTAAACCTGGTTTAGTCCTGATTTAGACCTGGGTTTGACCTGGTTTAGTCTGAATTTAATCCTGGTTTAGTTTTGGTTTAATCCTGGTTCAGTCCTGGTTTAGTCCTGGTTTAGTCCTGGTTCAGTCCTGGTTCAGTCCTGGTTTAGTCCTGGTTTAGTCCTGGTTTAGTCCTGGTTTAGTCCTGGTTCAGTCCTGGTTTAGTCCTGGTTAAGTCCTGGTTCAGTCCTGGTTTAGTCCTGGTTTAGTCCTGGTTCAGTCCTGGTTTAGTCCTGGTTTAGTCCTGGTTTAGTCCTGATTTAGTCCTGGTTCAGTCCTGGTTTAGTCCTGGTTCAGTCCTGGTTCAGTCCTGGTTTAGTCCTGGTTTAGTCCTGGTTCAGTCCGGGTCCTGTCCTGGTTGAGTTCTGCTTTAGTCTGGGTCCAGTCCTGGTTGAGTTCTGCTTTAGTCCGGGTCCAGTCCTGGTTGAGTTCTGCTTTAGTCCGGGTTCGGAGCTCATTTAAATTCCTCTCTGTAAAAGAAACTCTAAACACAGGCCTGTGGTTTGGCCCGACTCAGACCTGCCCCGACTCTGACCTACTTCTGTCCCTGATGCCCTCCCGTCCCCCCTGATGCCCTCCCGTCCCCCCTGATGCCCTCCCGTCCCCCCTGATGCCCTCCCGTCCCCCCAGATGCCCTCCTGTCCCCCCGTCCCACCTGATGCCCTCCTGTCCCCCAGATGCCCTCCTGTCCCCCAGATGCCCTCCCGTCCCCCCAGATGCCCTCCCGTCCCCCCGTCCCACCTGAGGCCCTCCCGGCCCCCAGATGCCCTCCTGTCCCCCAGATGCCCTCCCGTCCCCCCGTCCCGCCTGATGCCCTCCCGTCCCCCAGATGCCCTCCCGGCCCCCAGATGCCCTCCCGTCCCCCCGTCCCGCCTGATGCCCTCCCGTCCCCCCAGATGCCCTCCCGTCCCCCCCGTCCCGCCTGATGCCCTCCCGTCCCCCAGATGCCCTCCCGTTCCCCCGTCCCCCCAGATGCCCTCCTGTCCCCCCGTCCCACCTGATGCCCTCCCGTCCCCCCAGATGCCCTCCCATCCCCCCAGATGCCCTCCCGTCCCCCCGTACTCCAGATGCCCTCCCGTCCCCCCGTACTCCAGATGCCCTCCCGTCCCCCCATGCTCCAGATGCCCTCCCAGATGTGTGCCGATCTCCTCCGTGTCCAAACGTGCGTCTCTCACATAAATGTCGGTGAACGTGCCGTGAGCAGGTTTCCTCAAACAGGAAAAAAAAAAAAAAAAACACTCTGTTCCACCTTGTGATGTCATCGTGTGGTGATACAGGAAACGCTCCACCGTGTTTTTAAACTCATTCATAGTTTGATTCTGGTGTAGTTCTAGTTCAGACTTGTTTTAGTCCTGGTTTAGATCTGATTTAGTCCTAGTTTGATCCTGGTTTAGTCTTGATTTAGTCCCAGTTTAGACTTAGTTCAGTCCTGGTTTAGTTTTGGTTCAGTCCTGGTTTAATTTTGGTTTAGTCCGGGTTTAGTCCTGGTTTAGTCCTGGTTTAGTCTGGGTTCAGACTAGGTTTAAATTTGGTTTCATCCTAGTTTGATCCATCCTGGTTTAGACTTGGTTCAGACTTGGTTTAGTCTTAGTTTAGTCCTGGTTTAGTCTTAGTTTAGTCCCAGTTTAGATTTGGTTTAGTCCTGGTTTAGTCTTGGTTCAGTTCTGGTATAAATGTTGTGTTGTGTCAGATGCCCTCTCATATGGAGCTGGTGTTTTAGTGTTTTAGTGTTTTAGTGTGTTGGAGTTTTGGTGTGTTGATGTGTTGGAGTTTTGGTGTTTTGGTGTGTTGGAGTTTTGGTGTGTTGGTGTGTTGGTGATTTGGTGTTTTGGTGTGTTGGTGATTTGGTGTTTTGGTGTGTTGGAGTTTTGGAGTTTTGAAGCTTGTGTCAGGTGTGTTGGAGTTTTTGTGTTTTGATGTGTTGGAGTTTTGGTGTTTTGATATGTTGGAGTTTTGGTGTTTTGGTGTGTTGGAGTTTTGGTGTGTTGGAGTTTTGGTGTGTTGGTGATTTGGTGTTTTGGTGTGTTGGTGATTTGGTGTTTTGGTGTGTTGGAGTTTTGGAGTTTTGAAGCTTGTGTCAGGTGTTTTGGTGTGTTGGTGATTTGGTGTTTTGGTGTGTTGGTGTTTTGGTGTGTTGGAGTTTTAGTGTGTTGGTGATTTGGTGTTTTGGTGTGTTAGTGTTTTGGTGTTTTGGAGCTTGTGTCAGGTGTGTTGGTGTTTTGGTGTGTTGCAGTTTTGGTGTTTTGGTGTGTTGGAGTTTTGGTGTTTTGGTGTTTTGGTGTTTTGGACCTTGTGTCAGGTGTGTTGGTGTTTTGGTGTGTTGGAGTTTTGGTGTTTTGGTGTTTTGGACCTTGTGTCAGGTGTGTTGGTGTTTTGGTGTGTTGGAGTTTTGGTGTTTTGGTGTTTTGGAGCTTGTGTCAGGTGTTTTGGTGTGTTGGTGTGTTGCAGTTTTGGTGTTTTGGTGTTTTGGAGCTTGTGTCAGATGTTTTGGTGTGTTGGTGTGTTGGAGTTTTGGTGTTTTGGTGTTTTGGTGTTTTGGTGTGTTGGTGTTTTGGTGTTTTGGTGTTTTGGTGTGTTGGTGTGTTGCAGTTTTGGTGTTTTGGTGTTTTGGAGCTTGTGTCAGGTGTTTTGGTGTTTTGGTGTGTTGGTGTGTTGCAGTTTTGGTGTTTTGGTGTTTTGGAGCTTGTGTCAGGTGTGTTGGTGTTTTGGTGTGTTGCAGTTTTGGTGTTTTGGTGTTTTGGACCTTGTGTCAGGTGTGTTGGTGTTTTGGTGTGTTGCAGTTTTGGTGTTTTGGTGTTTTGGTGTTTTGAGTTGCGGAGCTGCTGTGTCGACCTCCTCCGTGTCCAAACGTGCGTCTTTCGGGTAAATTGTGAAACGTCGGTGAAGCAGGTCCGGATCCGCTCTGGATTAGTCACCGGAAAAACACCGACGCTCCTGTGGAATGCGCCGTTATGGCACTCCGGTCTGCGCGCGTGTGTCTACGGGGGGATGTTTCAGGGGTTACCGTGGCGACGCCGCGCACACGTCACAATAACCAGTTCTTACAGACAGATTTATAGACTTATTCACGTTCCTTTAAAATGCACTTTAAATGTTCTGAATCTGATGATTTTTTACTCTTTTATGTGTCTTGGAAGTGCGCGTTTGCATGCTAGTTGTTCTTAGCTTTACTGTGACTACAAAACACCGCTTTTTTTCCTGGTTTAGTTCTGGTTTAGTCCTAGTTTAGTCCTATTTTCGTCTTGGTTGAACCCGAGTTTAGTCCTATTTTAGTCCAGGTTTAGTCCTGATTTAGTCCCGGTTTAGTCCTGGTTTAGTCCTGGTTTAGTCCTGGTTCAGTCCAGGTTTAGTCCTGGTTTAGTCCTGATTTAGTCCCGGTTTAGTCCTGGTTTAGTCCTGGTTTAGTCCTGGTTCAGTTCTTGTTTAGTCCTGCTTTAGACCTGGTTTAGTCTTGGTTTAGTCCTGGTTTAGTCCTGGTTTAGTCCTGGTTTAATCCTGGTTTAGTCCTGGTTTAGTCCTGGTTTGATCCTGGTTTAGTCCTTTTTAAATCTTGGTTTAATCCTGGTTTAGTCCTTTTTTAATCCTGGTTTAGTACTGGTTTAGACCCGGTTTATTCCTTTTTTAGTCCTGGTTTAGTCCTGGTTTAGCCCTGGTTTAGTCCTGGTTTAGTCCTGGTTTAGTCCTGGTTTAGCCCTGGTTTAGTCCTGGTTTAGTCCTGGTTTAGCCCTGGTTTAGTCCTGGTTTAGTCCTGGTTTAGTCCTGGTTTAGTCCTGGTTTAGTCCTGGTTTAGTCCTGGTTTAGTCCTGGTTTAGTCCTGGTTTAGTCCTGGTTTAGTCCTGGTGTTGTCTTTATTGTGTCTTAAAACTTCACATTAATAAAACTTCAACTGATTAAAAAAAATGGAAAAAGATAAAAGTCGTGTGGAAGAACTTTTGGACGACTGCAAACTTTTTTAAACAAACTAATCCTGTTTTTTTTTTTAAACCGTGAAAAAAGAATGTTTAAGTAAATATGATGTTTCTTTTCCTCTTGGTTACAGAGGTATTTTGGTTAAACTTATTTCCTGATCATCCAAACATCCTTGTGTCTCCGTCCCGAGGACTCACAGACGGGGCGTTCTGGAGGATGTGCTGTCTGTACTTCCTGGTTTGGTGGTTTCCTGGAGCCACTTCCTGTCCACACAGGAAGTGGACATCAGCTGTTTAGAGCCTGAGTCAGAGCTGAGTCCGAACATGTGTTGGTGTTTAAAGCTGAACTCCGGCACGTTTGAAGCTAAAGTCCGTGTCTGGAGGAGGTGGAATTCTGTCAGGAGCCAAAAAACAGCACAGATCAGAGTTTCCTCAGTGGAGATCTCACTGTGACAGAGAGTCTGTGAAGGCAACAAACTAGTGCAGTGATGGGGGCAAGTTCTGAACTAGTGTAGTGATGGGGGCAAGTTCTGAACTAGTGTAGTGATGGGGGCAAGTTCTGAACTAGTGTAGTGATGGGGGCAAGTTCTGAACTAGTGTAGTGATGGGGCAAGTTCTGAACTAGTGTAGTGATGGGGGCAAGTTCTGAACTAGTGTAGTGATGGGGGCAAGTTCTGAACTTGTGTAGTGATGGGGGCAAGTTCTGAACTAGTGTAGTGATGGGGGCAAGTTCTGAACTAGTGTAGTGATGGGGGCAAGTTCTGAACTAGTGTAGTGACGGGGGAAAGTTCTGAACTAGTGCAGTGATGGGGCAAGTTCTTAACTTGTGTAGTGATGGGGGCAAGTTCTGAACTAGTGTAGTGATGGGGCAAGTTCTTAACTTGTGTAGTGATGGGGGCAAGTTCTGAACTAGTGTAGTGATGGGGCAAGTTCTGAACTAGTGTAGTGATGGGGGCAAGTTCTGAACTAGTGTAGTGATGGGGGCAAGTTCTGAACTAGTGTAGTGATGGGGCAAGTTCTTAACTTGTGTAGTGATGGGGGCAAGTTCTGAACTAGTGTAGTGATGGGGGCAAGTTCTTAACTTGTGTAGTGACGGGGGAAAGTTCTGAACTAGTGCAGTGATGGGGCAAGTTCTTAACTTGTGTAGTGATGGGGGCAAGTTCTGAACTAGTGTAGTGATGGGGCAAGTTCTTAACTTGTGTAGTGATGGGGGCAAGTTCTGAACTAGTGTAGTGATGGGGTCAAGTTCTTAACTTGTGTAGTGACGGGGGAAAGTTCTGAACTAGTGTAGTGATGGGGCAAGTTCTTAACTTGTGTAGTGATGGGGGCAAGTTCTGAACTAGTGTAGTGATGGGGGCAAGTTCTGAACTAGTGTAGTGATGGGGCAAGTTCTTAACTTGTGTAGTGATGGGGTCAAGTTCTTAACTTGTGTAGTGATGGGGGCAAGTTCTGAATTAGTGTAGTGATGGGGTCAAGTTCTTAACTAGTGTAGTGATGGGGGCAAGTTCTGAACTAGTGTAGTGATGGGGGCAAGTTCTGAACTAGTGCAGTGATGGGGCAAGTTCTTAACTTGTGTAGTGATGGGGTCAAGTTCTTAACTTGTGTAGTGATGGGGGCAAGTTCTGAATTAGTGTAGTGATGGGGTCAAGTTCTTAACTAGTGTAGTGATGGGGGCAAGTTCTGAACTAGTGTAGTGATGGGGGCAAGTTCTGAACTAGTGTAGTGATGGGGCAAGTTCTTAACTTGTGTAGTGATGGGGTCAAGTTCTTAACTTGTGTAGTGATGGGGGCAAGTTCTGAATTAGTGTAGTGATGGGGTCAAGTTCTTAACTAGTGTAGTGATGGGGGCAAGTTCTGAACTAGTGTAGTGATGGGGGCAAGTTCTGAACTAGTGTAGTGATGGGGGCAAGTTCTGAACTAGTGTAGTGATGGGGGCAAGTTCTTAACTTGTGTAGTGATGGGGTCAAGTTCTTAACTTGTGTAGTGACGGGGGAAAGTTCTGAACTAGTGTAGTGATGGGGTCAAGTTCTTAACTTGTGTAGTGATGGGGGCAAGTTCTGAATTAGTGTAGTGATGGGGTCAAGTTCTTAACTAGTGTAGTGATGGGGGCAAGTTCTGAACTAGTGTAGTGATGGGGCAAGTTCTTAACTTGTGTAGTGATGGGGCAAGTTCTTAACTTGTGTAGTGATGGGGTCAAGTTCTTAACTTGTGTAGTGATGGGGGCAAGTTCTGAATTAGTGTAGTGATGGGGTCAAGTTCTTAACTAGTGTAGTGATGGGGGCAAGTTCTGAACTAGTGTAGTGATGGGGGCAAGTTCTGAACTAGTGTAGTGATGGGGCAAGTTCTGAACTAGTGTAGTGATGGGGGCAAGTTCTTAACTTGTGTAGTGATGGGGGCAAGTTCTTAACTTGTGTAGTGATGGGGTCAAGTTCTTAACTTGTGTAGTGACGGGGGAAAGTTCTGAACTAGTGTAGTGATGGGGGCAAATTCTGAACTAGTGTAGTGATGGGGTCAAGTTCTTAACTAGTGTAGTGATGGGGGCAAGTTCTGAACTAGTGTAGTGATGGGGGCAAGTTCTGAACTAGTGTAGTGATGGGGCAAGTTCTGAACTAGTGTAGTGATGGGGCAAGTTCTGAACTAGTGTAGTGATGGGGGCAAGTTCTGAACTAGTGTAGTGATGGGGCAAGTTCTGAACTAGTGTAGTGATGGGGCAAGTTCTGAACTAGTGTAGTGATGGGGCAAGTTCTGAACTAGTGTAGTGATGGGGCAAGTTCTGAACTAGTGTAGTGATGGGGCAAGTTCTGAACTAGTGTAGTGATGGGGCAAGTTCTGAACTAGTGTAGTGATGGGGGCAAGTTCTGAACTAGTGTAGTGATGGGGCAAGTTCTGAACTAGTGTAGTGATGGGGGCAAGTTCTTAACTTGTGTAGTGATGGGGTCAAGTTCTGAACTAGTGTAGTGATGGGGTCAAGTTCTTAACTTGTGTAGTGACGGGGGAAAGTTCTGAACTAGTGTAGTGATGGGGTCAAGTTCTTAACTTGTGTAGTGATGGGGTCAAGTTCTTAACTTGTGTAGTGATGGGGCAAGTTCTGAACTAGTGTAGTGATGGGGTCAAGTTCTTAACTTGTGTAGTGACGGGGGAAAGTTCTGAACTAGTGTAGTGATGGGGGCAAGTTCTGAACTAGTGTAGTGATGGGGGCAAGTTCTGAACTAGTGTAGTGATGGGGGCAAGTTCTTAACTTGTGTAGTGATGGGGGCAAGTTCTTAACTTGTGTAGTGATGGGGCAAGTTCTGAACTAGTGTAGTGATGGGGGCAAGTTCTGAACTAGTGTAGTGATGGGGCAAGTTCTGAACTAGTGTAGTGATGGGGGCAAGTTCTGAACTAGTGTAGTGATGGGGGCAAGTTCTTAACTAGTGTAGTGATGGGGGCAAGTTCTTAACTTGCATGTAAAACGCGAATTTGCTTCACACTGACTCATACTTGTACTTGGACTCGGGCTCAGACTCGTACTCGTACTTGCACTCGGACTTGTCTTTGTGCTTGTACTTCTACTTGTACTCGTGCTCGTACTCGGACTCGTCTTCGTACTCGTACTCAGACTCGTACTCAGACTTGTACTCGTACTCGTACTTGGACTTGGATTCGATACTCTCCTCCCTCTGAGTCGCTCTGTGGGACTGTGTGGGCTTTAAAGCTGCTCTGTGTCACTTTTTTGCTTGTATCCATGGAGACGTCAGTGTTTTGCAATAACATTTTTAAACATGTCTGAACTGATCTGTGAAGCAGAAAAAGACAAAATACGAGAAAAACGTCACTGATGTGTTTACCTCAAGTCTGTGCAAGTATTTTACCAGGACTTTACTGAGGTTAGTACTACTACTACTACTACTACTACTGCTACTACTACTACTACGACTACTACGACTACTTCTACTACTACTACTACTACTACTACTACTACTACTACTACGACTACTACGACTACTACTACTACTACTACTACTACTACTACTACTACTACTACTACTACGACCACTAATCTACTTCATCATCACTACTACTACTACTACTACTACTAATTCACCATCACTACCATCACGACCACTTACTACCACTACTACTACTACTGCTACTACTACACTAATCATCACGACCACTTCACCACTACCACTACCATCACTACTAATCACGATCACCACTAATCACCACTACCACCATCACTACTACCACGACCACTTCACGACCACTTCACCACTACTACCACTACTACTAATACCACTACCACTACTACTACCACGACCACTACTACTACTACTCATCACTAATACCACTACCACTCACTACTACTACCACTGCTACCACTACCATACCACTACCACCACTACTATTACTACCACTACTGCTACTACTACTACTACTACTACTACCACTACATCACTACTATACCACCACTGCTACCATTACTACTGCTACTACTACTACCATTACTACTACTACCACTGCTACTACTACCACTACCACTACCTGCAATACTACCTACCACTGCCACCACTTCATCACCACTAATACTACTACCATTACGACTACTACTACCACTACTACTACTACTGCTACTACCACCACTACTGCCACCACTACCATTACTACTACTACTACCACCACTACCACTACTACTACTACCACCACTACCACTATCATCATCACTACTACCACTAATACTACTGCTACTACTACCATCACTACTACTACTACTACCATCATCACTCATCACTACTACCACTACTACTACCATCACCACTACTACCATCATCACTACCACTACTGCCATCATCATCACTACCACTGCCACTACTACCACTGCCACCGCTATTACTACTACCACCGCTACCACTACTACTTCACCACCGCTACCACCATCATCACTACTACCATCACGACCACTTCACCATCACTACTTCACTACTTCACCACTTGCCACTGCTACTGCCACTGCTGCCACTACTACCATCACCTACTACTACTACTACCACTACCACCACTACCACCATCATCACTACCACCACTACTCACTACTTCACCACTCTGCCACTGCCATCGCTACCACTACCACTACTACCACTGCCACCACTACCACTACTACCACTACCGCTACCACTACCACTGCTACTACTACTTCTACCACTGCTACTACCACTACCACTACTACCACTACACGACCACTTCTACCACCACTACTTCACCACTTCACCACTCTGCCACCGCTACCGCTACCGCTGCTACCACTACTACCGCTACCATCACTACCACCACTACTACCACCACTACTCACTACTCTACTACTTGCCACTGCCACCGCTACTGCTGCCATCACTACTACTACTCATCACTACTACTACCACTACTACCACTACCACCACCACTACTACCACTTCACCACTTCTACTACTCTACCACTGCTACCTGCTGCCACCTACCACTCACCACCGCTACCACTACTACTATCACCATCGCCACTACCACTACTACTACTACCACTTACTACTACCACTAATAACTACCACTACTATTACTACTACTACCACTGCTACCACTACTACTACTACTACGACCACTACTACTACTACTACTACCACTGCTACCACTACTACTGCCACTACTACTACCATTACTACCACTACTGCCACTACTACTACTACTACCCTGCTACTACTACCACTACCACTGCCACCATTACCACGACTCACTACTACTACTACTACCACCACGACTACCACTACCATCACTACTACTACTGCCACTACTACTACTGCTACTACTACTACTATTACTACCACTACCACCGCTACTACTAATACTACTACCTACTGCTACTACACTACTACTACCACTACTACTACTACTACCACTACCGCTACCATCACTACTGCCACTACCACTACCACTACTACTACTACTACCACTACTGCTACTACTACTACTGCTACTACTACTACTACTACCACTACTGCTACCATCATCACTACTACTGCTACTACTACCACTGCCACTGCTATTACTACTACTACTGCCACTCACTACTTCACTACTGCTACTACTACTACTACCTACTACTACTACCACTACTTCACCACTACTACTTCACTACTTCTACTACTTCTGCCACTGCCACTGCTACTGCTGCTACTACCATCATCACTACTACTACTACTACTACTCACCACTACCACTACTACTACCACTTCACTACTTCACCACTTCGCCACTGCCACTACTATCATCACTACCACTGCTACTACTACCACTACTACTACTACTACTACTACTACTACTGCTACCACTACTACTTCACTTACCACTGCCATCATCACTACTACTACTACTACTACGACCACTTCACCACTACTACTTCACTACTTCACTACTCTGCCACTGCTACTGCTACTGCTGCTACATTACTACTGCTACTACCACTACTACTACTACTACTACCACAACTACTTCACTACTTCGCTACTGCTACTGCTACTGCTACCATCACTACTACTACCATCATCACTACTACCACTACCACTACCACTACCATCACTCACCACTTCTACTACTTTCACTTCGCTACTGCCACCAAGCCACTACCACTACTACCACTACCACTACTACTACTACCACTACTACACCATACCACTACTACTACTACCTACCGCTACCACCACTACTGCTACCACTACTCACCACTACCATCACTACCACTACTGCTACCACTACCACTTCATCACTGCTACTACTACCACCACCACCACTACCACTACGACCACTTCTACCACTACTACTTCACCACTTCACCACTTCATCACTGCTACTGCTACTGCTACCATCACTACCGCTACTACTACTACTACTACTACTACCACTACTACCACTACTACTACTACTACCACTACTAATACTACTACTACTACCACTACTACTACTACTACTACCACTGCTACCACTACTACTACCATCACTGCTATCACTACTACTTCCGCTACTACTACTACTACTACTTACCACTACTACTACTACTGCTACTACTATTACTACTACTACTGCTACTACTACTACTTCTATCATCACATCACTACTACTACTACTACTACTACGATCACTTCTACTACTACCACTTCACTACTTCACTACTCTGCCACTGCCACTGCTACTGCTGCTACTACTACCATCACTACTGCTACTACTACTACTACTACTACCACTACTTCACTACTACTACTTCACCACTTCACCGCTACTACCACTGCCACACTGCTGCTACTACTATCATCATTACCACTAGCACCACTACTACTACCACTACTTCTTCATCACTACTACCACTTACTACTTCACTACTTGCCATCACTACTGCTACCGCTGCTACTACTACTAATTACCGTTACTACCACTAATACCATCACTACCACTACCACTACTACTACTGCTACTACCACTACTACTACTACCACTACTACTACTACTACTACTACTCATCACTACTTCACCACTTGCTAATACTTCCACTACTGCTACTGCTATTACTACTGCTACTACATTACTCACACATTACTACTACTACTACTACTACTACTATCACGACCGCTACCACTACTAATACTACCACTACTACTACTACTACTACTTCTATCACTACTACTACTACTTTACCACTTCTACCACTGCTACGCCATCGCTAATACGACCACCGCTACTGCCACTACATCACTACTTACTCACTGTCACTACTACTACTACTACTACTACTACTACGATTACTTCTACTACTACCACTACTACTACCATCTAATACTACCACTACTATCACTACTGCACTACTACCACTACTACCACCGCTACTTCACCACTTCCCACTACTACTGCCGCTACTCTCACTACTTCACTACTCATCACACACTACTACTGCTACTAATACTACCATCAAGCTACTACTAATACTACTACTACTACTATTACTACTACTACTGACTGTTACTATCACTACTACCATCACTACCATCATACTACTACTACTACTACTACTACAACTGTTACTACTACTACTGCTACTATCACGATCGTTACTACTACTACTGCTATCATCATCTACTACTGCTACTACTACTACTGCTACTACTACCACTTACTACTACTACTACTACTTACCACACTGGCTACTACCACTGCTACTACTACTTTACTACTACTGCTACTACTTACTACCACAGCATTACTACTACTACTAATCCATCTTACTACTACGACTGTTATTACTACTACTGCTACACTACTCCTACTACTTACTACTACTACTGCTACTACTACTACTACTGTTACATTACTACTACTTCACTAATATCAAGACATTACTTACTACTACTACTACTACTGCTACTACTACTACTTCTACTAATACTGCTACTACTACTACCATTATCATTACTACTACTACTACTACTACTACTACTGCTAACTACTACTACCACTACTAACTGTTAATACTACTACTACTATCATCATCATTACTACTTACTACTTCTACTACTTCACTACTTGCTACTGCTACTGCCACTGTTAATACTACTACTACTATACTACTACTACCACTGTTATTAACTACTACTTCACTACTGCTACTACTTAATACTACTAATATTACTATCACTACTACGACGATCACTTCATTCACATTACTACTACTACTTACTACTTTACTACTTGCCATCGTTATTGTTCACATTACTGTACCACATTACTACTAATACTAATATTATTAATTACCACTACATACTATTGCTACTTCATATTATACTACTACTACTATTACTACTACTACTACTTCTACTACTGCTACTACTTCTACTACTACTACTACTACTACTACTACTACTACGACTACTGTTACTACTACGACTGCTACTGCTACTACTACTTGTGTACTGCCCTCCCCGTGTGTCAGATGCCCTCCCCGTGTGTCAGATGCCCTCCCCGTGTGTCAGGTGCCCTCCCCGTGCGTCAGATGCCCTCCCCGTGCGTCAGATGCCCTCCCCGTGCGTCAGATGCCCTCCCCGTGCGTCAGGTGCCCTCCCCGTGCGTCAGATGCCCTCCCCGTGTGTCAGATGCCCTCCCCGTGTGTCTGGTGCCCTCCCCGTGTGTCAGATGCCCTCCCCGTGTGTCAGGTGCCCTCCCCGTGCGTCAGATGCCCTCCCCGTGCGTCAGATGCCCTCCCCGTGCGTCAGATGCCCTCCCCGTGCGTCAGATGCCCTCCCCGTGCGTCAGATGCCCTCCCCGTGCGTCAGATGCCCTCCCCGTGTGTCTGGTGCCCTCCCCGTGTGTCAGATGCCCTCCCCGTGTGTCTGGTGTCCTCCCCGTGTGTCAGATGCGTTCCCCGTGTGTCAGGTGCCCTCCCCGTGTGTCAGATGCCCTCCCCGTGTGTCTGGTGTCCTCCCCGTGTGTCAGATGCGTTCCCCGTGTGTCAGGTGCCCTCCCCGTGTGTCAGATGCCCTCCCCGTGTGTCAGATGCCCTCCCTCTGGTTGGACACAGTCTGTGCTGTTTTGATCCGCTCGTCTTTGTATAATTTGCCTTTTTGGTTTCTGGATAATTATAGTTTCACTGTCGACCTCAAAATTCCAGACAATCAGGATCTAACCTCACCAGACCTTAGACCTGGTTTAGACCTGGTTTAGACCTGGTTTAGACCTGGTTTAGACCAGGTTTACATCTGGTTTAGTCCATTCTCAGACCTAGTTTAGTTCTTGGTTGTTAGACCAGGTTTAGTCCTGGTTTAGACCTGTTTTAGTCCTTGTTTAGTTTGGGTTTAGACCTGGTTTAGTCCTGGTTTAGTCCTTGTTTAGATCTGGTTTAGCTCTTGTTTAGACCTGGTTTAGTCCTTGTTTAGATCTGGTTTAGCTCTTGTTTAGACCTGGTTTAGTCCTTGTTTAGATCTGGTTTAGCTCTTGTTTAGACCTGGTTTAGTCCTTGTTAAGTCCTGGTTTAGTCTTGGTTTAGCCCTGGTTTAGTCCTGGTTTCTTCCTGGTCCAGTCCTGGTTCAGTCCTTGTTTAGTCCTGGTTCAGTCCTGGTTCAGTCCTGGTTCAGTCCTGGTCTAGTCCTGGTCTAGTCCTGTTTCTGCTCAGACTTGGACTCGTGTCGGGACCTGCTCCGCTTTTCCGCTCTGGTGATTCCGCCGCTCTTCCTCACGTCACAAATACGCTTGGATCCGGATCAGAATTCCGACGGGATCAGTTTAAAACAGTAACTCGGGAAAAAAAGAGAAAACGTCCCGGTTTTCTTATAATAAATTACTTTAACTTTTATTCATTTGTGTTTTAAAATTTGGCATGAGAGTTCACATGAGCTTTAATTCCGAATAAAAATACATGTAAACATGTCATTCCTACTGAAAATGATGATTGGGAATCTCACTGCAAAACTCTCGGAACATTTAAAGTCACAGTTTGGAGCGTCGACCGTTGATTCGGTGAAAATTTGCTTGTTTCTCGTTTTTTTCAGCAGGTTTTTGTCCTTCTGTACCTGGAGTACAGACTGAATGACTGCTTCCCTTTGGCAAGACACTTCACTGTGTGTGTGTGTGTGTGTGTATAGTGTGTGTATAGTGTGTATAGTGTGTATAGTGTGTGTGTATAGTGTGTGTATAGTGTGTGTATAGTCTGTGTATAGTGTGTGTATAGTGTGTATAGTGTGTGTATAGTGTGTGTATAGTCTGTGTATAGTGTGTGTATAGTGTGTGTATAGTGTGTGTATAGTGTGTGTGTGTGTGTGTATAGTGTGTGTGTGTGTGTGTGTGTATAGTGTGTGTATAGTGTGTGTATAGTGTGTGTGTGTGTGTGTGTGTATAGTGTGTGTGTAGTGTGTATAGTGTGTATAGTGTGTGTGTATAGTGTGTGTATAGTGTGTGTATAGTCTGTGTATAGTGTGTGTATAGTGTGTATAGTGTGTATAGTGTGTATAGTGTGTGTGTATAGTGTGTGTATAGTGTGTGTATAGTCTGTGTATAGTGTGTGTATAGTCTGTGTATAGTGTGTGTATAGTGTGTGTGTGTGTGTGTATAGTGTGTGTGTGTGTGTGTGTGTATAGTGTGTATAGTGTGTATAGTGTGTGTGTATAGTGTGTGTATAGTGTGTGTATAGTGTGTGTGTGTGTGTGTATAGTGTGTGTGTGTGTGTGTATAGTGTGTATAGTGTGTATAGTGTGTGTATAGTGTGTGTATAGTCTGTGTATAGTGTGTGTATAGTGTGTGTGCATAGTGTGTGTATAGTGTGTGTATAGTGTGTGTGTGTGTGTGTGTATAGTGTGTGTGTGTGTGTGTGTGTATAGTGTGTATAGTGTGTATAGTGTGTGTGTATAGTGTGTGTATAGTGTGTGTATAGTCTGTGTATAGTGTGTGTATAGTGTGTGTGTATAGTGTCTGTGTATAGTGTGTGTGTGTATAGTGTGTGTGTATAGTGTGTGTATAGTGTGTGTATAGTGTGTATAGTGTGTGTATAGTGTGTGTGTATAGTCTGTATAGTGTGTGTGTATAGTGTGTATAGTGTGTATAGTGTGTGTATAGTGTGTATAGTGTGTGTGTATAGTCTGTATAGTGTGTGTGTATAGTGTGTATAGTGTGTATAGTGTGTATAGTGTGTGTATAGTGTGTATAGTGTGTTTATAGTGTGTATAGTGTGTGTATAGTGTGTGTATAGTGTGTATAGTGTGTGTGTGTATAGTGTGTGTATAGTGTGTGTATAGTGTGTATAGTGTGTATAGTGTGTATAGTGTGTGTATAGTGTGTATAGTGTGTATAGTGTGTATAGTGTGTGTATAGTGTGTATAGTGTGTATAGTGTGTGTATAGTGTGTGTATAGTGTGTATAGTGTGTGTATAGTGTGTATAGTGTGTGTATAGTGTGTGTATAGTGTGTATAGTGTGTATAGTGTGTGTTAAATGAGAGGCCTGTGGTCTGTGATAAACTCAGTAACATCATATTAACTTTACAGATTCTCACTGCTCTTTTCTCTCTCTTATTTCTGTCTCTCCTTCTCTCTCCCTCCCTCTTCTCTCTCTTTCTCTCATTCTTTCTCTCTTATTTTTCTTCGTCCTTCTTTCTCTCTCCTCTCTTTTTCTCTTTCTCTTCTCTGTCTTTCTCTCTCTCCGTTTCTCTCTCCATGTCTTTCCTTCTCTCTCTCTCCCTCTCTCTCTCTATGCTTCTCTCTCCTCTCTCTCTCTCTCTGTTTCTTTTTTCCTTTGTCTCTCTCCTTCTGTTTCTCCTTCTCTCTCTCCCCCTCTCTCTTTTCTCTCTACTTCTCTCTCTTTCTCTTACTTTCTCTTATTTTATTTATTTCTCTCTCTCCCTCTCCTTCCCTCTCTTTCTCGCTCTCTCTGCCTCTCTTTGTGTCACTCTTTCTTTCTCTCTCTCTTATTTCTTTCTCTGTCTCCCCTTCTCTCTCTCTCTTTCTTTCTTCACTTATTTCTCTCTCTTTCTCACCTTCTCTTTCTTCTATCTCTCTCTGCTTCTCCTCTCTTTTTCTTTCTTTCTCTCTCCCTCACTCTCTCTCCTCTCTCTTTCTTTCTCCATCTTATTTATGCCTCTCTCTCCCTCTGGCTCCTTCTCTCTTTCCCTTTCTCTCTCTCTCTCTCTCTATCTATCTTTTCCGTATTTACAGAAGAACACAAACAGTATGTGCGTCATTTGGCTGCTAGTGCCCAGGACTGTTTGGTCTTTGTGAAGAGTTTAGACAGACACTGAGTTCTGTTCTGTTTTACACTCCTCCTCCTCTCCTCCTCTCCTCCCTCGCTCTCTCCTTCATTCTCCCTTTCCACCTCTCCTCTACCTCTCTTATTCTCTCTCTTTCTCTGTCTCTTCTTCTTCTCTCTTTCTCCGTCTCCCCTTCTCTCTCTTTTCTCTCTGTCCTTCATTCTCTTCTTCCCTCCCTCTCCCTCCCTTCCTCTCGCTCCTTCTTCTCTCTTTCTGCCTCCTCTTCTCTCTCCTCTATTCTCCCTCTCCCCTTCTCTTCTTCCCTCTTTCCTTCCCTCCCTTTTTCCTTCTTCTTCTCTTGTTCCATCTCTTCTTCCCTCCCTCCCCCCTTCTCTCCCTCTCTTCTCTCATCTTCTTCTTCTTCTCTCCTTCCCTCCTTCCTGCCTCTCTTCTTCTCTCTCTCTGTCTCCCCTCCTCTCTCTCTTCTCTCTTCTTCCCTCCCTTTCTTCTTTTCTTCTCCCTCTCTTCTTTTCTGCCTCTCTTCTTCTTCTCTTCGTCTTCCCTCTTTTCTTCTTTCTTGTGTACACTCTTCTCTTTTTCTTCTTATCTCCCTCCTCCCCTCTCCCTTCTTCTCTCTCACTCTGTCTCTGCTTTTTTCTCTTCTTCCCTCTCCTCTCCTCTTCCCTCCCTCTTCTCCTTCTCTTCCCTCTCTTCCTCTCTCTCGTGTCCTCTCTTCTCTCTTCTTTTCTTCCCTCTCTCCTTCTCTCTTGTGTCCTCTCTCCTCTCTTTTTTCTTCCCTCTCTCCTTCTCTCTCGTGTCCTCTCTTCTCTCTTCTTTTCTTCCCTCTCTCCTTCTCTCTTGTGTCCTCTCTCCTCTCTTTTTTCTTCCCTCTCTCCTTCTCTCTAGTGTCCTCTCTTCCCTCTTCTTTGCTTCCCTCTCTCCTTCTCTCTCGTGTCCTCTCTCCTCTCTTCTTTTCTTCCCTCTCTCCTTCTCTCTTGTGTCCTCTCTCCTCTCTTTTTTCTTCCCTCTCTCCTTCTCTCTCGTGTCCTCTCTTCTCTCTTCTTTTCTTCCCTCTCTCCTTCTCTCTCGTGTCCTCTCTTCTCTCTTCTTTTCTTCCCTCTCTCCTTCTCTCTTGTGTCCTCTCTCCTCTCTTTTTTCTTCCCTCTCTCCTTCTCTCTCGTGTCCTCTCTTCTCTCTTCTTTTCTTCCCTCTCTCCTTCTCTCTCGTGTCCTCTCTTCTCTCTTCTTTTCTTCCCTCTCTCCTTCTCTCTCGTGTCCTCTCTTCTCTCTTCTTTTCTTCCCTCTCTCCTTCTCTCTCGTGTCCTCTCTTCTCTCTTCTTTTCTTCCCTCTCTCCTTCTCTCTCGTGTCCTCTCTCCTCTCTTTTTTCTTCCCTCTCTTCTCTTCTCTGTGTTTACATACTTTTCAGGTCACATGACTCTCACATCCTTCACTCCTCGGGCTCTTTGCTCTTATAAGGCCTGTGTCTGTGCAGGAGCCGACAGGAGCAGACAGGAGCAGACAGGAGGAGACAGGAGCAGACAGGAGGAGACAGGAGGAGACAGGAGCAGACAGGAGCAGACAGGAGCAGACAGGAGCAGGCAGGAGGAGACAGGAGCAGACAGGAGGAGACAGGAGCCGACAGGAGCAGACAGGAGCAGACAGGAGCAGGCAGGAGGAGACAGGAGCAGACAGGAGGAGACAGGAGCAGGCAGGAGCAGGCAGGAACAAACAGGAGCAGACAGGAGCAGACAGGAGGAGACAGGAGGAGACAGGAGCCGACAGGAGCCGACAGGAGCAGACAGGAGCAGACAGGAGGAGACAGGAGGAGACAGGAGCCGACAGGAGCCGACAGGAGCAGACAGGAGCAGACAGGAGGAGACAGGAGCCGACAGGAGCCGACAGGAGCAAACAGGAGCAGACAGGAGCAGACAGGAGCAGACAGGAGCCGACAGGAGCAGACAGGAGCAGACAGGAGCAGACAGGAGGAGACAGGAGGAGACAGGAGCAGACAGGAGCCGACAGGAGCCGACAGGAGCAGACAGGAGCAGACAGGAGCAAACAGGAGCAGACAGGAGCAGACAGGAGCCGACAGGAGCAGACAGGAGCAGACAGGAGGAACTCTTTGATTTCCCATGATTTTGGTTCTTCTTTCGCGTTGTTCCCGTTCCTGGACTCTCCTCTCCACAGATCCGACCCGTCACATCACCCCACCCGATCCCATGGCCCACATCTAAGTCCTAGTCCCGGTCTTGGTCTCGGTCCTCGCCAGTTTGATCCAGTTTTATGTAACGGACTCAGAGCCCTGACTTTGTGTCCTCGAGCAAGACACGTCCCCCAGGTTTAGTCCTGGTTCAGTCCTGGTTCAGTCCTGGTTCAGTCCTGGTTCAGTCCTGGTTCAGTCCTGGTTCAGTCCTGGTTCAGTCCTGGTTCAGTCCTGGTTTAGGAGGAGGAGGAGGAGGAACAGGAGGCGCAGGAGGAGTGGTTTGGGTTTGGATTCTTCTGACCTTCTCGTCTTCCTCTTTCAGGAGTGAAGGAGCAGAGATGTCGTCTGTGGAAGTGTCGACGGCTCAGGATCCGGCGGAGGGAACAGAGGAGTGCTCAGGTAAAACCCCATAGTCCTGGTTTAGTCCTGGTTTAGTCCTGGTTTAGTCCTGGTTTAGTCCTGGTTCAGTCCCGGTTCAGTCCCGGTTTAGTCCCGGTTTAGTCCTGGTTTAGTCCCGGTTCAGTCCCGGTTCAGTCCTGGTTTAGTCCTGGTTTAGTCCTGGTTTAGTCCCGGTTCAGTCCCGGTTTAGTCCTGGTTTAGTCCCGGTTCAGTCCCGGTTTAGTCCCGGTTTAGTCCCGGTTCAGTCCCGGTTTAGTCCCGGTTTAGTCCCGGTTCAGTCCCGGTTTAGTCCCGGTTTAGTCCTGGTTCAGTCCCGGTTCAGTCCCGGTTTAGTCCCGGTTTAGTCCCGGTTTAGTCCTGGTTTAGTCCTGGTTTAGTCCTGGTTCAGTCCCGGTTCAGTCCCGGTTTAGTCCCGGTTTAGTCCTGGTTTAGTCCCGGTTCAGTCCCGGTTCAGTCCTGGTTTAGTCCTGGTTTAGTCCTGGTTTAGTCCCGGTTCAGTCCCGGTTTAGTCCTGGTTTAGTCCCGGTTCAGTCCCGGTTTAGTCCCGGTTTAGTCCCGGTTCAGTCCTGGTTTAGTCCCGGTTTAGTCCCGGTTCAGTCCCGGTTCAGTCCCGGTTTAGTCCCGGTTCAGTCCCGGTTCAGTCCCGGTTCAGTCCCGGTTTAGTCCCGGTTTAGTCCCGGTTTAGTCCCGGTTCAGTCCCGGTTCAGTCCCGGTTTAGTCCCGGTTTAGTCCCGGTTTAGTCCCGGTTCAGTCCCGGTTCAGTCCTGGTTCAGTCCTGGTTTAGTCCTGGTTTAGTCCCGGTTCAGTCCCGGTTCAGTCCCGGTTTAGTCCCGGTTTAGTCCCGGTTCAGTCCCGGTTTAGTCCCGGTTCAGTCCTGGTTTAGTCCTGGTTTAGTCCTGGTTTAGTCCTGGTTTAGTCCTGGTTCAGTCCTGGTTCAGTCCTGGTTTAGTCCTGGTTTAGTCCTGGTTTAGTCCTGGTTTAGTCCCGGTTCAGTCCTGGTTTAGTCCTGGTTCAGTCCTGGTTTAGTCCTGGTTTAGTCCTGGTTTAGTCCCGGTTTAGTCCCGGTTCAGTCCTGGTTTAGTCCCGGTTCAGTCCTGGTTCAGTCCTGGTTCAGTCCTGGTTCAGTCCTGGTTCAGTCCTGGTTTAGTCCCGGTTCAGTCCCGGTTTAGTCCCGGTTTAGTCCCGGTTCAGTCCCGGTTTAGTCCTGGTTCAGTCCTGGTTTAGTCCTGGTTTAGTCCTGGTTTAGTCCTGGTTTAGTCCTGGTTCAGTCCTGGTTTAGTCCTGGTTTAGTCCTGGTTTAGTCCTGGTTTAGTCCCGGTTCAGTCCTGGTTTAGTCCTGGTTCAGTCCTGGTTTAGTCCTGGTTTAGTCCTGGTTTAGTCCCGGTTTAGTCCCGGTTCAGTCCCGGTTTAGTCCCGGTTCAGTCCCGGTTCAGTCCTGGTTCAGTCCTGGTTCAGTCCTGGTTTAGTCCCGGTTCAGTCCCGGTTTAGTCCTGGTTTAGTCCCGGTTCAGTCCCGGTTTAGTCCTGGTTCAGTCCTGGTTTAGTCCTGGTTTAGTCCTGGTTTAGTCCTGGTTTAGTCCTGGTTCAGTCCTGGTTCAGTCCTGGTTTAGTCCTGGTTTAGTCCTGGTTTAGTCCTGGTTTAGTCCCGGTTCAGTCCTGGTTTAGTCCTGGTTCAGTCCTGGTTTAGTCCTGGTTCAGTCCTGGTTTAGTCCTGGTTTAGTCCTGGTTTAGTCCCGGTTTAGTCCCGGTTCAGTCCCGGTTTAGTCCTGGTTCAGTCCTGGTTCAGTCCTGGTTCAGTCCTGGTTCAGTCCTGGTTTAGTCCCGGTTCAGTCCCGGTTTAGTCCTGGTTTAGTCCCGGTTCAGTCCCGGTTTAGTCCTGGTTCAGTCCTGGTTTAGTCCTGGTTTAGTCCTGGTTTAGTCCTGGTTCAGTCCTGGTTCAGTCCTGGTTTAGTCCTGGTTTAGTCCTGGTTTAGTCCTGGTTTAGTCCTGGTTTAGTCCTGGTTCAGTCCTGGTTTAGTCCTGGTTCAGTCCTGGTTTAGTCCTGGTTTAGTCCTGGTTTAGTCCCGGTTCAGTCCCGGTTCAGTCCCGGTTTAGTCCCGGTTCAGTCCCGGTTTAGTCCCGGTTCAGTCCCGGTTCAGTCCTGGTTTAGTCCTGGTTTAGTCCTGGTTCAGTCCTGGTTCAGTCCCGGTTTAGTCCTGGTTTAGTCCCGGTTTAGTCCTGGTTCAGTCCTGGTTTAGTCCCGGTTCAGTCCTGATTTAGTCCCGGTTCAGTCCTGGTTCAGTCCCGGTTCAGTCCTGCAGAGCCTGATGGGAAACAGGAAGTGGATTCCTGTGGAGGTCAGAGTTTGGGTTTAAATAAACATGAATCAGATTCAAACACATTTGTTGGGTTTGATTCACTGACGTCATGTGAACCTCCTCCAGTTTTATCTGTGAGAAGAACCAGGGCCAGTTCTCCTCTCCCCCATCCCTCCATCCCCCCATCCCCCCATCCCTCCATCCCTCCTCTCCCTCCATCCCTCCATCCCTCCATCCCTCCCCTCCCTCCATCCCTCCTCTCCCTCATCCCTCCTCTCCCTCATCCCTCCATCCCTCCTCTCCCTCATCCCTCCTCTCCCTCATCCCTCCTCTCCCTCATCCCTCCATCCCCCATCCCTCCTCTCCCTCCATCCCTCCATCCCTCCATCCCTCCATCCCTCCATCCCTCCTCTCCCCCATCCCTCCTCTCCCTCATCCCTCCTCTCCCTCCATCCCTCCTCTCCCCCATCCCTCCATCCCCCATCCCTCCTCTCCCTCCATCCCTCCATCCCTCCTCTCCCTCATCCCTCCTCTCCCTCATCCCTCCATCCCCCATCCCTCCTCTCCCTCCATCCCTCCTCTCCCCCATCCCTCCATCCCCCCTCCCTCCTCTCACTCCATCCCTCCATCCCTCCTATCCCTCCATGCCTCCATACCTCTCCCTCCATCCCCCCATCCCTCCTCTCCCTCCATCCCTCCTCTCCTTCCATCCCTCCTCTCCCTCCATCCCTCCTTTCCCCCATCCCTCCATCCCTCCATCCCTCCTCTCCCTCCATCCCTCCTCTCCCCCCTCCGTCCATCCCTCCTCTCCCTCCATCCCTCCTCTCCCTCCATCCCTCCTCTCCCTCCATCCCTCCATCCCTCCTCTCCCTCCCTCCATCCCTCCATCCCTCTCTCTTTCCACTTATTCTTTCCATTTTTCTTCTTTCTATCTCCTCCCACCACATTCTCCATCTCTTAGTCTCTTAGGCTCTCTCTTTCCTTCCTTCTTCCTCTTTTCTTCCTCTCATCTCTCCTCTCATCCCTCCTTCCTCTCTCCTCACTCCTTCTCCCTCGCTCTTTGTCTCCTTCTGTTTCTTTGCTTTCCCTCCTTCTCTAAATATCCCTCTGTCCTAAAGTCTGACTCAAGTCCTAATTTAGTCCTGGTTTAGTCCTGGTTTAGTCCTGTTTAGTCCTGGTTTAGTCCTGGTTTAGTCCTGGTTTAGTCCTGGTTTAGTCCTGGTTTAGTCCTGGTTTAGTCCTGGTTTAGTCCTGGTTTAGTCCTGGTTTAGTCCTGTTTAGTCCTGGTTTAGTCCTGGTTTAGTCCTGGTTTAGTCCTGGTTTAGTCCTGTTTAGTCCTGGTTTAGTCCTGGTTTAGTCCTGGTTTAGTCCTGGTTCAGTCCTGGTTTAGTCCTGGTTTAGTCCTGGTTTAGTCCTGTTTAGTCCTGGTTTAGTCCTGGTTTAGTCCTGTTTAGTCCTGGTTCAGTCCTGGTTTAGTCCTGGTTTAGTCCTGGTTCAGTCCTGGTTTAGTCCTGGTTTAGTCCTGGTTTAGTCCTGGTTCAGTCCTGGTTTAGTCCTGGTTTAGTCCTGGTTTAGTCCTGGTTTAGTCCTGTTTAGTCCTGGTTCAGTCCTGGTTTAGTCCTGTTTAGTCCTGGTTCAGTCCTGGTTTAGTCCTGGTTTAGTCCTGGTTTAGTCCTGGTTTAGTCCTGGTTTAGTCCTGGTTTAGTCCTGTTTAGTCCTAGTTTAGTCCTGGTTTAGTCCTGGTTTAGTCCTGGTTTAGTCCACTAGAAAAGTTACACCGTGCACCTTTAATTCATTCTTTATAAATTAAATTGAGTAAAAAGGAGAATTGGACAAATAAATTTAGGTTTTGTGTTTTCAGGGAAGAAAAAGTCCAAGTTTCAGACGTTTAAAAAGTTCTTCAGGAGGAAAAAGCGAAAAGACTCAGACGACCTGAAGAGCGGCGCCTCCAGCGAAGACCTGAGCCAGAAACCCGACAAGAACCAGGGGTGAGAGGGCGCGGGAGGGCATCTGACACACGGGGAGGGCATCTGACACACGGGGAGGGCATCTGACGCACGGGGAGGGCATCTGACGCACGGGGAGGGCATCTGACACACGGGGAGGGCATCTGACACACGGGGAGGGCATCTGACACATGGGGAGGGCATCTGACACACGGGGAGGGCATCTGACACATGGGGAGGGCATCTGACACACGGGGAGGGCATCTGACACATGGGGAGGGCATCTGACACACGGGGAGGGCATCTGACACACGGGGAGGGCATCTGACACACGGGGAGGGCATCTGACCATGGGGAGGGCATCTGACGCACAGGGAGGGCATCTGACGCACGGGGAGGGCATCTGACACACGGGGAGGGCATCTGACACACGGGGAGGGCATCTGACACACGGGGAGGGCATCTGACGCACGGGGAGGGCATCTGACGCACGGGGAGGGCATCTGACGCACGGGGAGGGCATCTGACACACTGTTTAGTCCTGGTTTAGACCTGGTTTAGTCCTGGTTTAGTCCTGGTTTAGTCCTGGTTTAATCCTGGTTTAGTCCTGGTTTAGTCCTGGTTTAGACCTGGTTTAGTCCTGGTTTAGACCTGGTTTAGTCCTGGTTTAGTCCTGGTTTAGTCCTGGTTTAGACCTGGTTTAGACCTGGTTTAGACCTGGTTTAGTCCTGGTTTAGTCCTGGTTTAATCCTGGTTTAGACCTGGTTTAGTCCTGGTTTAGACCTGGTTTAGTCCTGGTTTAGTCCTGGTTTAATCCTGGTTTAGTCCTGGTTTAATCCTGGTTTAATCCTGGTTTAGTCCTGGTTTAATCCTGGTTTAGACCTGGTTTAGACCTGGTTTAGTCCTGGTTTAGTCCTGGTTTAGTCCTGGTTTAATCCTGGTTTAGACCTGGTTTAATCCTGGTTTAGTCCTGGTTTAGTCCTGGTTTAATCCTGGTTTAGTCCTGGTTTAATCCTGGTTTAGACCTGGTTTAATCCTGGTTTAGACCTGGTTTAGACCTGGTTTAGACCTGGTTTAATCCTGGTTTAGTCCTGGTTTAGACCTGGTTTAATCCTGGTTTAGACCTGGTTTAGACCTGGTTTAATCCTGGTTTAGACCTGGTTTAGACCTGGTTTAGTCCTGGTTTAATCCTGGTTTAGACCTGGTTTAGACCTGGGAGGGCATCTGACACACATTATGTTACTTTACCGGGTCCAAAACCTTCTTGTCTCCATGGAGATCGTATTGCTTTGCCTAGAATGTTCCGCAGTGCGGCATTTGACTCCTGTTTCCATGGAGACGAGCAGGCGACGGGACCGGGCTTGTTTTTGTCAATGTAAAACGTCTGTAAGTGAATAAATGCGTTTAATGCCACTGCGGAACATTCTAAGCAAAGCGGTAACGTCACCATGGAGACAAGAGGCAGCAGACACTCCACCAGAAAAGTTCCGTAATGTAGCTTTAAGACTTTTGTCCCTTTTTGTCCCGTTTTAACCCAATAATGGAGGCAGAGTTTGTTCTTTTCTGAAGCCGTTTCCCGTCACTCTCCTCCGTAATCTGCCCGTCCCAGAGCTGTTTACGCGGGAGGGCATCTGGGCCTATCTGCACAGCACGCTCCGGCACTTCCTGTTTTTATTCCAAGAGCGCGCGTGTCACTTCCTGTCCGCGGGCTTCAGGACTTCCTGTGGCACTTCCTGGTTCGTCCTCGACACTGTAAACAAACAGAAGAGATAAACAGAGGAAACAGTGAGAAAAAAGGGAAAATTAAACCATTCACAGATATAAACCTCGTCTTTTTTTGTCTCTCGGTTGTACATAGACCTTGAAAATAAAACTTCCCGATTTAAAGTAGGCCTGGTCCCCGACTTCGTTCATTTAAAGCAGCGTTAACCTGGGCCAAGATGGCGGCTTTGTTGGCACGTTTGTTCCAACAGACGCCGGTCGTCAACGTGAGTTCGACCATTCAGTCTCTACGGGAACATGAGGCAGCAGGAAGTAGACCGTCAAAGTAAGGCCTTTAGGAAGTGCGGGTTGCAGAAAACACGAGAAAGAGGTGTCCAAAACCACGAGAAAGAGGTGTCCAAAACTGCGAGAAAGTGGTGTCCAAAACCACGAGAAAGAGGTGTGCAAAACCGCGAGAAAGAGGTGTGCAAAACCGCGAGAAAGAGGTGTCCAAAACCGCGAGAAAGTGGTGTCCAAAACCACGAGAAAGAGGTGTCCAAAACCACGAGAAAGAGGTGTGCAAAATAGCGAGAAAGAGGTGTGCAAAATAGCGAGAAAGAGGTGTCCAAAACCTCGAGAAAGTGGTGTCCAAAACCACGAGAAAGAGGTGTGCAAAACCACGAGAAAGAGGTGTGCAAAACCACGAGAAAGAGGTGTGCAAAACTGCGAGAAAGTGGTGTCCAAAACCACGAGAAAGAGGTGTGCAAAATAGCGAGAAAGAGGTGTCCAAAATAGCGAGAAAGTGGTGTCCAAAACAGCGAGAAAGTGGTGTCCAAAACAGCAAGAAAGTGGTGTCCAAAACAGCGAGAAAGTGGTGTCCAAAACGGTGAGAAAGTGGTGTCCAAAACAGCAAGAAAGTGGTGTCCAAAACAGCGAGAAAGTGGTGTCCAAAACAGCGAGAAAGTGGTGTCCAAAACTGTGAGAAAGTGGTGTCTGAAACCGCGGGAAAACTGTCTCCAAAACAGCGAGAAAGTGGTGTCCAAAAACACAAGAATGTGGTGTCCAAAAACACGACAAAGCGGTCTCTAAAAACACAAGAAATCGGTGCCCAAAACTGCAAGAAAGTGGTGTCCAAATGTGCGAGAAAGTGGTGTTCAAAACGGCGAGAAAGCGGTGTACAACAGTGGTATCTAAAGCGAGATAAAGCGGTATCTAAAGCGAGATAAAGTGGTATCTGAAGCGAGATAAA
Organism: Odontamblyopus lacepedii; assembly: GCA_034769755.1. Taxonomy (NCBI): domain Eukaryota; kingdom Metazoa; phylum Chordata; class Actinopteri; order Gobiiformes; family Gobiidae; genus Odontamblyopus; species Odontamblyopus lacepedii. Next base: position 40,238,657 of record CM068355.1, on the reverse strand, counting down.
GTGGTATCTAAAGCGAGATAAAGTGGTATCTGAAGCGAGATAAAGCGGTATCTAAAGCGAGATAAAGCGGTATCCAAAGCGAGATAAAGTGGTATCTAAAGTGAGATAAAGCGGTATCTAAAGCGAGATAAAGTGGTATCTAAAGCGAGATAAAGTGGTATCTGAAGCGAGATAAAGCGGTATCTAAAGCGAGATAAAGTGGTATCTAAAGCGAGATAAAGTGGTATCTGAAGCGAGATAAAGTGGTATCTGAAGCGAGATAAAGTGGTATCTGAAGCGAGATAAAGTGGTATCTAAAGCGAGATAAAGCGGTATCTAAAGCGAGATAAAGCGGTATCTAAAGCGAGATAAAGCGGTATCTAAAGCGAGATAAAGCGGTATCTGAAGCGAGATAAAGCGGTATCTAAAGCGAGATAAAGTGGTATCTGAAGCGAGATAAAGTGGTATCTGAAGCGAGATAAAGTGGTATCTGAAGCGAGATAAAGTGGTATCTGAAGCGAGATAAAGTGGTATCCAAAGCGAGATAAAGCGGTATCTAAAGCGAGATAAAGCGGTATCTAAAGCGAGATAAAGCGGTATCTAAAGCGAGATAAAGCGGTATCTAAAGCGAGATAAAGCGGTATCCAAAGCGAGATAAAGCGGTATCCAAAGCGAGATAAAGCGGTATCTAAAGCGAGATAAAGCGGTATCTAAAGCGAGATAAAGCGGTATCTAAAGCGAGATAAAGCGGTATCTAAAGCGAGATAAAGTGGTATCTAAAGCGAGATAAAGCGGTATCTAAAGCGAGATAAAGCGGTATCTAAAGCGAGATAAAGTGGTATCTAAAGCAAGATAAAGCGGTATCCAAAGCGAGATAAAGCGGTATCTAAAGCGAGATAAAGCGGTATCTAAAGCAAGATAAAGCGGTATCCAAAGCGAGATAAAGCGGTATCTAAAGCGAGATAAAGTGGTATCTAAAGCGAGATAAAGCGGTATCCAAAGCGAGATAAAGTGGTATCTAAAGCGAGATAAAGTGGTATCTAAAGCAAGATAAAGTGGTATCTAAAGCGAGATAAAGCGGTATCTAAAGCAAGATAAAGCGGTATCCAAAGCGAGATAAAGCGGTATCTAAAGCGAGATAAAGCGGTATCTAAAGCAAGATAAAGCGGTATCCAAAGCGAGATAAAGCGGTATCTAAAGCGAGATAAAGTGGTATCTAAAGCGAGATAAAGCGGTATCCAAAGCGAGATAAAGTGGTATCTAAAGCGAGATAAAGTGGTATCTAAAGCAAGATAAAGTGGTATCTAAAGCGAGATAAAGCGGTATCTAAAGCGAGATAAAGTGGTATCTAAAGTGAGATAAAGTGGTATCCAAAGCGAGATAAAGTGGTATCTAAAGCGAGATAAAGCGGTATCTAAAGCGAGATAAAGCGGTATCTAAAGTGAGATAAAGCGGTATCTAAAGCAAGATAAAGCGGTATCTAAAGTGAGATAAAGTGGTATCTAAAGCGAGATAAAGTGGTATCTAAAGCGAGATAAAGCGGTATCTAAAGCGAGATAAAGCGGTATCTAAAGTGAGATAAAGCGGTATCTAAAGCGAGATAAAGTGGTATCTAAAGCGAGATAAAGTGGTATCTAAAGCAAGATAAAGCGGTATCTAAAGTGAGATAAAGTGGTATCCAAAGCGAGATAAAGTGGTATCTAAAGCGAGATAAAGTGGTATCTAAAGCAAGATAAAGCGGTATCTAAAGCGAGATAAAGTGGTATCTAAAGCAAGATAAAGTGGTATCTAAAGCGAGATAAAGTGGTATCTAAAGCAAGATAAAGTGGTATCCAAAGCGAGATAAAGTGGTATCTAAAGCGAGATAAAGTGGTATCTAAAGCAAGATAAAGCGGTATCTAAAGCAAGATAAAGTGGTATCTAAAGCGAGATAAAGTGGTATCTAAAGCAAGATAAAGTGGTATCCAAAGCGAGATAAAGTGGTATCTAAAGCGAGATAAAGTGGTATCTAAAGCAAGATAAAGCGGTATCTAAAGCGAGATAAAGTGGTATCTAAAGCAAGATAAAGCGGTATCTAAAGTGAGATAAAGTGGTATCTAAAGTGAGATAAAGCGGTATCTAAAGTGAGATAAAGCGGTATCTAAAGCGAGATAAAGCGGTATCTAAAGTGAGATAAAGCGGTATCTAAAGTGAGATAAAGCGGTATCTAAAGTGAGATAAAGCGGTATCTAAAGCGAGATAAAGCGGTATCTAAAGTGAGATAAAGCGGTATCTAAAGCGAGATAAAGTGGTATCTAAAGTGAGATAAAGCGGTATCTAAAGCGAGATAAAGTGGTATCTAAAGCGAGATAAAGCGTTATCTAAAGCGAGATAAAGCGGTATCTAAAGCGAGATAAAGTGGCATGAAGATGATGTAACGTCCGTGTCTCCGTCAGGTCGGAGGCGGAGCTTGGCAGCCGGGCGCAATCACATGACTCTGTGGTGGGCTGTGATTGGTCGGAGGCTCCGGAGGCTCTGGGGGCGTCTCAGGACAGTCTCCATGGGAAGGTCAAGTCTTTGCAGGTAAAACTGTTCATATACTTTTATTATACTGGAAAAACACCTGGGTTAGACCTGGTTTAGTCCTGGTTTAGTCCTGGTTTAGTCCAGGTTTATTCCTGGTTTAGTCCTGGTTTAGACCTGGTTTAGTCCTGGGTTAGACCTGGTTTAGTCCTGGTTTAGACCTGGTTTAGTCCTGGTTTAGTCCTGGTTTAGTCCTGGGTTAGACCTGGTTTAGTCCTGGTTTAGACCTGGTTTAGTCCTGGTTTAGTCCTGGTTTAGTCCTGGTTTGGACCTGGTTTAGTCCTGGTTTAGTCCTGGTTTAGTCCTGGGTTAGACGTGGTTTAGTCCTGGTTTAGACCTGGTTTAGTCCTGGTTTAGTCCTGGTTTGGACCTGGTTTAGTCCTGGTTTAGTCCTGGTTTAGTCCTGGGTTAGACCTGGTTTAGTCCTGGTTTAGTCCTGGGTTAGACCTGGTTTAGTCCTGGTTTAGACCTGGTTTAGTCCTGGTTCAGTCCTGGTTTAGTCCTGGTTTAGTCCTGGTTCAGTCCTGGTTCAGTCCTGGTTTAGTCCTGGTTCAGTCCTGGTTTAGTTCTGGTTTAGTCCTGGTTTAGCCCTGGTTTAGTTCTGGTTTAGTCCTGGTTCAGTCCTGGTTTAGTCCTGGTTCAGTCCTGGTTCAGTCCTGGTTTAGCCCTGGTTTAGTCCTGGTTTAGTCCTGGTTTAGTCCAGGTTTAGTTCAGGTTTAGTCCTGGTTCAGTCCTGGTTCAGTCCTGGTTCAGTCCTGGTTTAATCCTGGTTTAGCCCTGGTTTAGTTCTGGTTTAGTCCTGGTTCAGTCCTGGTTTAGTCCTGGTTCAGTCCTGGTTCAGTCCTGGTTTAGTCCTGGTTTAGCCCTGGTTTAGTTCTGGTTTAGTCCTGGTTTAGTCCTGGTTTAGTCCTGGTTCAGTCCTGGTTCAGTCCTGGTTTAGTCCTGGTTTAGTCCTGGTTTAGCCCTGGTTTAGTTCTGGTTTAGTCCTGGTTTAGTCCTGGTTTAGTCCTGGTTCAGTCCTGGTTTAGTCCTGGTTTAGTCCTGGTTTAGTCCTGGTTTAGCCCTGGTTTAGTCCTGGTTTAGCCCTGGTTTAGTTCTGGTTTAGTCCTGGTTTAGTCCTGGTTTAGTCCTGGTTCAGTCCTGGTTCAGTCCTGGTTTAGTCCTGGTTTAGTTCTGGTTTAGTCCTGGTTTAGTCCTGGTTTAGTCCTGGTTCAGTCCTGGTTCAGTCCTGGTTTAGTCCTGGTTTAGCCCTGGTTTAGTTCTGGTTTAGTCCTGGTTTAGTCCTGGTTCAGTCCTGGTTTAGTCCTGGTTTAGCCCTGGTTTACTTCTGGTTTAGTCCTGGTTTAGTCCTGGTTTAGTCCTGGTTCAGTCCTGGTTCAGTCCTGGTTTAGACCTGGTTTAGTCCTGGTTTAGTCCTGGTTCAGTCCTGGTTCAGTCCTGGTTTAGTCCTGGTTTAGTCCTGGTTTAGTCCTGGTATAGCCCTGGTTTAGTTCTGGTTTAGTCCTGGTTTAGTCCTGGTTTAGTCCTGGTTCAGTCCTGGTTCAGTCCTGGTTTAGTCCTGGTTTAGTCCTGGTTTAGCCCTGGTTTAGTCCTGGTTTAGCCCTGGTTTAGTCCTGGTTTAGTCCTGGTTTAGACCTGGTTTAGTCCTGGTTTAGTCCTGGTTCAGTCCTGGTTCAGTCCTGGTTTAGTCCTGGTTTAGTCCTGGTTTAGTCCTGGTTTAGCCCTGGTTTAGTCCTGGTTTAGTCCTGGTTCAGTCCTGGTTTAGTCCTGGTTTAGTTCTGGTTTAGTCCTGGTTTAGTCCTGGTTTAGTCCTGGTTCAGTCCTGGTTCAGTCCTGGTTTAGTCCTGGTTTAGTCCTGGTTCAGTCCTGGTTCAGTCCTGGTTTAGTCCTGGTTTAGTCCTGGTTTAGTCCTGGTTTAGTCCTGGTTTAGTCCTGGTTTAGTCCTGGTTTAGTCCTGGTTTAGTAGTCCTGGTTTAGTCCTGGTTTAGTCCTGGTTTAGTCCTGGTTCAGTCCTGGTTTAGTCCTGGTTTAGTCCTGGTTTAGTCCTGGTTTAGTCCTGGTTTAGTCCTGGTTTAGACCTGGTTTAGTCCTGGTTTAGTCCTGGTTTAGTCCTGGTTTAGTCCTGGTTTAGTCCTGGTTTAGTCCTGGTTTAGTCCTGGTTTAGTCCTGGTTCAGTCCTGGTTTAGTCCTGGTTTAGTCCAGGTTTAGTCCTGGTTTAGTCCTGGTTTAGTCCTGGTTTAGTCCTGGTTTAGTCCGTGTTTATTTCTCGTTTTATCAGTGAAACTCAAACTAACTCAGACTTTATCTCATCTGGAGTTTCCGGAACTTTCACTGAAGGTCGTTCAGAGGATTCAGGGAAACGTCACAGAACAAACGGGAAAAACCAGAGCCTAGAACGGAACAGGGAAAAAAAGAATCAAACTGGGGAAATCCTCAGTTAATTCCGTCAGTTTTGTATTTTGTTTTTGGGTTTTTCCTTCCTCATATTTGCAGGAAGAACATTTACTGGAGTAACGTTTACTCCTTGACAGGGCATCCGGCTTTCCCAAACCTCAGATTTCTATTTACTCCAGATAAACTTCTCAAAAATGTAACTGCTCAAAGCGCCGAAAAGTTTTCCTTTTTAAAAGAAAAATAGTCTTTTTTTTTTTTTTAGAAACGAGCCCACATGATGTGACTCTTTTTTAAATTTTTTAATTTTAATTTTAATTTTTTTTTAGAAAAAAAACTCTGGTTGTGGGTGTGATTCCCGTGCAGAGTCTGGGCCTCACTCTGGTTGTGGGTGTGATTCCCGTGCAGAGTCTGGGCCTCACTCTGGTTGTGGGTGTGATTCCCGTGCAGAGTCTGGGCCTCACTCTGGTTGTGGGTGTGATTCCCGTGCAGAGTCTGGGCCTCACTCTGGTTGTGGGTGTGATTCCCGTGCAGAGTCTGGGCCTCACTCTGGTTGTGGGTGTGATTCCCGTGCAGTCTGGGCCTCACTCTGGTTGTGGGTGTGATTCCCGTGCAGTCTGGGCCTCACCCTGGTTGTGGGTGTGATTCCCGTGCAGAGTCTGGGCCTCACTCTGGTTGTGGGTGTGATTCCCGTGCAGAGTCTGGGCCTCACTCTGGTTGTGGGTGTGATTCCCGTGCAGAGTCTGGGCCTCACTCTGGTTGTGGGTGTGATTCCCGTGCAGAGTCTGGGCCTCACTCTGGTTGTGGGTGTGATTCCCGTGCAGAGTCTGGGCCTCACTCTGGTTGTGGGTGTGATTCCGTGGAGAGTCTGGGCCTCACTCTGGTTGTGGGTGTGATTCCCGTGCAGAGTCTGGGCCTCACTCTGGTTGTGGGTGTGATTCCCGTGCAGAGTCTGGGCCTCACTCTGGTTGTGGGTGTGATTCCCGTGCAGAGTCTGGGCCTCACTCTGGTTGTGGGTGTGATTCCCGTGCAGAGTCTGGGCCTCACTCTGGTTGTGGGTGTGATTCCCGTGCAGAGTCTGGGCCTCACTCTGGTTGTGGGTGTGATTCCTGTGATTCCAGGTGCAGTTGAAACAGTCTCTTCTCTGTGGGAAAAGGACTCAGGATGGAGCCGTGTCCGAGGACGACGGGCTTCCCTGCAGCAAAGTACTGATACTGATACTACTACTGATACTACTGATACTACTGATACTATTACTGATACTACTACTGATACTACTGATACTACTGATACTACTACGAATACTACTGATACTACTACGAATACCACTGATACTACTACGAATACTACTGATACTACTATTAATACTACTGATACTACTACGAATACTACTGATACTACTACGAATACTACTGATACTACTATTAATACTACTGATACTACTGATACTACTGATACTACTATGGATACTACTGATACTAGTGATACTACTATGAATACTACTGATACTACTATGAATACTACTGATACTACTACTAATACTACTGATACTACTACTAATACTACTGATACTACTACTAATACTACTAATACTACTCAAACTAGTATGAATACTACTGATACTACTACGAATACTACTGATACTACTATTAATACTACTGATACTACTACTGATACTACTACTGATACTACTACGAATACTACTGATACTACTACGAATACTACTGATAATACTGATACTACTGATACTACTACTGATACTGCTAAAACTACTGATACTACTATGAATACTACTGATACTACTACGAATACTACTGATACTACTATTAATACTACTGATACTACTGATACTTGTTGTCGTGCTGTGTTTCAGCTGAAGCCTCAGAGGAGCTCCGTCAGTCTGGACTCTGCAGAGGTGAGACTCTGTTAAACGTCAGTGGAACAAACTCGGTGTTTCCGGGTTTTCCGTGAGCTCCTCTGTGCTGCTCTGTTTGTTTCCGGGTTTTCCGTGAGCTCCTCTGTGCTGCTCTGTTTGTTTCCGGGTTTTCCGTGAGCTCCTCTGTGCTGCTCTGTTTGTTTCCGGGTTTTCCGTGAGCTCCTCTGTGCTGCTCTGTTTGTTTCCGGGTTTTCCGTGAGCTCCTCTGTGCTGCTCTGTTTGTTTCCGGGTTTTCCGTGAGCTCCTCTGTGCTGCTCTGTTTGTTTCCGGGTTTTCCGTGAGCTCCTCTGTGCTGCTCTGTTTGTTTCCGGGTTTTCCGTGAGCTCCTCTGTGCTGCTCTGTTCTGTCGTGACGTTTAGACTCACACAAACTTTACTGAGCCACAAATGACGCAGACTCAGGAGCTCAAGCATCACAACAAAATAGAAGAACACAGAGGAAATAATAGACATGGGGATGAGAAATTTGAAATAAGCAGCAAAAAAAGAGCCAAATAAAGAGTCAAATAAAACATAATTATATAAATGTAAATGTGCAAGTCAAAGTAAACTAGAAATATAAGTAATAAAATAGAAAATCTCAGTAAAAAAAATATAATCTCTGCAATAAAATATACAATTTCAGTAATAAAATATAAACAAACAAAAAAATCTCAGTAAAAAATAATCTCTGTAATAAAATAAAATAAAAAATCTGTAATAAAATATAAAATCTCAGAAATAAAATATGAAATCTTTTTAATAAAATATAAAATCTGTAAAAAAAAAAATAAAATAAAATCTCTTTAATAAAATATAAAATCTTTAATAAAATATCAAATATCAGTAATAAAATATAAAATCACTTTAATAAAATATAAAATCTTTTTAATAAAATATAACATCTGTAAAAAATATATATAAAATCACAGTAATAAAATATAAAATCTTTAATAAAATATAAAATCTCTGTATTAAAACATAAAATTTTAGTAATAAAATATCAAATTTCAGTAATAAAAAAAAAATCTCTAATAAATTTTTTTAAAATCTTTGTAACAAAATAAAAAAAAATCTTTGTAATAAAATTAAAATCTCTGTATTAAAACATAAAATTTGAGTAATAAAACATAAAATCTCTGTAATAAAATATAAAATCTAAGTAATAAAATAAAAAAAATCTCTAATAAAATTTTTTTAAATCTCTGTAATAAAATGTTAAATCTTTGTAACAAAAAAAAAAAAAACATTGTAATAAAATGTAAAATCTCAGTTTTAAAAAATCTCAGTAATAAAATATAAAATCTCAGTAATAAAATAAATAAAGTCTCTGTAATAAAATGCGCTGTAAAAAGCTTGTCCAGAATGTAAGATATAAACACTTAAATCCATCAGAAAATGACTTTAAAATAGAGAAATGATCTGTTCTGCAGCGAGATCATTTTACTGGACGAGTTCTCTTCACGTAAACGACTTTTAGACGAGAATGAAGCGTCTCTGGACTCGTAAGTCGATAATAAATCTGAAAACCAGAAGAAAAACCTGACAGAAGCTTTTAAACCTCAGCCCGTTTGTCTCGGCGTTTGTAGATAAACTCACAGACGCTCGTTGTTCTGCCGTTTGCCCCTCAGGACGTGGGACTTTCTGTGCTAAAGTCTGACCGTAAAAACCGTTAAAAAAAACCGTAAAAACCGTAAGAACGTCTCCTGATCCGGCCGTGACTCGTCCCCTCTGGGCTCAGGCTCGTAAATCCTTCCTCTCCTCCTTTTTATTTCATTTTATTTCACTTTTTTAACCAGGATAATCCCACTTTCCCTGTGGACTCCAGACGAGCTCCTCTGTGTTTTTAAAGTCCGTTTACTGTAACCAGGCTGGAGCTGGAGTCCTGGCGCCACCTACAGACCGACAAGTGTCTAAGCGACGGAATAAACGACTAAAGAACGACAGAACGAACTCGAAACAAAGCTTAAACTTGGACTCTTTTCCGCTCTTTTCTCTCTTTCATTCAGTCATTTCATTCTTTTTCTCTTCTCTATTTTCTCACTTTCTACATGTCTCTTTCTCTCTCTCCCTTTCTTTCCTTCATCTTTCATTGACTCTTTCTCCCTTTCCTCTCCCTTCTTTCTCTTCCCTCTCCTCCCTCCTTCATTCAAAGAGCAGATCTGTATTTCTCTCTCTCCACCTCCTTCTCTCTTCTTCCCACCTCTCCCTCCATCTGTTTTTGCCCCTCTTTTCTATTCCCTCCATCTCCTCCCCCTCTCCTCTCGCAGCGCAGGTCTGTATTGCGCTCTCTCTTCTCATCCCCCTCTCCTCATTTCTTCTTCACTCTCTCCCCTCTTCTCTCTTTCTCCTCTCCGTTTCTCCTCTCTTTCTTTCCTCTCCTTCCTCTCGCTTCCTCCCACCTCTTCTCTCTCTCCTCTTTCCTCTCCTCCCTCCTCCTCTCTCTCTGTCTTTCCTACCTCTCTCGCTCCCTCCTCCCCCTTTCCTCTCCTTTCTCTCTGTCTCTCTCCTCAAACCCTCTGCTCTCTTTTCTTTCCTCCTCCCTCTCTTCTCTCTCTCTCCTCCCTCCTCTCTCCTTTTCTCCTCTCTGTCTTTCCTCTCCTTCCTCCCTCCTCCCCCTTTCCTCCTCCCTCTCTTCTCTCTCCTCAAACCCTCTGCTCTCTTTCCTTTCCTCCTCCCTCTCTTCTCTCTCTCTCCTCCCTCCTCTCTCCTTTTCTCCTCTCTGTCTTTCCTCTCCTTCCTCCCTCCTCCCCCTTTCCTCCTCCCTCTCTTCTCTCTCTCCTCTGTCATTTACTTTTAAACAGGTCTGTTTTTCACTAAATCTTGGCTGAACATTCCTTTGGTTTCTGTGCAGCCTCCGAGTCTGTGAGTCTGAGTCTGTGAGTCTGAATCTGTGAGTCTGTGATTCTGTGAGTCTGAATCTGTGAGTCTGTGAGCGTCAGTGAGTCTTTGAGTCTGTGAGTCTGAGTCTGTGAGTCTGAGTCTGTGAGTCTGAGTCTGTGAGTCTGTGAGTCTGTGAGTCTGAGTCTGTGAGTCTGAGTCTGTGAGTCTGAGTCTGTGAGTCTTAGTCTGTGAGTCTGAGTCTGAGTCTGTGAGTCTGTGAGTCTGTGAGTCTGAGTCTGTGAGTCTGAATCTGTGAGTCTGTGAGTCTGAGTCTGTGAGTCTGAGTCTGTGAGTCTGAGTCTGAGTCTGTGAGTCTGAGTCTGTGAGTCTGTGAGCGTCAGTGAGTCTTTGAGTCTGTGAGTCTGAGTCTGTGAGTCTGTGAGTCTGAGTCTGTGAGTCTGTGAGTCTGAGTCTGTGAGTCTGAGTCTGTGAGTCTGAGTCTGTGAGTCTGAGTTTGTGAGTCTGAGTCTGTGAGTCTGTGAGTCTGAATCTGTGAGTCTGAATCTGTGAGTCTGTGAGTCTGAGTCTGTGAGTCTGAGTCTGTGAGTCTGAGTCTGTGAGTCTGTGAGTCTGAGTCTGTGAGTCTGAATCTGTGAGTCTGTGAGTCTGAATCTGTGAGTCTGTGAGCGTCAGTGAGTCTTTGAGTCTGTGAGTCTGAGTCTGTGAGTCTGTGAGTCTGAGTCTGTGAGTCTGAGTCTGAGTCTGTGAGTCTGTGAGTCTGAGTCTGTGAGTCTGAGTCTGTGAGTCTGAGTCTGTAAGTCTTAGTCTGTGAGTCTGAGTCTGAGTCTGTGAGTCTGTGAGTCTGAGTCTGTGAGTCTGAATCTGTGAGTCTGTGAGTCTGAGTCTGTGAGTCTGAGTCTGTGAGTCTGAGTCTGAGTCTGTGAGTCTGAGTCTGTGAGTCTGTGAGCGTCAGTGAGTCTTTGAGTCTGTGAGTCTGAGTCTGTGAGTCTGTGAGTCTGAGTCTGTGAGTCTGTGAGTCTGAGTCTGTGAGTCTGAGTTTGTGAGTCTGAGTCTGTGAGTCTGAGTTTGTGAGTCTGAGTCTGAGTCTGAGTCTGTGAGTCTGTGAGTCTGAATCTGTGAGTCTGAATCTGTGAGTCTGTGAGTCTGAGTTTGTGAGTCTGAGTCTGAGTCTGTGAGTCTCTGAGTCTGAGTCTGTGAGTCTGAGTCTGTGAGTCTGTGAGTCTGAGTCTGTGAGTCTGAATCTGTGAGTCTGTGAGTCTGAATCTGTGAGTCTGTGAGTCTGAATCTGTGAGTCTGTGAGTCTGTGAGTCTGAATCTGTGAGTCTGTGAGCGTCAGTGAGTCTGTGAGTCTGAGTCTGAGTCTGTGAGTCTGAGTCTGTGAGTCTGTGAGTCTGTGAGTCTGTGAGTCTGAGTCTGTGAGTCTGAGTTTGTGAGTCTGAGTCTGAGTCTGTGAGTCTGTGAGTCTGAATCTGTGAGTCTGAATCTGTGAGTCTGTGAGTCTGAGTCTGTGAGTCTGAGTCTGTGAGTCTGAGTCTGTGAGTCTGTGAGTCTGAGTCTGTGAGTCTGAATCTGTGAGTCTGTGAGTCTGAATCTGTGAGTCTGTGAGCGTCAGTGAGTCTTTGAGTCTGTGAGTCTGAGTCTGTGAGTCTGTGAGTCTGAGTCTGTGAGTCTGAGTCTGAGTCTGTGAGTCTGTGAGTCTGAGTCTGTGAGTCTGAGTCTGTGAGTCTGAGTCTGTAAGTCTTAGTCTGTGAGTCTGAGTCTGAGTCTGTGAGTCTGTGAGTCTGAGTCTGTGAGTCTGAATCTGTGAGTCTGTGAGTCTGAGTCTGTGAGTCTGAGTCTGTGAGTCTGAGTCTGAGTCTGTGAGTCTGAGTCTGTGAGTCTGTGAGCGTCAGTGAGTCTTTGAGTCTGTGAGTCTGAGTCTGTGAGTCTGTGAGTCTGAGTCTGTGAGTCTGTGAGTCTGAGTCTGTGAGTCTGAGTTTGTGAGTCTGAGTCTGTGAGTCTGAGTTTGTGAGTCTGAGTCTGAGTCTGTGAGTCTGAATCTGTGAGTCTGAATGTGTGAGTCTGTGAGTCTGAGTTTGTGAGTCTGAGTCTGAGTCTGTGAGTCTCTGAGTCTGAGTCTGTGAGTCTGAGTCTGTGAGTCTGTGAGTCTGAGTCTGTGAGTCTGAATCTGTGAGTCTGTGAGTCTGAATCTGTGAGTCTGTGAGTCTGAATCTGTGAGTCTGTGAGTCTGAATCTGTGAGTCTGTGAGTCTGTGAGTCTGAATCTGTGAGTCTGTGAGCGTCAGTGAGTCTGTGAGTCTGAGTCTGAGTCTGTGAGTCTGAGTCTGTGAGTCTGTGAGTCTGTGAGTCTGTGAGTCTGTGAGTCTGAGTCTGTGAGTCTGAGTCTGTGACTCTCTGAGTCTGAGTCTGTGAGTCTTTGAGCCTGAGTCTGTGAGTCTGAGTCTGTGAGTCTGTGAGTCTGTGAGTCTGAGTCTGTGAGTCTGAGTCTGTGAGTCTGAGTCTGTGAGTCTGTGAGTCTGAGTCTGTGAGTCTGAGTCTGTGAGTCTGAGTCTGTGAGTCTGTGAGTCTGAGTCTGTGAGTCTGAGTCTGTGAGTCTGAATCTGTGAGTCTGAATCTGTGAGTCTGTGAGTCTGAATCTGTGAGTCTGTGAGCGTCAGTGAGTCTGTGAGTCTGAGTCTGTGAGTCTGAGTCTGTGAGTCTGTGTCAGTGAGTCTGAGTCTGTGACTCTCTGAGTCTGAGTCTGTGAGTCTTTGAGCCTGAGTCTGTGAGTCTGAGTCTGTGAGTCTGTGAGTCTGTGAGTCTGAGTCTGTGAGTCTGAGTCTGTGAGTCTGAGTCTGTGAGTCTGTGAGTCTGAGTCTGTGAGTCTGAGTCTGTGAGTCTGAGTCTGTGAGTCTGAGTCTGTGAGTCTGTGAGTCTGAGTCTGTGAGTCTGAATCTGTGAGTCTGTGAGTCTGAATCTGTGAGTCTGTGAGTCTGAATCTGTGAGTCTGTGAGTCTGTGAGTCTGTGAGTCTGAATCTGTGAGTCTGTGAGCGTCAGTGAGTCTTTGAGTCTGTGAGTCTGAGTCTGTGAGTCTGTGAGTCTGAGTCTGAGTCTGTGAGTCTGTGAGTCTGTGAGTCTGAGTCTGTGAGTCTGAGTCTGTGAGTCTGAGTCTGTGAGTCTGAGTCTGAGTCTGTGAGTCTGAGTCTGTGAGTCTGAATCTGTGAGTCTGTGAGTCTGAGTCTGTGAGTCTGAGTCTGTGAGTCTGAGTCTGTGAGTCTGAGTCTGTGAGTCTGAGTCTGTGAGTCTGAGTTTGTGAGTCTGAGTCTGTGAGTCTGAGTTTGTGAGTCTGAGTCTGAGTCTGTGAGTCTCTGAGTCTGAGTCTGTGAGTCTGAGTCTGTGAGTCTGTGAGTCTGAGTCTGTGAGTCTGAATCTGTGAGTCTGTGAGTCTGAATCTGTGAGTCTGTGAGTCTGAATCTGTGAGTCTGTGAGTCTGAATCTGTGAGTCTGTGAGTCTGTGAGTCTGAATCTGTGAGTCTGTGAGCGTCAGTGAGTCTGTGAGTCTGAGTCTGAGTCTGTGAGTCTGAGTCTGTGAGTCTGTGAGTCTGTGAGTCTGTGAGTCTGTGAGTCTGAGTCTGTGAGTCTGAGTCTGTGACTCTCTGAGTCTGAGTCTGTGAGTCTTTGAGCCTGAGTCTGTGAGTCTGAGTCTGTGAGTCTGTGAGTCTGTGAGTCTGTGAGTCTGTGAGTCTGTGAGTCTGAGTCTGTGAGTCTGAGTCTGTGAGTCTGAGTCTGTGAGTCTGTGAGTCTGAGTCTGTGAGTCTGAGTCTGTGAGTCTGAGTCTGTGAGTCTGTGAGTCTGAGTCTGTGAGTCTGAGTCTGTGAGTCTGAATCTGTGAGTCTGAATCTGTGAGTCTGTGAGTCTGAATCTGTGAGTCTGTGAGCGTCAGTGAGTCTGTGAGTCTGAGTCTGTGAGTCTGAGTCTGTGAGTCTGTGTCAGTGAGTCTGAGTCTGTGACTCTCTGAGTCTGAGTCTGTGAGTCTTTGAGCCTGAGTCTGTGAGTCTGAGTCTGTGAGTCTGTGAGTCTGTGAGTCTGAGTCTGTGAGTCTGAGTCTGTGAGTCTGAGTCTGTGAGTCTGTGAGTCTGAGTCTGTGAGTCTGAGTCTGTGAGTCTGAGTCTGTGAGTCTGAGTCTGTGAGTCTGTGAGTCTGAGTCTGTGAGTCTGAATCTGTGAGTCTGTGAGTCTGAATCTGTGAGTCTGTGAGTCTGAATCTGTGAGTCTGTGAGTCTGTGAGTCTGTGAGTCTGAATCTGTGAGTCTGTGAGCGTCAGTGAGTCTTTGAGTCTGTGAGTCTGAGTCTGTGAGTCTGAGTCTGAGTCTGTGAGTCTGTGAGTCTGTGAGTCTGAGTCTGTGAGTCTGAGTCTGTGAGTCTGAGTCTGTGAGTCTGAGTCTGAGTCTGTGAGTCTGAGTCTGTGAGTCTGAATCTGTGAGTCTGTGAGTCTGAGTCTGTGAGTCTGAGTCTGTGAGTCTGAGTCTGTGAGTCTGAGTCTGTGAGTCTGAGTCTGTGAGTCTGTGAGCGTCAGTGAGTCTTTGAGTCTGTGAGTCTGAGTCTGTGAGTCTGTGAGTCTGAGTCTGTGAGTCTGTGAGTCTGAGTCTGTGAGTCTGAGTCTGTGAGTCTGAGTTTGTGAATCTGAGTCTGAGTCTGTGAGTCTGAATCTGTGAGTCTGAATCTGTGAGTCTTTGAGTCTGTGAGTCTGAGTCTGAGTCTGTGAGTCTGAGTCTGTGAGTCTGAGTCTGTGAGTCTGTGAGTCTGAATCTGTGAGTCTGAGTCTGTGAGTCTGTGAGTCTGAATCTGTGAGTCTGTGAGTCTGTGAGTCTGAGTCTGTGAGTCTGAATCTGTGAGTCTGTGAGTCTGAATCTGTGAGTCTGTGAGTCTGAATCTGTGAGTCTGTGAGTCTGAATCTGTGAGTCTGTGAGCGTCAGTGAGTCTTTGAGTCTGTGAGTCTGTGAGTCTGAGTCTGAGTCTGTGAGTCTGAGTCTGTGAGTCTGTGAGTCTGAGTCTGTGAGTCTGAGTCTGTGACTCTCTGAGTCTGAGTCTGTGAGTCTTTGAGCCTGAGTCTGTGAGTCTGAGTCTGTGAGTCTGAGTTTGTGAATCTGAGTCTGAGTCTGTGAGTCTGAATCTGTGAGTCTGAATCTGTGAGTCTTTGAGTCTGTGAGTCTGAGTCTGAGTCTGAGTCTGTGAGTCTGAGTCTGTGAGTCTGAGTCTGTGAGTCTGTGAGTCTGAATCTGTGAGTCTGAGTCTGTGAGTCTGTGAGTCTGAATCTGTGAGTCTGTGAGTCTGTGAGTCTGTGAGTCTGAGTCTGAGTCTGAATCTGTGAGTCTGTGAGTCTGAATCTGTGAGTCTGTGAGTCTAAATCTGTGAGTCTGTGAGTCTGAATCTGTGAGTCTGTGAGCGTCAGTGAGTCTTTGAGTCTGTGAGTCTGAGTCTGAGTCTGTGAGTCTGAGTCTGTGAGTCTGTGAGTCTGAGTCTGTGAGTCTGTGAGTCTGAGTCTGTGAGTCTGAGTCTGTGACTCTCTGAGTCTGAGTCTGTGAGTCTTTGAGCCTGAGTCTGTGAGTCTGAGTCTGTGAGTCTAAGTCTGTGAATCTGAGTCTGTGAGTCTGTGACTCTCTGAGAGCTGCTGCTGTGCTCGAGCACGTTTGCTGTGGGTTCCATGTTCCGCACTCACACCTGCAGAACACAGAACTATTACAGATCCAAACTGCAGAACGAGTCCAGGCCCAGTGACCTCATCACACGCTGCTGTTTCAGCGGCTCGTGGATCAGCGGCTCGTGGATCAGTGGCTCGTGGATCAGTGGCTCGTGGATCAGTGGCTCGTGGATCAGTGGCTCGTGGATCAGCGGCTCGTGGATCAGTGGCTCGTGGATCAGCGGCTCGTGGATCAGTGGCTCGTGGATCTGCGGCTCGTGGATCTGCGGCTCGTGGATCTGCGGCAGCGACGCTTTAGAGGAGAAAATAAGTCCAGCGACACAAATATCCATTAAATACTGAAGCAGATCTCTCCTCTGTGAGTTTATGGAGATAAAAACTGCAAAACGTCTGTCTCTGTCACAGCCTTATTGAAGGTGCGTGTGGATTCACTGTGTTTTGGAGCGACTTTATTATTTACTTTATTCCCTGTTTTCCTCGCGTGGCACCAGCGCACACAGGGATCGTACGGTAACGTCGTGCATGTGCTCGTACATGAGCTCCATGCCGTACTGTGACCCACAGTCCGACTGCGTTTACACTGGACAAACGTACCACGACAGCACAAAACTGCACACAGCAACAAACCTGGTGTGATGCGAAGGAGTTTTCCGTATGTTATGTTCTGATAGTGCTCTGAAGGGGCAGGGACTCAGCACAGAGGGCAACAGAAACATGTGAATATGATGTTTCTGGTGAATGCAGCATTTTCAGAACAGTAAAGTGAAAATGGAGCTGTAAACGTGTGAATACAGACGTGTGAATCCTCCTATTTAACACTTGGGTCTTATGTTAAATTCTAAACGTTCTAAACTTTTCTGTCCCCTCTGACCCCTCTGACCCCTCTGACCCCTCTGTCCCCTCTGACCCCTCTGTCCCCTCTGACCCCTCCGTCCCCTCCGACCCCTCTGTCCCCTCTGACCCCTCTGACCCCTCTGACCCCTCCGTCCCCTCTGACCCCTCCGTCCCCTCTGACCCCTCTGTCCCCTCCGTCCCCTCTGACCCCTCTGTCCCCTCTGACCCCTCTGTCCCCTCTGACCCCTCTGACCCTCTGACCCCTCTGACCCCTGACCCCCTCTGACCCCTCTGACCCCCTCTGACACCTCTGACCCCTCTGACCCTCTGACCCCTGACCCCCCTCTGACCCCTCTGGCCCTCTGACCCCTCCGTCCCCTCCGACCCCTCTGTCCCCTCTGACCCCTCCGTCCCCTCTGACCCCTCCGACCCCTCTGTCCCCTCTGACCCCTCTGTCCCCTCTGACCCCTCCGTCCCCTCTGTCCCCTCTGACCCCTCTGACCCCTCTGACCCCTCAGCTGTCGGACCCCGGCTCCAGCGGTGCGGGGAGCCCCCTGGTGGCGGCTCCGGGGGACTTCAGCTCTCCGGCCTCGGCCTCCGTCTGTTTGGACAGTTCTGCAGCGAGACACAAACTGGAGCTGAGGCAGAGGAGGAAGAGGAAGAGGAAGAGGCCGGTACAGGTCAGGACCCACTTCATCCACAGAGACACAAACAACTACAGAGACACAAAACAACTACAGAGACACAAAACAACTACAGAGACACAAACAACTACAGAGACACAAAACAACTACAGAGACACAAAACAACTACAGAGACACAAACAACTACAGAGACACAAAACAACTACAGAGACACAAAACTACAGAGACCAGGACCCACTTCATCCACAGAGACACAAACAACTACAGAGACACAAAACAACTACAGAGACACAAAACAACTACAGAGACACAAACAACTACAGAGACACAAACAACTACAGAGACACAAAACAACTACAGAGACACAAAACAACTACAGAGACACAAACAACTACAGAGACACAAAACAACTACAGAGACACAAAAAAATAACATAAAAACAAACAACTACAGAGACACAAAACAACTACGGAGACACAAACAACTACAGAGACACAAACAACTACAGAGACACAAAACAACTACAGAGACACAAACAACTACAGAGACACAAAACAACTACAGAGACACAAACAACTACAGAGACACAAACAACTACAGAGACACAAAACAACTACAGAGACACAAACAACTACAGAGACACAAAACAACTACAGAGACACAAAACAACTACAGAGACACAAACAACTACAGAGACACAAAACAACTACAGAGACACAAAACAACTACAGAGACACAAAACAACTACAGAGACACAAACAACTATAGAGACACAAAACAACTACAGAGACACAAACAACTACAGAGACACAAAACAACTACAGAGACACAAACAACTACAGAGACACAAACAACTACAGAGACACAAACAACTACAGAGACACAAAACAACTACAGAGACACAAAACAACTACAGAGACACAAACAACTACAGAGACACAAAACAACTACAGAGACACAAAACAACTACAGAGACACAAAACAACTACAGAGACACAAAACAACTACAGAGACACAAACAACTACAGAGACACAAACAACTACAGAGACACAAACAACTACAGAGACACAAACAACTACAGAGACACAAAACAACTACAGAGACACAAACAACTACAGAGACACAAAACAACTACAGAGACACAAAACAACTACAGAGACACAAAACAACTACAGAGACACAAACAACTACAGAGACACAAGACAACTACAGAGACACAAACAACTACAGAGACACAAACAACTACAGAGACACAAAACAACTACAGAGACACAAAACAACTACAGAGACACAAACAACTACAGAGACACAAACAACTACAGAGACACAAAACAACTACAGAGACACAAAACAACTACAGAGACACAAAACAACTACAGAGACACAAACAACTACAGAGACACAAACAACTACAGAGACACAAACAACTACAGAGACACAAACAACTACAGAGACACAAAACAACTACAGAGACACAAACAACTACAGAGACACAAAACAACTACAGAGACACAAAACAACTACAGAGACACAAACAACTACAGAGACACAAAACAACTACAGAGACACAAAACAACTACAGAGACACAAAACAACTACAGAGACACAAAACAACTACAGAGACACAAAACAACTACAGAGACACAAACAACTACAGAGACACAAAACAACTACAGAGACACAAACAACTACAGAGACACAAAACAACTACAGAGACACAAACAACTACAGAGACACAAACAACTACAGAGACACAAAACAACTACAGAGACACAAACAACTACAGAGACACAAAACAACTACAGAGACACAAACAACTACAGAGACACAAACAACTACAGAGACACAAACAACTACAGAGACACAAAACAACTACAGAGACACAAAACAACTACAGAGACACAAAACAACTACAGAGACACAAAACAACTACAGAGACACAAGACAACTACAGAGACACAAAACAACTACAGAGACACAAAACAACTACAGAGACACAAACAACTACAGAGACACAAAACAACTACAGAGACACAAACAACTACAGAGACACAAAACAACTACAGAGACACAAGACAACTACAGAGACACAAAACAACTACAGAGACACAAAACAACTACAGAGACACAAACAACTACAGAGACACAAAACAACTACAGAGACACAAACAACTACAGAGACACAAAACAACTACAGAGACACAAACAACTACAGAGACACAAAACAACTACAGAGACACAAAACAACTACAGAGACACAAACAACTACAGAGACACAAAACAACTACAGAGACACAAACAACTACAGAGACACAAACAACTACAGAGACACAAACAACTACAGAGACACAAACAACTACAGAGACACAAAACAACTACAGAGACACAAAACAACTACAGAGACACAAAACAACTACAGAGACACAAACAACTACAGAGACACAAACAACTACAGAGACACAAAACAACTACAGAGACACAAAACAACTACAGAGACACAAAACAACTACAGAGACACAAAACAACTACAGAGACACAAACAACTACAGAGACACAAAACAACTACAGAGACACAAACAACTACAGAGACACAAAACAACTACAGAGACACAAACAACTACATATAAACAAAACAACTACAGAGACACAAACAACTACAGAGACACAAAACAACTACAGAGACACAAAACAACTACAGAGACACAAAACAACTACAGAGACACAAAACAACTACAGAGACACAAAACTACAGAGACCAGGACCCACTTCATCCACAGAGACACAAACAACTACAGAGACACAAAACAACTACAGAGACACAAACAACTACAGAGACACAAACAACTACAGAGACACAAACAACTACAGAGACACAAAACAACTACAGAGACACAAACAACTACAGAGACACAAAACAACTACAGAGACACAAACAACTACAGAGACACAAACAACTACAGAGACACAAACAACTACAGAGACACAAACAACTACAGAGACACAAAACAACTACAGAGACACAAAACAACTACAGAGACACAAACAACTACAGAGACACAAACAACTACAGAGACACAAACAACTACAGAGACACAAAACAACTACAGAGACACAAACAACTACAGAGACACAAAACAACTACAGAGACACAAACAACTACAGAGACACAAAACAACTACAGAGACACAAAACAACTACAGAGACACAAAACAACTACAGAGACACAAAACAACTACAGAGACACAAAACAACTACAGAGACACAAAACAACTACAGAGACACAAAACAACTACAGAGACACAAAACAACTACAGAGACACAAACAACTACAGAGACACAAAACAACTACAGAGACACAAACAACTACAGAGACACAAAACAACTACAGAGACACAAAACAACTACAGAGACACAAAACAACTACAGAGACACAAACAACTACAGAGACACAAACAACTACAGAGACACAAAACAACTACAGAGACACAAATAACTACAGAGACACAAACAACTACAGAGACACAAACAACTACAGAGACACAAAACAACTACAGAGACACAAACAACTACAGAGACACAAGACAACTACAGAGACACAAACAACTACAGAGACACAAAACAACTACAGAGACACAAAACAACTACAGAGACACAAAACAACTACAGAGACACAAACAACTACAGAGACACAAGACAACTACAGAGACACAAAACAACTACAGAGACACAAAACAACTACAGAGACACAAAAACAACTACAGAGACACAAAACAACTACAGAGACACAAACAACTACAGAGACACAAAACAACTACAGAGACACAAAACAACTACAGAGACACAAAACAACTACAGAGACACAAAACAACTACAGAGACAAAAATAACTACAGAGACAAAAACAACTACAGAGATACAAACAACTACAGAGACACAAACAACTACAGAGACACAAACAACTACAGAGACACAAACAACTACAGAGACACAAAACAACTACAGAGA
Organism: Odontamblyopus lacepedii; assembly: GCA_034769755.1. Taxonomy (NCBI): domain Eukaryota; kingdom Metazoa; phylum Chordata; class Actinopteri; order Gobiiformes; family Gobiidae; genus Odontamblyopus; species Odontamblyopus lacepedii. The sequence goes on along the minus strand of CM068355.1, from coordinate 40,217,805 downwards.
CACAAAACAACTACAGAGACACAAAACAACTACAGAGACACAAAACAACTACAGAGACACAAAACAACTACAGAGACACAAACAACTACAGAGACACAAACAACTACAGAGACACAAAACAAACAACTACAGAGACACAAAACAACTACAGAGACACAAAACAACTACAGAGACACAAAACAACTACAGAGACACAAAACAACTACAGAGACACAAAACAACTACAGAGACACAAAACAACTACAGAGACACAAACAACTACAGAGACACAAAACAACTACAGAGACACAAAACAACTACAGAGACACAAAACAAC
>CM068355.1:40157824-40217389 GCA_034769755.1 Odontamblyopus lacepedii | reverse complement strand
GTAGTAGTAGTAGTAAAGGTAGTAAGGAGCAGCAGCAGCAGCAGCAGCAGCAGTTGCAGTATGTTAGTAGTAGCAGTAGTTCTAATCGTAGTATAGTAGCAGTAGTAGCAGCAGTAGTAGTAGTAGTAGTCTCAGCAGTGGTAGCAGTAGTAGCAGTAGCAGTAGCAGTAGTAGTTCTAAGCAGCAGTAGCAGCAGTAGTAGCAGTAGCAGCAGCAGTAAGCTGGCAGCAGGCAGCAGCAGCAGCGTTAGCAGCAGCAGTAGCAGTAGGCCCCTAACCAGCAGTGTTGGCAGCAGCAGCAGTGGCAGCAGATGCAGCAGCCCCGTTCGAAGGGCAGCTAAGCAGGCAAGCTGCAGTTTGCTGCGCAATCGCTGTTAAGCGGCTCGCTGTTGCAGCAGCGCAGCAGCAGAAATTGTTAACTCCAGCAGCGCAGCAGCTGCTGCTAAGGCTGCTTGCAAGGCGCAGTTGTTAAGGCAGCAGCAGCATTAAGCAGTGCTCCGGCTAAGTTGCTAGCAGCAGCAGCAGCTAAGCTAAGCTGTCAACCAGCAGCTGCTGCAAGGCGTTGTTGTTGCAGCCGTTGTTGTTGCTATTAAGCAGCAAGCAGCAAGATGTTGGCCAAGCAGCAAAGCAGCAGCGCAGCAGTTGCTGCCGCATGTCAGCGCTTGCTGCCGCTGCCGCGTTGCTGCCGCTGCTGCTGCGTTGCCGCTAGTTGCTAGCTGCTAAGCCAGCTGCCGCTGTCAGCTGGTTGCTGTTGCTTTGCTGCTGCTGCTGTTTCGCCACGGCCGCTGCTGGTTCGCTGCTGCGCGCTGCCGCCGCTGTTCGCTGCCGCTGCTCTTGCTGCTGCTGCTGCTGTTGTCGCGCTGGTTAAGGTTGCCGCTGTCGCCACAGCGTCGCCGCCGCTGCTCGCCGCTACTAAGCGCCGCTGTTGTTGCTGCTGTTAAGGCAACCGCTGCCAAGAACCGTTGGGCTGCTGCTGCCGCCGCTGCTGCCTGCTGCTGCTAAGCCGCTGCTGCTGCATGCTGCTGGTTAGCTGGCCGCTGCGCTGCTGGCCGCTTTGTTCGCTAAGAGCTGCTGCCGCTGCCGCCGTTTACGCTCACGTTGCTGCTACGCGTTCCGCCAGCAGCAACCAGCTGCTGCTGCTGCCAGCTGCTGCTGCCGCTGTTGCTGGGCGTTGCTTACCGCCCGCTGGTTAAGCTGCTCGCTGCCGCTGCTGTTGCCGCTGTTTGCCGGGTTGCTGCTGTTGCTGTTGCTGCTGCTGCGCCAACCAACCAGGTTGCTAAAATTGCCAACCGTTGCTGCCGCTGCTGCTAAGGCTGCCGCTGTTGTTGCTACCGCTGCTAAACAGCTCGCTGCTGTTGCTGGTTGCGCTGCCGCTGCTGCCATAGCTGCTGCTGCCGCTGCTGCTGCTGCCTGTTGCCAGCAAGGTTGCTGCCGCTACAAGCGTTTCGCCAGTTGCTGCTGCTGCTCGCCGCTGTTGCTGGCTGTTGCTGCTGGTTAAGCTCGCCGCTGCTAGTTAAGGCTGCTGCTGCTGGCCGCTGTTGCTGCTGGCCGCTGCTGCCGCCGCTGCTGCTGCTGCTGCCAGTTGCTGCCAGCTGGCCGTAGCCGCGCTGTTGCTGCCGCTGTTGCTGCCGCTGCTTGCTGCTAAGGCGTTTAAGCCGTTGCCGTAACTGTTGCTGCGTTGTCGCTGCTGGCTGGGCGTTGCTGCTCGCTGCTTGTCTGCTGCCGCTAAGGTTGCTGTTAGCTGGTTGTTGCTTGCCAAGCACCGTTGCTAGCAGTTGGCTGCCAAGCACTGCTGCTGCCGTTGCTGCTGCCGCTGTTGCTGTTGGGCTCGCCGCTGCTGTACCGCTGCCGCTGCTGTTGCCGCTGCTGCTGCTGCTTGCCGCTGTTGCTAGGTTGCAAGCAAGCTGCGTTAAGGCTGCCTAAGCTACTGCTTCGCTGCTGCCGCTGCTAGTTAAGGCTTGCCGCCAGTTAAGCCATGTTCGCTTGCTGCTCGCATGTTCAACCAGCAGTTACAGCTGGGCCAGCTAAGCCGCTGTTTCGTTAGCTGCTGGCTAAGCTGCCATGTCGCTGCGTGGCTACGTCCTATTTTGCTGGTTGCTTGGTTGCTTGCTAAGCCGGCTAGCTGGCTGCCGCCGCTGTTATTGGGTTAAAGGCTGGCTGGTTGGCTTCGCCATAAGCTAGCTGCCGTTCGCCGCTGGCTAGCTCCCCGGCCTGCCGCTGCTTGCCAGCGCTTGCCAAGCTAGCTGCTCGCTGCTTCGCCATAAGCTGCAACCAGCTAGCTGCTGGTTGCTCGCTTGCCGCCGTTGCCGCTGCTGGTTGCCGTTGTTGCCGTTTGCCATGCCCGGCTCGCTGGTTGTCGTCGCACGCTGCTGCCGCTGCCGCTGCTGCTGCTGCTGCTGTTGCCGCTGTTGCCGCCGCTGCCGCTGCTGTTGCTGCTGTTGCTGCTGCTCGCTGTTGCTGCTGCCGCTGCTGCTGCCGCTGTTGCTGCTGCTGTTGCTGCCGCTGCGTTGCTGCTCGCTGCCGCTGCTGCTGCTGCTAGTTGGGTTGTTGCTGCCGCTGCTGCTGCTGCCGCTTGCTGCCGGCGTTGCTCGCTGCTGCTGGCTGCTGCTGGTTGCTGCCGCTAACAGCCGCTGCTGCTAAGCTGCTGTTGCTGCCGCTGCTGTTGCCGCTGCTGGCTAAGGCTGCTGCCGCTGCTGCTGCTGCCGCTGCTGCTGCTTGCTGCTGGCGCCGCGCTGGCGCTGGTCGCTGCCGCTGCTGCCGTTGCTGTTGCCGCTGCCGCTGCTGCTGGCTAGTCGCCTGCTGTTCGGCTGCTGGGTTAGTTGCTGCTGCTGCTGCTGCCTGCTGCTGCCGCCGCTAGCTGGCTATGGTTGCTGCCGCTTGCTGCTGCTTCGCTGGCTGCTGCTGCTGGCTGGCCAGTTGCTGCTGCCGCTGCTGCTGCTGCCGCTGCTGCCGCTGTTGCTGTTGCTGCTGCCGCTGCTGGTTGCCGCTGCCAGCTAGTTGTTCGCTGCTGCCGCTGTTGCTAAGGCCGCTGTTGGCTGCTGCTTTGCCGCTGCTGGCTGCGCTAAGCCTGTTGCCGCCGCTAGCAAGCTGTTGCTGCCGCTGCCGCTGCTGTTCAAGGCCAGCCGCTGCTGCTGCTGCCGGGGCTGCCGCTGCTAGTTAAGCATGGCCGCTGCTATTGCTGCTGCTGTTGTTGCTGTTGCCGCTGCTGTTGCCGCTGGTTAAGCGCTGCCGCTGCCGCCATTGCCGCTGCTGCTGCCGCTGCTGCTGCCAGCTGTTGCTCGCCGCGCTGTCGCTGCTGCTGTTGCTGCCGCTGCCGCTGCTGCTGCTGCTGCTGCGTTCGCTGCTGCTGCCGCTGCAGCTGCTGCTCGCGCTGTTGCTGCTTGCTGCTGCCGCCGCTGCTCGCTTCGCCGCTGCCGCTGTTGCCGCTGCTGCCGCTGCTGCTGTTGCCAGCTGGCTTCGCTGCCGCTGCCGCTGGCTGGTTGCCGCTAGCTGCTGCTGCTGCTGCTGCTGCAGCTGGCCGCCAGCTGCTGGCTGGCCGCTGCCAGCTTGTCGCTGCTGGTTGCTGCCGCTGCTTGCTGCTGTTGCTGTTGCTGCCGCTGCCGCTGTTGCTGCTGCCGCTGCCGCTGCTGCTTGTTGCCGCTGCTGTTGCCGCTGCTGCCGCTGCTGCTGCTGCCCGCGTTGCTGCTGCTGCTGCTGCTGCCGCTGCTGCCATGCTGCCGCTGCTGGTTGCCGCTGCCGTTGCTGCCGCTGCTGCTGCTGTTTAAGCAGCCGCGCTGGCCGCTAAGCGTTCGCTGCTGCTGCCGCTGGCTGCTGCCAGCTGCTGGCTGCTGCCGCTGGCCGCTGCTGCCGCTGCTGGTTGCTGCCAGCTGTTAAGCTGCTGCTGCTGCTATTCGCTAAGCTGCTGCCGGCTGTTGCTGGCTGTTGCTGCTGGCTGCCAGCTGTTGCTGCCGCTGCCGCTGGCCGCTGCCGCTGTTGCTAGTTTCGGCTGCTGCTGGCTATTGCTGCTGCTGCCGCTGCTCGCTGTTGCTGCTGCCGCTGCCGCCGCTGCTGCTGCTGTTGCCGCTGCCGTTGCTGCTGGCTGCCGCTGCCGCTGGCTGCTGGCTTGCTGCCGCTGCTGCTGGAGCTGCTGCTGCCGCTTGCCGCTGCTGCCGCTAAGGCTGCTGCCGCTGCTGCTGCTGCTGCCAGTTGCTGCCGCTGTTGCTGCTGCTTCTGTTGCCGCTGCTGCCGCTGTCAGCTGCCGCCAAGGTTGCTGGTCGCTGCCGCTGCCAGCTACGCCGCCGCTCGCTGTTGCTGCCGCTGGCCGCTTCGCCGCCATTTGCACGCTGCTTGCTGCTGCTTGCTTGCTGCTGCTGCTTCGCTGCTGCCGGGCTAGTTGCCGCTAGCTGCTGCTGCTGGTTGCCGCTGCTGCTGCTGCTGCTGCTGCCGCTTGTTGCCGCTGCTGGCGCCGCTGTTGCTGCCGCTATTGCCGTTGCTGCTGCTGCCGCTGCCGCTGCTCGCTGTTGCCGCTGCCGCTGCCGCTGCTTCGCTGCTAAGCTGGCCGCTGCTGCTGCCGCTACCTGCTGCCGCTGCTGCTGCTGCCAGCTGCTGCTGCCGCTGTTGCTGCTGCCGCTGCCGCTGGCTCGCTGCCGCTATATTGCTGCTGCTGCGCTGCCGCTGCCGCTGCCGCCGCTGCTGCTGCCGCTGCTGCTGCTGGTTGCCGCTGCTGCCGGCTGGTTTGCTGCTGCTGCCGCTGTTGCTGTTGCTGCTGCCGCTGCCGCCGCTGCTGGCTGCCGCTGCTGCCAGCTGCCGCTGCTAGCTGTTGCCAGCTGCTGCCGCTGGCTGCTGCTTAAGGCCTGGCTGCCGTTGCTGCTACGCTGCTGCTGTTGCCGCCGGGCTGCTGTCGCTGCTGCTTGCCGCTGCCGCCGCTGCTGTTGCTGCTGCCGCTGCTGCTGGCTGTCGCCGCTGCTGCCGCTGTTGCTGCGTTGCTGCTAAGGCTGCCGCTAAGGCTGGGCTGCTGTTAGCCGCTGCCGCTTGCAAGCCGCTGCTAAGGTTGCTGTTGCTGTTGCTACCGCTGCTATGGCTGCTGCCTGCTTGCTGGTTGCTGCCGCTGCGCCGCTGCCGCTGTTACCGCTTGCCGCTGCTCGCTTCGCCGTTGCCGCCGCTGTTGCCGCTGCTAGCCGCCAGCTGTTGTTGCGCTGCTAGCTGGCTGCTGCTTCGCTGCCGCTGGTTGCCGCTGTTGCCAAGTTGCTGGGTTGCTGCTGCTGCTGCTGTTGCCGCTGCTGCTGCCGCTGCCGCTTGCTGCCGCTGCTAGTTGCTGCTGCTGCCGCTGCCGCTGCTGTTGCTGCCGCCGTTGCTGCTTGCCAAGGCTGCCGCTGCCGCCAGCTGCCGCTAGCTGCATGTTGCCGGCTGCTACTGGCTGCCGCCGCTGCCGCTGGCTGCTGCCGCTGCTGTTGCTTCGTTGCTGCTGCTGGCTGCTGCTGGCTTGCTTCATGCGCTGCCGCTGCCGCCGCTGCTGCCGCTGCTTCGCCAGTTAAGCCGCCGTTGCTGCTGCTGCTGCTGCGTTGCTGCTTCGCCGCTGCTGCTGCCGTTGCTGCCGCTGCCGCTGCCGCTTGCCGCCGCTTGTTGCCGCTGCTGCTGCTAGTTGCCGCTGCTTGCCGCTGCTGTTGCTGCCGCTGGCTGCTAAGCCGCCGCTAAGCCGCTGCTGCTGTGTCGCCGCTGCTGCCGCCGCTAGCTGCCTTGCTGCTGCCGCTGCTGCCGCTAAGTTGGTTGCCGCTGCTGCTGTTGCTGCTGCTGTTGCTGCCGCTGCTTCAAGGCTCGCTTGCCGCAGTTGCTGCTGCCGCCGCTTGCCGCTGGCTGGTTGCCAGCTGTCGCTGCTTGCCGCTGCTGCCGTTGTTGCTGCTGGCTGGTTGCTGCCGCTGCTGGCTGCTGCCGCTGCGCCAGTTGCTGCTAGCCGCTTGCTGTTGTTGCTGCTGCTGCTGTTGCTGCCGCTGCCGCTGCCGCTACCGCTGCGGCTATTGGCTGCTGCCGTTAGCTTGCTGCTGCTGGCCATGCAAGGCTGCCGCTGCTGCTTGCTGCTGCTGCTGCCGCCGCTGCTGCTACTGGCCGCTGCTGCCGCTTAGCTAGCTAGTTGCTGCTGCTTGCTAGTAGTTGCTAGTAGCAGTAGCAGTAGTAGTAGCAGTAGCAGTAGCAGTAGCAGTAGTAGTAGCAGTAGCAGTAGCAGTAGCAGTAGTAGTAGTAGTAGTAGCAGTAGCAGTAGCAGTAGTGGTATTTTTGTTTTGTAAAGCAGCTCAGATGCTTTACTCATATTTCGATGTCGTTTAGAGGAAGGAAACTCTTTTCTGCAACACATTTGACATTTTCTCTTCTGATGAGTAAAACGGGCGTGTTTCATTTGAACTTTGCACAAGATGAGGTCAGTTCCACTGCCACGATTTTGTGTAAAATCTTCCCCTGTGTCTTCTTGATATTTTAAGTTAGTAGTTTTTAGTTAATTGTTCAGTTTTAGTTCGTCCTCCTGTATTTAAACACTTTTGTTCTTTGTCTGATCAGGTTCTATTCAGTTTGGTTTCATTATTATTTTTATTATTATTATTAGCCTATAATTTGACCTTTTTTGACTTTATTAAATAAAAAAATATATTATACCGTTGTCTTTGCCTTTTGTTTTGGATTTGGTTTATTTTTATATCCATCCATCATCTCCCGCTTAATCCAGCTGGGTCGCGGGGGCAGTTTGCTGCCCAATACTCATAGCACCTGACCCCCCCTATGAACCCCTCTGCAGGTGGTGAGCCCACAGGAGGGTGGACAACATGGTCCGTGTCTGGATGGGTTTTCTCCGGGTGCTCCGGTTTCCCCCATCAACCCAAAACATGCAGCACCCCTATTTTTATATCATATATTTTTATTATTTGCACCAAACAGTAAAAGCAGATTTTAGATTTTTCACTTTACAACTTAAATATTTCCATAAAACTCGTACGTAATTTGGTTTATAATCTTAAACGTGACGAAGGGAGGATGTTTGTCTGATTCTGGGGGGTGATTTGTGTGATTTTAAAACGTAAAAACAGTGTGAGCGACGCCATCTACTGTTCAACATGTGTCAGCGCAGCTTTAACAGATGTGAAATGTAAAGGGAAAAATAGAAAAATCAGTGTTTTTATTTGATTTACAGTTTAAAAATCATGAAATAAAAGTACAAATTACAGATAAAATATAATTTAAGACAAAATATAAATGGACAAATTGAAAATCAGTCTTTTTATTGGGTTTACAGTTTAAAAATAATGAAACAAAACATAGAAAAATTACAGATAAAACCTTCAAAAAGTACAAAAATGTGTTGGAATTTACATTATAATGACCGGACTGATTCAAGGTCTTAACCAGGTCTAAACCAGGTCTAAACCAGGTCTAAACCAGGTCTAATAAGAAGTAAACCAGGACTAGACCGGGTCTAAACCACGTCTATCCCAGATCTAAACCAGGTCTATCCCAGGTCTGTCCCAGGTCTAAACCACGTCTATCCCAGGTCTAAACCAGAACTGTCCCGGATCTAAACCAGGTCTATCCCAGATCTAAACCAGGTTTATCCCAGGTCTGTCCCAGGTCTAAACCAGGTCTATCCCAGGTCTATTCCAGGTTTATCCCAGATCTAAACCAGGTCTATCCCAGATCTAAACCAGGTCTATCCCAGGTCTATCCCAGGTCTATCCCAGGTCTAAACCAGGTCTATCCCAGGTCTATCCCAGGTCTATCCCGGGTCTGTCCCGGGTCCAAACCAGGTCTATCCCAGGTCTATCCCAGGTCTATCCCAGATCTGTCCCAGGTCTAAACCAGGTCTATCCCGGGTCTATCCCAGGTCTATCCCGGGTCTATCCCAGGTCTAAATCTTGCCCGCCTCCCTGTACCTCCTGAGCAGGCCGTCGTCGGCCCGTAGGGGGCAGTACAGGGTCCTGGTCTGGTAGAACCTGGGGTCGGTTTGGATGTTCTGGATCACGTCCTGGAGCAGATGGGCCCTCTCCACCCCGGAGCCCGGAGCGTCGAAGCCCAGACGGGTCAAATGCACGTGGAGGTGGAAGTATGACGGCTGATAGTGCAGGTAGAGCCGGAGCTGAGAGCGCGGAACGCCGAACTTCCCCCGGATCAACTCCTGAACAAACACAAAACCGTCACACTGCAGAAAGCTCGGCCAAAATGTGAGATCTAAACACTTCAATCTGTCAGAAAATGAGTCAAAAATGATGTGTCCTGCAGCAAGATCATTTTACTGGACAAGTTCTCTTCACATAAACGAACTCTAGACGAGAATGAAGCGTCTCTGAGAGTTCACAGGCTGGAAATAAGTTTATGGACGTGAAGTTTGAGAAAAACAGACTTAAAACCAGTTTAGTGTCAGTGTTCACGGCCTGAGAATAAGTTCAAAGATGCTAAATTCTAGAAAAAATACTTTAAATTCTGCTCAACTCTACCTGTGCAGGCAGCATTAGCGTTAGCCTCTCACCTGTGCAGGCAGCATTAGCATTAGCATTAGCCTCTCACCTGTACAGGTAGCGTTAGCCTCTCACCTGTGCAGGTAGCATTAGCGTTAGCCTCTCACCTGTGCAGGTAGCCTTAGTGTTAGCCTCTCACCTGTACAGGTAGCATTAGCGTTAGCCTCTCACCTGTGCAGGTAGCATTAGCGTTAGCCTCTCACTTGTGCAGGTAGCATTAGCGTTAGCCTCTCACCTGTGCAGGTAACATTAGCGTTAGTATTAGCCTCTCACCTGAGCAGGTAGCATTAGCGTTAGCCTCTCGCCTGTGCAGGTAACATTAGCATTATCCTCTCACTTGTCCAGGTAGCGTTAGCGTTAGTATTAGCCTCTCACCTGAGCAGGTAGCATTAGCGTTAGCCTCTCGCCTGTGCAGGTAGCATTAGCGTTAGCCTCTCACCTGTGCAGGTAACATTAGCATTAGCCTCTCACTTGTCCAGGTAGCGTTAGCTTTAGTATTAGCCTCTCACCTGTGCAGGTAGCATTAGCGTTAGCCTTTCACCTGTGCAGGTAGCATTAGCGTTAGCATTATCCTCTCACCTGTGCAGGTAGCATTAGCATTAGCCTCTCACCTGTGCAGGTAACATTAGCGTTAGTGTTAGCCTCTCACCTGTGCAGGTAGCATTAGCATTAGTCTCTCACCTGTACAGGTAGCATTAGCGTTAGCCTCTCACCTGTCCCTTGTGCAGGATGTTGTGGAGCAGCGGCAGATGCTCCGAGCTCAGGTCTCTGAGGCTCTTTATGTCCCGACGATGAGAGATCGCGATGAGGTACAAGTCATCCACCTGGAAGAGAGAAAGACCAGGACTGAACCAGGACTGAACCAGGACTGAACCAGGACTGAACCAGGACTGAACCAGGACTGAACCAGGACTAAACCAGGACTGAACCAGGACTGAACCAGGACTAAAACAGGACTAAAACAGGACTAAATCAGGCCTAAAACAGGCCTAAACCAGGCCTAATCCAGGTCTAATCCCTCTGTTGTGTTACTCGTTGGTCTCTGGACCTGTTTCTGGTTCCATTTGAAGTCGGGCAGCAGAACGAAGCCGGTTTGTGGGTCTGGATCTTCGAAGAGGATCCGGTCGGACTCGGCCTTCTTCTCCAGGATGTTATGAACCCACTGGACACAGCAGCAAACACACGCGTCACATTTAACTCAAGACGAGTGGAAAAAACAGATGTTTAGGCCTCTTACAGGAACTGCAGCGCCCCCTATAGGGCACACCTGCACACTGAACCTCTGCCAGGACTGAACCAGGACTAAACCAGGACTAAACCAGGACTAAACCAGGATTAAACCAGGCCTAAACCAGGACTAAAACAGCACTAAAACAGGAGTTGACCAGGACTAAACCAGGACTAAAACAGGACTAAACAAGGAGTAAACCAGGAGTAAACCAGGACAGAACCAGGACTAAACCAGGATTAAACCAGGACTAAACCAGGATTAAACCAGGATTAAACCAGGCCTAAACCAGGACTAAAACAGCACTAAAACAGGAGTGAACCAGGACTAAACCAGGACTAAAACAGGACTAAACAAGGACTAAACCAGGACTAAACCAGGACTAAAACAGGATTAAACTAGGACTAAACCAGGATTAAACCAGGACTAAACCAGGATTAAACCAGGACTAAACCAGGATTAAACCAGGATTAAACCAGGACTAAAACAGGACTAAACCAGGACTAAACCAGGACTAAAACAGGACTAAACCAGGACTAAAACAGGACTAAAATAGGATTAAAACAGGATTAAACCAGGAGTGAACCAGGACTAAAACAGGACTAAACCAGGACTGAACCAGGACTGAACCAGGACTAAACCAGGACTAAACTAGGACTAAAACAGGACTAAACCAGGACTGAACCAGGACTGAACCAGGACTAAACCAGGACTAAACTAGGACTAAACCAGGACTAAACCAGGACTAAACTAGGACTAAAACGGGACTAAACCAGGACTAAACCAGGATTAAACCAGGCCTAAACCAGGACTAAAACAGCACTAAAACAGGAGTTGACCAGGACTAAACCAGGACTAAAACAGGACTAAACAAGGAGTAAACCAGGAGTAAACCAGGACAGAACCAGGACTAAACCAGGATTAAACTAGGACTAAACCAGGATTAAACCAGGATTAAACCAGGACTAAACCAGGATTAAACCAGGATTAAACCAGGCCTAAACCAGGACTAAAACAGCACTAAAACAGGAGTGAACCAGGACTAAACCAGGACTAAAACAGGACTAAACAAGGACTAAACCAGGACTAAACCAGGACTAAACCAGGATTAAACTAGGACTAAACCAGGATTAAACCAGGACTAAACCAGGATTAAACCAGGACTAAACCAGGATTAAACCAGGATTAAACCAGGACTAAAACAGGACTAAACCAGGACTAAACCAGGACTAAAACAGGACTAAACCAGGACTAAAACAGGACTAAAATAGGATTAAAACAGGATTAAACCAGGAGTGAACCAGGGCTAAAAGGGGACTAAACCAGGACTAAACCAGGACTAAAACAGGACTAAACCAGGACTGAACCAGGACTGAACCAGGACTAAACCAGGACTAAACTAGGACTAAAACGGGACTGAACCAGGACTAAACCAGGACTAACCCCTGCTCCTGAATACATGTTACAGTGACAGAGACAGCGCCCCCCTCAGGACACACACGCACCTGCACGCTGAAGCCCTGCTCCTGTATATATGTATGTTACAGTGACAGAGACAGCGCCCCCCTCAGGACACACACGCACCTGCACGCTGAAGCCCTGCTCCTGTATATATGTATGTTACAGTGACAGAGACAGCGCCCCCCTCAGGACACACACGCACCTGCACGCTGAAGCCCTGCTCCTGTATATATGTATGTTACAGTGACAGAGACAGCGCCCCCCTCAGGACACACACGCACCAGCACGCTGAAGCCCTGCTCCTGAATATATGTATGTTACAGTGACAGAGACAGCGCCCCCCTCAGGACACACACGCACCAGCACGCTGAAGCCCTGCTCCTGAATATATGTATGTTACAGTGACAGAGACAGCGCCCCCCTCAGGACACACACGCACCTGCACGCTGAAGCCCTGCTCCTGTATATATGTATGTTACAGTGACAGAGACAGCGCCCCCCTCAGGACACACACGCACCTGCACGCTGAAGCCCTGCTCCTGTATATATGTATGTTACAGTGACAGAGACAGCGCCGAGCTCAGTACACACACGCACCTGCACGCTGAAGCCCTGCTCCTGTATATATGTATGTTACAGTGACAGAGACAGCGCCCCCCTCAGGACACACACGCACCTGCACGCTGAAGCCCTGCTCCTGTATATATGTATGTTACAGTGACAGAGACAGCGCCCCCCTCAGGACACACACGCACCTGCACGCTGAAGCCCTGCTCCTGTATATATGTATGTTACAGTGACAGAGACAGCGCCCCCCTCAGGACACACACGCACCTGCACGCTGAAGCCCTGCTCCTGTATATATGTATGTTACAGTGACAGAGACAGCGCCCCCCTCAGGACACACACACACCTGCACGCTGAAGCCCTGCTCCTGTATATATGTATGTTACAGTGACAGAGACAGCGCCCCCCTCAGGACACACACGCACCTGCACGCTGAAGCCCTGCTCCTGTATATATGTATGTTACAGTGACAGAGACAGCGCCCCCCTCAGGACACACACGCACCTGCACGCTGAAGCCCTGCTCCTGTATATATGTTTGTTCCAGTGACAGAGACAGCGCCCCCCTCAGGACACACACGCACCTGCACGCTGAAGCCCTGCTCCTGTATATATGTATGTTACAGTGACAGAGACAGCGCCCCCCTCAGGACACACACGCACCTGCACGCTGAAGCCCTGCTCCTGAATATACGGCAGAGTTATGGCGTAATAATCCTGGGCCGTCTCCTCCAGCAGAAAACTCTCCTGACGCTGGTATTTCTGGACGTGTTTCTGAGTGGCCGGACACACCACCGTCGCCTTCATCTCTGAAAAAGAAAAGATTTAAAACCACAACAGGTCTGAACTAGATCTAAACCAGGACTAAACCAGGTCTGAACTAGATCTAAACCAGGACTAAACCAGGTCTGAACTAGATCTAAACCAGGACTAAACCAGGTCTGAACTAGATCTAAACCAGGACTAGAACAGGTCTGAACTAGATCTAAACCAGGACTAGAACAGGTCTAAACTAGGACTAAAACAAGTCTAAAAGAGGTCTAAAACAGGTCTAAACTAGGACTAAACCAGGACTGGAACAGGTCTAAACCAGGACTAAGACAGGTCTAAACTAGGACTAAACCAGGACTAGAACAGGTCTAAACCAGGACTAAAACAGGTCTAAACCAGGTCTAAACCGGGACTAAAACAGGTCTAAACTAGGACTAAACCAGGTCTAAACTAGGACTAAAACAGGTCTAAACTAGGACTAAAACAGGTCTAAACCAGGACTAAAAGAGGTCTAAACTAGGACTAAACCAGGTCTAAACCAGGTCTAAACTAGGACTAAAACAGGTCTAAACCAGGTCTAAACCAGGTCTAAACCAGGTCTAAACCGGGACTAAACCGGGTCTGAACTAGATCTAAACCAGGTCTGAACTAGATCTAAACCAGGACTAAACCAGGTCTGAACTAGATCTAAACCAGGTCTGAACTAGATCTAAACCAGGACTAAACCAGGTCTGAACTAGATCTAAACCAGGACTAAACCAGGCCTGAACTAGATCTAAACCAGGTCTGAACTAGATCTAAACCAGGACTAAACCAGGTCTGAACTAGATCTAAACCAGGACTAAACCAGGTCTGAACTAAATCTAAACCAGGTCTGAACTAGATCTAAACCAGGACTAAACCAGGTCTGAACTAGATCTAAACCAGGAATAAACCAGGTCTGAACTAGATCTAAACCAGGTCTGAACTAGATCTAAACCAGGACTAAACCAGGTCTGAACTAGATCTAAACCAGGACTAAACCAGGTCTGAACTAGATCTAAACCAGGACTAGAACAGGTCTGAACTAGATCTAAACCAGGACTAGAACAGGTTTAAACTAGGACTAAAACAAGTCTAAAAGAGGTCTAAAACAGGTCTAAACTAGGACTAAACCAGGACCAGAACAGGTCTAAACCAGGACTAAGACAGGTCTAAACTAGGACTAAACCAGGACTAGAACAGGTCTAAACCAGGACTAAAACAGGTCTAAACCAGGTCTAAACCGGGACTAAAACAGGTCTAAACTAGGACTAAACCAGGTCTAAACTAGGACTAAAACACGTCTAAACCAGGACTAAAAGAGGTCTAAACTAGGACTAAACCAGGTCTAAACCAGGTCTAAACCAGGTCTAAACTAGGACTAAAACAGGTCTAAACCAGGTCTAAACCATGTCTAAACCGGGACTAAACCAGGTCTAAACTAGGACTAAACCAGGTCTAAACCAGGTCTAAACCAGGACTAAACAAGGACTAAAACAAGTCTAAATCACACCCCCGTCGCCTTCATCTCTGAAAAAGAAAAGATTTAAGACCCCAACGCGGAAAATTAATTGCTTGTGATCGGTGCAAGAACCTGCCTCTTTATTGCACATGTTTTGGACTTGTTCAAAACGGAATAATCTCTGGAAATGTGTATTTGATCAGTGTTTCCGGATTTTCAAAATTCTAAACTGGGACTCACCTGAGTTTGGATCGACTCACGTGTGGCTCAGAGTAAAATCTGGGACTAAAAACAGAAACGCTTCTTCTGGATTTGGGCGAAACAAATGAAGTTTATGCTCCTCTGGTTTAGACCTGGGTTAGACCTGAAATAGTCCTGGTTTAGTCCTGGTTTAACTCTAGTTTAGACCTGATTTAGATCTGATTTAGACGTGGAATAGCTTTGAAATAGCCCTGAATTAGTCCCAGTTTAGTCTTGGTTTAGATCTGGTTTAGACCTGATCTAGTCATAGTTTGGTCCTGGTTTAGAACTGGGTTAGATCTGAAATAGTCCTGGTTCAGCTCTAGTTTTTATAGTATATAATTTTATACCTATTATTTATATAATTGATTTGTTTTTTCTACCAGGTTTATTTCGTTTTGTCATTATTAATCAGTTTATTTCATCAGTATTTATTATTTTTTACCCGTCTGGCTCGTGTTTACGTTACAGAAAATCTTTGTGAATAAATAAACCTTGAATAATAAAAAAATAAACCTTGAATAATTAAAAACCCTGCATTTTAAAGCCGGTTACCGTTGAGGTGGGCGGGCGCCTGCAGCTGGTACGTGCTGTAGATGTCGTTCTTCATCTGGAGCGTGAGTCTGGACTCGGAGAAGATCTGGGACAGGACTTCCCTCTGGATCGGGGTCTTCTCCAGGATCACCACGGCGTCCTGACCGGAAATCTGCAGGAATGGGAATGAAAAGGTTTAAGAAGAGCACGGCGACAACGATAAAAAACTGTCCTACACGTTTGGATTATGGGAGGACCTCTGGTTTTAGTTAGTCCTGGTTCAGTTCTGGGTTTGGTCCTTTCTTAACCTTCAATATTGTTCACATAATACACCTTTTTTTGTTAAATACTGTTAGACTAGCAGAATTTCTACCAATTAATTGTTTCAGAATAGCTCATTTTCACTTTTTTTGGTCTATTTAGAATTGGAATATGCATATTTAAAAAATCAATACATTTGTACATTTAAAAAAAAAAAAAGTATTTTTAATAAACTGGAGCAAAAACAAAAATATCGTACTATTTTAGCCCTAGTTTAGTCCCGGTTTAGTTCTGGTTTAGCCCTAGTTTAGTCCTGGTATAGACCTACTGATTTAGCTCTAGTTTAAACCTGGTTTAGACCTGGTTTGGTCTTCATTTAGTCTTGGTTTAGACCTGGTTTAGACCTGGTTTAGTCCTAGTTTAGACCTGGTTTAGCCCTAGTTTACACCTGTTTAGTCTTGATTTAGACCTGGTTTAGTCCTAGTTTAGACCTGGTTTAGCCCTAGTTTAGACCTGGTTTAGTCCTAGTTTACACCTGTTTAGTCTTAGTTTAGACCTGGTTTAGCCCTAGTTTAGACCTGGTTTATTCTTAGTTTATACCTGTTTAGCCCTAGTTTACACCTGGTTTAGCCCTAGTTTACACCTGGTTTAGTCTTAGTTTACACCTGGTTTAGTCTTAGTTTACACCTGGTTTAGGCCTAGTTTATACCTGGTTTAGCCCTAGTTTACACCTGGTTTAGCCCTAGTTTATACCTGGTTTAGCCCTAGTTTACACCTGGTTTAGCCCTAGTTTTGTCCTGGTTTAGCCCTGAAATAGTCAGAAATAGGGACACCTGGAACATTTCTTCTAAAAACTGGGCCAAATCACTGGTTTTCGATAAGAAAAGTTCCAGTGTGCAGCTTTAACAGTGAGAAAATGAATGAATAAATGAATGAATGACCTTCCCGTGCACGAAGATGTTTTTCTCTCGCGCGGAGTCGCTCAAAACTGCGGCGGTCTCAAACTTTAAGAGCACATTTCCGCTTTCCTCCGAGTCCTCAAAGTCTTTCTGTTCCCCTTTCCCATTTTCACTCTCCGGACCCGCTCTGGACTTCTTTATTTGAGGAGAAAACTCTTTTATTTCGGCCTCTCCCGCTTCACGTTTAGCGCCGGCGTCCGCCATTTTGTTTGTTTGGGTTCCGGGTTGCCAGATCAAAAAGACGTTTCACAGCGACTCAGCCTGGACAGAAATTTACCGAATTTAATGAACAAATCACAATTATAACCCGCATTTTTTATTATTATTGATGCACACACACGTATATAGTGTAAAAATTGATAGTTGTGGTAAATACAGAGGTAATTTAGTTCGGAAAATTCGTTAAAATCAAGAATTATGACGAATTTACGTTGTACTTTGAGTTGTTTCGATTATTTAACAGAAAACAAACAAAATAAAGAAAACTAAATTGTTAAATACATTCATTGTTTAAAAAAGAAGTAGGAAGAAGCATACAGTATCTTATTTTGTTATTTTGATCTTCCACAATATTTAACCTACATGATGTTTATTTGAGATTTGACAAATTAAGAAAAAATAAAAAATAAACAAGATCACATACACATTACAAATAGACACAGGTTTATAAAATATTATCAATAATAACTTTTAAATAACAAGTCATGTATATCTGTTTTCCTGGTTGTAAGTTTCTAAAATGTTGCCTTTGTAAATAAAAAAATAAAATAAAAAATATTAATATTTGAAGCTTTTTAAAAAATACTTTTCTCCAAGTCCATTCCATAAATGTACTGCACTTACAGCCACATTCATTTATCCAATTGTTGTTCTTATTTTTACTTTTTTTTTTTTTTAAATTTAACTAATCTCAGTCCATAATAATCACTTGTCTCTCTTTGAATATATTTCAAATGTTGTTTTATACATTATCAAAGCAGAACTCGCAGCTGAAAAAATATTATAAAATGTGCTTTAACTGAGAGTATAATTTGTATTTATGTATTTATATAACTAAATAAAGTAATAATACAAATAATATGTTTTCTCTAAATTAAAAAACAGCTGATTATAAACATCTTTTAGATTTACAGATTTGTCACTGTACACGGTTTTGTTAGCGAGAAATAATAGTTTTAATTGGTGATGTTTTGCAGTGTTAAACAAATACGCGTTTTAGATAAATACGCGAAATAACTGGATTTATTTGAACAAAGTGGGGCGTTCTAGCGCATTATTATCATTGCAAAACGAGTCAAATTACTATAATAAAATTAAACTAATGCGTTAAACTAATAAACCAACCAAAGCAAACATCTTAAACAGCCAATTAAACCAAAGTACCGCGTAATAAGATTAATTTAATTTAATTTCACAAGTGCGGAACAAACCAATGAAATAACCGAACACTGCAGCACGTGACAACCAGGAAGTGATTAAAAAAAACTAAAACCTAAAAAACTAACACCTGATTTTTTTTTTGCACAGATTTAACCAAAATGTGAAGTTAAATTTAAGTTTTACTTGATTATTTTGTGGGAGAATGGACCAAAAAAGTTTTTCGTTAATTCTGCTGCTGAGTTTGACGCTGTTTCCTGCGGCCACGAGCAAAGGTGAAGTTTGTTTTGATTCTGCGCAATGTCAAAATCCGTAGAAATCTCTTTAAATGCGCTAATACGTGGCACACGTTATGACATTAGTTAATAAAGTTCATAATGAGATAGATGGACCAAAGCTTCAGTGTGGAAGGGGTAATTTTATTTTTTTAATAAAATAAAAATCTAAACCAAGTACTATTACTTTAGGTTTACCAAATGTAAAGGTTTAGAAGCAATTCTGTATTTTTACTACTACTACTACTACTACTACTACTACTACTACTACTACTACTACTACTTCTACTACTACTACTATTACTACTACTACTACTACTCCTCCTCCTCCTACTACTACCACTACTACTATCACTACTACTACCACTACTATTACTACTACTACTACTACTACTCCTACTACTTCTACTACTACTTCTACTACTACTACTACTACTCCTCCTACTACTACTACTACTTCTACTACTACTACTACTCCTACTACTGCTACTACTGCTACTATTCCTACTACTACTACTTCTACTCCTACTACTCCTACTACTTCACTACTACTTTACTACTACTACTACTACTACCCTACCACTACTCCCACTACTACTACTACTACTACCACTACTACTACTACTACTACTACTACTACCACTACTACCACTATTACTACTACTACTACTACTCCTCCTCCCACTACTACCACTACTACTATCACTACTACTACCACCACCATTACTACTACTACTACCACTACCCACTACTCTACCACTACCACTACTACTACTACTACTACTACTACTGCACACTACTACTCTACCATCACTACTACTACCTCCCAGCACTACTACTACTACTACTTCTACTACTCCTACTACTGCTACTACTGCTACTATTCCTACTACTACTACTTCTACTCCTACTACTCCTACTACTTCTACTACTACTTTTACTACTACTACTACTACTACTCCTACTACTACTACTACTACTACTACTACTACTACTACTACTGCTACTACTGCTACTACTCCTACTACTACTACTTCTACTCCTACTACTCCTACTACTTCTACTACTACTACTTCTACTACTACTTCTACTACTCCTACTACTTCTACTACTACTACTACTACTACTACTATTCCTACTACTACTACTATTCCTACTACTACTACTCCTACTACTACTACTTCAACTACTACTACTACTTCAACTACTACTCCTCCTACTACTACTACTTCTATTACTACTACTTCAACTACTACTACTCCTCCTACTACTACTACTCCTACTACTACTACTACTACTACTACTACTACTACTTCTTCTACTACTACTACTATTACTATTCAATTCAATTCAATTCAATTCAATTCAATTTATTTTGTAGCACCCAAAATCACAACAACAGTTGCCTCTAAGGACGTTCCAAGATATGGATGAGTAAAACATACACACAGACATATCAAAACAGGAATAAACTGTTGATAGGGGACAATGGCATCCTGAAGATATGATGGGGCCATATTGTTTAAGGCTTTGTATGTCAGGAGGAGAACTTTGAATTTAATTCTAAACTCGACAGGAAGCCAGTGAAGTGATTTTAACACAGGACTGATGTGATCATGTCTTTTAGTTCCTGTTAGGACTCTGGCCGCTGCATTTTGGACCAACTGGAAGCTTCTTAAAGTACCTTTAGCGCAGACGGTGAGCAGAGAATTACAGTAATCTAGTCTGGATGTAACAAATGCATGGATAAGTTTTTCAGCATCATTTTTAGGCAAAATTTTTCTGATTTTAGTTATGTTTCGCAGGTGAAAATATGCAGTTTTACAAGCTTGGTTTATATGAGCTGTGAATGAGAGATTTTGGTCAAATACGACTCCAAGGTTTTTTACAGTAGAGCTAGAGGCTATACTCACATTGTCAAGTGAGATTATCTGGTCTGACAGAGAATCTCTCTGACCTTTAGGACCGACAACAATGACCTCTGTTTTTTCAGGGTTTAAGAGCAGGTAATTCAGGGTCATCCAGGTTTTGATGTCCTTCACACAGGCACTGAGCTTATCGATTTGATCAGTCTGATTTGGTTTCATTGATAAGTACAGCTGAGTGTCATCAGCAGAGCAGTGGAAATTAATGCCATGTTTTCTGATAATGTTCCCTAATGGCAACATATACAGAGTAAACAGGATTGGACCAAGCACAGATCCTTGTGGAACACCACAAGCTACTTTAGAGCAGGGAGAGGTGCACTGGTTTACACTAACAAACTGGTACCTATCTGATAGAGAGGATTTAAACCATTTGAGGGCGGTCCCTCTGACACCTGTCACATTCTAACCTCTGCAGTAGAATGTTGTGATCAATGGTGTCAAACGCTGCACTGAGGTCCAGTAGGACCAGGACTGAAGCCAGCCCGTTATCAGCAGCTAGTAGCAAATCATTTGTCACTTTAAGCAGAGCAGTTTCTGTGCTGTGGTGAGCTCTGAAACCAGACTGACAATACTACTATTACTACTATACTACGAATTACTATTATTACTAATACTACTACTACTTCTTCTACTACTACTACTACTACTACTACTACTAATACTACTACTACTACTTCTACTACTACTACTACTACTACTACTTTTTTCTGCTTTGGGCAAATAATTATGTAGTGGCAAAAAGCTGAAATTATACAAAGAAAATGTTCATTATGTTCTTGAAAAAAAACCTCCTGTATTTCAGAAATGTAAAACCTTGTGCACGTGTTTACGTTACTGCACGTTTTCATTTCGCTCCGTTTACGTTACTGCACGTTTTCATTTCGCTCCGTTTACGTTACTGCACGTTTTCATTTCGCTCCGTTTACGTTACTGCACGTTTTCATTTCGCTCCGTTTACGTTACTGCACGCCATTTCGCCCGCTTACGTTACTGCACGTTTCATTTCGCCCGCTACGTTATTGCACGTTATTTCGCTCCCGCGACAAGTTACTGCACGTTTCATTTCGCCCGCTTACGTTACTGCACGCTTTTCATTTCGCCCGCTTACATTACTGCACGTTTTCATTTCCCTCCGTTTACGTTACTGCACGCCATTTCGGCCCGCGTTACTGCACGTTTTCATTTCGCTCCGTTTACGTTACTGCACGTTTTCATTTCGCTCCGTTTACGTTACTGCACGTTTTCATTTCGCTCCGTTTACGTTACTGCACGTTTTCATTTCGCTCCGTTTACGTTACTGCACGTTTTCATTTCGCTCCGTTTACGTTACTGCACGCTGCTTTCGCCCGCTTACGTTACATTGCACGCTGCTTCGCTCCGCTTACGTTACTGCACGCTTTCATTTCGCTCCGCTTTACGTTATTGCACGCTTTCGTTTCGCCCGCTTACGTTACTGCATCGCTTTCATTTCGCCCGCTTACGTTACTGCACGCTTTCATTTCGCCCGCTTACCTTACTGCACGCCATTTCCTCCGTTTACGTTACTGCACGCCATTTCGCTTCCGCCACGTTACGTTGCACGTTTTCATTTCGCTCCGCTTACGTTACTGCACGCTTTTCATTTCGCTCTGTTTACGCATTACTGCACGCTTTTGTTTCGCTTCTGTTTACGTTACATTGCACGCTGCTTCGCCTCCGCTTACGTTACTGCACGTTTTCATTTCGCTCCGTTTACGTTACTGCACGCTGCTTTCGCTCCGCTTACGTTACTGCGCACGCTTTCGCCCGTTTACGTTACTTGCACGTTGTTTCGCCCGCTTACGTTACTGCACGCCATTTCGCTCCGCTTACGTTACTGCACGCCATTTCCTCCGCTTACGCATTGCACGTTTTGGTTCGCGACGCATTGCACGCTGCGTTTCGCTCGTTTACATTACTGCACGTTTCATTTCGCCCGCTTACAAGTTACTGCACGCTGCTTTTGCTCCGCTTAATGCTATTGCACGCTTTCATTTCGCTCCGCTTACGTTACTGCACGCTTTCGCTTTTGCTCCGCTTACATTACTGCACGCCGTTTCGCTCCGTTTACATTACTGCACGTTTTCATTTCGCTCCGTTTACGTTACTGCACGTTTTCGTTTTGCTCCGTTTACGTTACTGCACGTTTTCATTTCGCTCCGTTTACGTTACTGCACGTTTTCATTTCCCTCCGTTTACATTACTGCACGTTTTCATTTCGCTCCGTTTACATTACTGCACGTTTTCATTTCGCTCCGTTTACATTACTGCACGTTTTCGTTTTGCTCCGTTTACATTACTGCACGTTTTCATTTCGCTCCGTTTACATTACTGCACGATTTCATTTCTATCCGTTTACATTACTGCATCGTTTTCATTTCGCCCGCTTACGTTACTGCACGCTTTTCATTTCGCTCCGCTTTACATTACTGCATCGCTTTCATTTCGCTCCGCTTACGTTACTGCACGCGTTTTGCTCCGCTTCACGCATTGCACGTTTCATTTCGCTCCGGCATTACTGCACGCTTTTCATTTTGCCCGTTACTACTGCACGCTTTCATTTCGCCCGCTATTACTACACGCTGCTTTCGCCCGCTTACGTTACTGCACGCTTTCATTTCGCCTCGCTATTTACTGCACGCTTTGGCCTGCCATTTACGTTATTGCACGCTTTTCATTTCGCCCGCTTACATTACTGCACGCTGCTTTCGCTCGTTTACGTTACTGCACGTTTCATTTCGCCCGCGTTACGTTACTGCACGCTTATTTCGCTTCCGCTGCTACGCTTTTCATTTCTTCGCTCGTTTACGTTACTGCACGTTTTCATTTCGCCCGTTTACGCATTACGCTGCTTTCGCTCCGTTTACATTACTGCACGTTTTCGTTTCGCTCCGTTTACGTTACTGCACGTTTTCGTTTCGCTCCGTTTACGTTACTGCACGTTTTCATTTCGCTCCGTTTACGTTACTGCACGTTTTCATTTCACTCCGTTTCACCCTCTGTTTTCAGACCTTCGCCGTAACGTGCTCTTCATCATCGCGGACGACTTGAGGACGTCGCTGGGTTGCTACGGCGACGCTGTGGTCAGGTCCCCGAACATCGACCAGCTCGCCTCGCACAGCCACGTGTTCCTCAACGCCTACGCGCAGGTCCGAGCGCCGAAGCCAAAGGGAAACGTGGCCTGTTGCCGGGCAGGAGGGTTCCTCTGGGTTTTTACAGTCCGTCCACTTTCGCCAAACTCGCTCAGATCATAAAACACGTAGATGCAGAACGGTAGATCTAAACTAGGACTAAACCCGGTCTAAACTAGGACTAAACCAGGTCTAAACTAGGACTAAACCAGGTCTAAACTAGGACTGAACCAGGTCTAAACTAGGACTAAAACAGGTCTAAACTAGGACTGAACCAGGTCTAAACTAGGACTAAAACAGGTCTAAACTAGGACTGAACCAGGTCTAAACTAGGACTAAAACACCTCTAAACTAGGACTAAACCAGGTCTAAACTAGGAATAAACCAGGACGGAACCCAGGACTGTACCAGGTCTAAACTAGGACTAAACCAGGTCTAAACTAGGACTAAACCAGGTCTAAACTAGGACTCAATCAGGTCTAAACTAGGATGAAACCTGGTCTAAACTAGGACTAAACCAGGTCTAAACTAGGACTGAACCAGGTCTGAACTAGGACTAAAACAGGTCTAAACTAGGACTGAAACAGGTCTAAACTAGGACTAAACCAGGTCTAAACTAGGACTAAACCAGGTCTAAACTAGGACTAAACCAGGTCTAAACTAGGACTAAACCAGGTCTGAACCAGGTCTAAATTAGGACTAAAACAGGTCTAAACTAGGACTAAACCAGGTCTAAACTAGGACTGAACCAGGTCTAAACTAGGACTAAACCAGGTCTAAATTAGGACTAAAACAGGTCTAAACTAGGACTAAACCAGAACTAAAACAGTCCTGTTTCAGTCCTGGTTCAGTCCTGAACCAGGTCTAAACCAGAGCCGAGCCAGGACTAAACCAGAGCTGGACCAGAGCTGAACCAAGACTAAACCAAGACTAAACCAAGACTAAACCAGGACTAAACAAGGACTAAAACAGGACTAAAACAGGATTGAAGTAGGTCTAAACTAAAAAAAACAGGGATAAACCAGGACTGAAAGAGAGCTGAATCAGGACCAAACCAGTTCTAAACCAGGTCTAAACCATTTCTAAACCAGGATTGATCCAAGTCTAAACCAGGACTAAACCAGGTTTAAACCAGGACTAAAACAGCACTGAACCAGGACTGAATCAGGACTTAAACAGGACTTAAACAGGACTTAAACAGGACTTAAACAGGACTTAAACAGGACTAAAACAGGACTAAAACAGGACTGAACCAGAGCTGAACCAGGACTAAACTGGGTCTAAACCAGGACTAAACCAGGACTAAACCAGGACTAAACCAGGACTAAACCAGGTTGAAACCAGGACTTAAACAGGACTTAAACAGGACTTAAACAGGACTTAAACAGGACTTAAACAGGACTTAAACAGGACTTAAACAGGACTAAAACAGGACTGAACCAGAGCTGAACCAGGACTAAACCAGGACTAAACCAGGACTGAAACAGGACTAAAACAGGACTAAAACAGGACTAAAACAGGACTAAAACAGGACTGAACCAGAGCTGAACCAGGACTAAACTGGGTCTAAAACAGGACTAAAACAGGACTAAACTTTGACTTTAAAGCAGCTTCACCCTGTACCAAGATGGCGGCTTTGTTGACGCATTCGCTCCAATAGACGGCGGTCATCAATGCGAGATCTAATATTATTTATTATTTCAAGTCTGACGTGAACGTGGTCGTCACGTGTGGCTTTTATCTTTTGCAGCTTTTATCCAGAGTTAAACCTGAGCAATGAGTTAAAACACGTGTTAAAATCCCTCCTCTAAAGTTAAAATCCCGGTGCATTCCCGTCCCCACAGCAGGCCGTGTGCGCTCCGAGCCGGACCTCCCTCCTGACGAGCCGCCGCCCGGACACCACCAGACTCTACGACTTCAACTCGTACTGGAGGAACCACGCGGGGAACTACACCACCCTGCCCCAGTACTACAAGGACCACGGGTACCACACCAGGTCCTTCGGCAAGGTCTTCCACCCGGGTGAGGCTCGGGGAGAGGAGGGAGGGGAGGGAAGGGAGGGCATCTGACGCGGTTTGACTTCCGAGTTCTGTTCTTCAGGAATCGCTTCAAACCACTCGGACGACTTCCCGTACAGCTGGTCCGTCCCCGCGTATCACCCGGCCTCATTCGCCTTTGAGAAGAAGAAGGTACGAGGGGAATTTAACGTTAAACACAAGAGCAGAGGAGGGGCAGAGGAGGTTCAGATGGTCCAGAGGAGGTTCAGATGGTCCACAGGAGGTTTAGGTGGTCCAGAGGAGGTTCAGATGGTGCACAGGAGGTTTAGGTGGTCCAGAGGAGGTTCAGATGGTCCAGAGGAGGTTTAGGTGGTCCAGAGGAGGTTCAGCAGATGGTCCAGAGGAGGTTCAGGTGGTCCAGAGGAGGTTCAGGTGGAGCAGAGGAGGTTCAGATGGTCCAGTGGAGGTTCAGATGGTCCAGAGGAGGTTCAGATGGTCCAGAGGAGGCTCAGAAGGTCCAAAGGAGGTTCAGATGGTCCAGAGGAGGTTCAGATGGTCCAGAGGAGGTTCAGATGGTCCAGAGGAGGTTCAGGTGGTCCAGAGGAGGTTCAGATGGTCCAGAGGAGGTTCAGGTGGAGCAGAGGACGTTCAGATGGTCCAGAGGAGGTTCAGATGGAGCAGAGGAGGTTCAGGTGGAGCAGACGAGGTTCAGGTGGTCCAGAGGAGGTGCAGAAGGTCCAGAGGAGGTTCAGATGGAGCAGAGGAGGTTCAGGTGGTCCAGAGGAGGTTCAGATGGTCCAGAGGAGGTTCAGATGGTCCAGAGGAGGTTCAGATGGTCCAGAGGAGGTTCAGGTGGTCCAGAGGAGGTTCAGGTGGTCCAGATGAGGTTCAGATGGTCCAGAGGAGGTTCAGGTGGTCCAGAGGAGGTTCAGGTGGTCCAGAGGAGGTTCAGGTGGTCCAGAGGAGGTTCAGGTGGTCCAGATGAGGTTCAGATGGAGCAGAGGAGGGTTCAGATGGAGCAGAGGAGGTTCAGGTGGTCCAGAGGAGGTGCAGATGGTCCAGAGGAGGTTCAGGTGGTCGAGATGAGGTTCAGATGGAGCAGAGGAGGGTTCAGATGGAGCAGAGGAGGTTCAGGTGGTCCAGAGGAGGTGCAGATGGTCCAGAGGAGGTTCAGGTGGTCCAGATGAGGTTCAGATGGAGCAGAGGAGGGTTCAGATGGAGCAGAGAAGGTTCAGGTGGTCCAGATGAGGTTCAGATGGAGCAGAGGAGGGTTCAGATGGAGCAGAGAAGGTTCAGGTGGTCCAGAAGGTGCAGATGATCACAGTCTGGTCCCTCAGGTGTGCAGAGGTGCTGATGGACAGCTCCACTCAAATCTCCTCTGTGCGGTGGACGTCTCGGAACAGCCCATGGAGACTCTGCCCGACCTGGAGACCACAGATGAGGCCCTGAGGTTCCTCCAGACCAGGAACCAGGACCAGGACCAGGACCAGCCCTTCTTCCTCGCCGTCGGGTTCCACAAACCACACATCCCCTTCAGGATTCCAAAGGTACGGCCCAGACCAGGTTCAGTCCTGGTTCAGTCCTGGTTTAGTCCCTGGTTCAGTCCTGGTTTAGTCCTGGTTCAGTCCTGGTTTAGTCCTGGTTTAGTCCTGGTTTAGTCCTGGTTTAGTCCTGGTTCAGACCTGGTTTAGTCCTGGTTTAGTCCTGGTTTAGTCCTGGTTCAGACCTGGTTTAGTCCTGGTTTAGTCCTGGTTTAGTCCTGATTCAGTCCTGGTTCAGTCCTGGTTCAGTCCTGGTTTAGTCCTGGTTTAGTCCTGGTTCAGTCCTTGTTTAGTCCTGGTTTAGTCCTGGTTTAGTCCTGGTTTAGTCCTGGTTCAGTCCTGGTTTAGTCCTGGTTTAGTCCTGGTTTAGTCCTGGTTTAGTCCTGGTTCAGTCCTGGTCTAGTCCTGGTTCAGTCCTGGTCTAGTCCTGGTCTAGTCCTGGTTTAGTCCTGGTCTAGTCCTGGTCTAGTCCTGGTCTAGTCCTGGTTTAGTCCTCTGTTTTCAGGAGTTCTTGGGCCTGTATCCTCTGGAGCACATGTCTCTGGCTCCGGATCCCGACGTTCCCGAGCGTCTCCCCCCGGTCGCCTACAATCCCTGGACCGACGTCCGGCTCCGGGACGACGTCCGGAAACTCAACCTGAGCTTCCCCTTCGGACCCATCCCCAAACACTTCCAGGTACGAAACGCTCCGTTCCACCTCGTGATGTCACCACCTCGGGAAGATCCATGGAGCTTCCCAAAAAGAACCAAAGGAACTAAACCAGGACTGAAACAGGACTGAACCAGGACTGAACCAGGACTAAACCAGGACTAAACCAGGACTGAACCAGGACTGAACCAGGGCTAAACCAGGACTGAACCAGGACTAAACCAGGACTAAACCAGGACTAAACCAGGACTAAACCAGGACTGAACCAGGACTGAACCAGGGCTAAACCAGGACTGAACCAGGACTAAACCAGGACTAAACCAGGACTAAACCAGGACTAAACCAGGACTGAACCAGGGCTAAACCAGGACTGAACCAGGACTAAACCAGGACTGAACCAGGACTGAACCAGGACTGAACCAGGACTGAACCAGGACTGAACCAGGACTAAACCAGGACGACAAAAACACTTAGTAAAGCAGACATTCCGATGCTTCGTGACATCACAAGGTGGAACAGTGTGTTTTGCAGACATAGACGGACTGAAAACAAAGAGTTTCTCGTGTATAAATGTCTGTTTTTGAGGAGTAAACAGCGTTAGAACATTCTGTGAGTCCGATCTGCGCAGAATAACCGTCTCGTTCTGGTTCTCAGCTCAGGATCCGGCAGAATAACCGTCTCGTTCTCAGCTCAGGATCCGGCAGAATAACCGTCTCGTTCTGGTTCTCAGCTCAGGATCCGGCAGAATAACCGTCTCGTTCTCAGCTCAGGATCCGGCAGAATAACCGTCTCCTTCTGGTTCTCAGCTCAGGATCCGGCAGAATAACCGTCTCGTTCTCAGCTCAGGATCCGGCAGAATAACCGTCTCGTTCTGGTTCTCAGCTCAGGATCCGGCAGAATAACCGTCTCGTTCTGGTTCTCAGCTCAGGATCCGGCAGAATAACCGTCTCGTTCTCGTTCTCAGCTCAGGATCCGGCAGAATAACCGTCTTCTTCTGGTTCTCAGCTCAGGATCCGGCAGCATTACCTGGCGGCCGTGTCCTTCCTGGACGCTCAGGTCGGGCGGCTGCTGTCGGCGCTGGAGCTGCTGGGGCTGGACCACAACACCACCGTGGTCCTGACCTCCGACCACGGTGAGGAGCCACCTGCAGGCCTGGTTTAGACCTGCTTTAGTCCTGCTTTAGACCTGCTTTAGTCCTGCTTTAGTCCTGCTTTAGTCCTGCTTTAGTCCTGCTTTAGTCCTGCTTTAGTCAAGGTTTAGGCCCTGGTTTTAATCCTGGTTTAGGCCTGGTTTAGACCTAGTTTAGGCCTGGTTTCGTCCTGGTTTAGTCCCTGGTTTAGTCCTGGTTTTAGTCTTGGTTTACTTTGGTTTTAGTCTTTGGTTTAGTCCTGGTTTTAGTCCCTAGTTTAGTCCTGGTTTAGTCCTGGTTTAGTCCTGGTTTAGTCCCTAGTTTAGTCCTGGTTTAGTCCTGGTTTAGTCCCTAGTTTAGTCCTGTTTTAGTCCTGGTTTAGTCCATAGTTTAGTCCTGTTTTAGTCCTGGTTTAGTCCATAGTTTAGTCCTGTTTTAGTCCTGTTTTAGTCCTGGTTTTAGTCCTGGTTTATCCCTGTTTTAGTTCAGATAATTTCCCTCGTGGATGAATAAAGTTGTTATTGAAATGCTGCTGTCGTCCACCAGGGGGCAGCGTGTCTCTGGGTTTGGTTTAAAGGTTCAGATCTGGACGGGTTTGTGTCTGAGGAGGGGAATAAAACTGTGGAAATGTCTCGTTAAAACGGCGTCTGCTTCTCCATAAAAACCGAACGTGACGATGTGTCTCTGAAGTCGCCGGAACGTCTCACAGACAAACCCGAGAGCGGATTTTACCTCCGTTTTTACGACGTTCACACACGACAGTTTTTATGGCTCATACAAGTGTTTTATCATGAGCTGTTTGTGGATCCAGAGCCACCTAGTCCTGGTTTAGACCTGGTTTAGTCCTGATTCAGTCCTGATTTGGTCCTGGTTTAGTCCTAGTTCAGTCCCTGGTTTAGTCCTGGTTTAGACCTGGTTTAGTCCTGGTTCAGTCCTGATTTGGTCCTGGTTTAGTCCTGATATAGTCCCTGGTTTAGTCCTAGTTCAGTCCCTGGTTTAGTCCTGGTTTAGTCCTGGTTTGGTCCTGGTTTAGTCCTACTTTAGTCCTGCTTTAGTCCTGGTTTAGTCCCTGGTTTAGTCCTGTTTTGGTCCTGGTTTAGTCCTCGTTTAGTCCTGGTTTAGTCCCTGGTGTAGTCCTGTTTTGGTCCTGGTTTAGTCCTCGTTTAGTCCTGATATAGTCCCTGGTTTAGTTCTAGTTTAGTCCCTGGTTTAGTCCTGGTTTTAGTCCTGTTTTTAGTCCTGGTTTAGTCCTGGTTTAGTCCCTGGTTTAGTCCTGGTTTAGTCCCTGGTTTAGCCCTGGTTTAGTCCTGGTTTAGTCCTGTTTTTAGTCCTGGTTTAGTCCTGTTTTAGTCCCTGGTTTAGTCCTAGTTTAGTCCTGGTTTAGTCCCGTTTTAGTTCTGTTTTAGTCCCTGGTTTTAGTCCTGATCTAATCCTTGTTTTAGTCCTGGTTTAGTCCTTGTTTTAGTCCTGGTTTAGTCCCTGGTTTAGTCCCTGGTTTAGTCTTGGTTTAGTCCTGTTTTAGTGCTGTTTTAGTCCCTGGATTAGTCCTGTTTTGGTCTTATTTTAGTGCATTCTTTTATTTGCTCGTTACCGTGGAGACAAACGGTTAATGCCGTACTGTGGTATATTCAAGGCCAAGCGATAACGGAATAGAAATGCCAATGTTCACAGTAAGAATATGTGTATTTCAAGATATAATTTGCTTCGCTCGTCTCCATCAAATCCAAACTTCTCCCTGGAGACGAGCGGGAAAGTTCCACAGTGCTCGTTTAAAGCCGCACGGTGGAACTTTCCGGGTGAAGCGGTGACCCGGGGGTGTGTGTTTTCAGGCTGGTCTCTGGGAGAACACGGAGAATGGGCCAAATACTCCAACTTTGACGTGGCGACGAGAGTTCCCCTCATGTTCTATGTCCCCGGAGTCACTGACAGGGACGCCGACAGGGACGCCGACAGGGACGCCGACAGGGACGCCGACAGGAACGCCGACAGGGACGCCGACAGGAACGCCGACAGGGACGCCGACAGGGACGCCGACAGGGACGCCGACAGGGACGCCGACAGGGACGCCGACAGGGACGCCGACAGGAACGCTGACAGGGAAGCCGACAGGGACACTGACAGGGACGCCAGGAAGTTCCAGTTCATTGACGTGTTCGGACCGACAAAGAGCTTCACCAGTGAGTATGATTCAGAAGCACAACCATAGTCCGTATATATGAGTGGGCTAAGCTAACCCGTTCGCCGCTAACCCATTAGCCGCCGCGTGCCAAACAGGAAGTGCTCCAGAAGGCTCTTCCGGCTCCTTCTCTCCCTTTTTCCCATTGACTCACATTTTGTCCGTCAAAAAAACCCTGTTCATGATTCGCTCCTGTAGCCATGGCAACGCAAGCCTCATTTGAGCGACGCTAAAGGCTGTGGGTGACGTCACACTCACTTAGTCCACTTCTATTATAGAAACACTTTAACCTGTTCTAATGGGAGGAAATGTCCCACAGTGGAGCTTTAACTGTTCTACAATTACAGCTACTACTACTGCTACTACTGCTACTACTGCTACTACTACTACTACTACTACTGCTACTACTACTGCTACTACTGCTACTACTACTGCTACTACTGCTACTACTACTACTACTACTACTACTACTACTACTGCTACTGCTACTGCTACTGCTACTGCTACTGCTACTGCTACTGCTACTGCTACTACTACTGCTACTATTACTACTGCTACTACTGCTACTGCTACTGCCACTGCCACCGCTACCGCTACCGCTACCACCGCCACTGCTACCGCTACCGCTACTGCCACTGCTACCACTGCTACTACCGTTACTGCTGCCACTGCTACCGCTGCTACTGCTACCGCCACTGCCACTGCTACTGCTACCGCTACCGCTACCGCTACTGCCACTGCCACTGCCACCGCTACTACTACCGCTGATCATCACTACCACTACTACTACTACTACTACTACTGCTACCGCTACTACTACTACTGCTTACTACTACTGCCACCGCTACTACCATCACTACTACCACTACCGCTACCACTACTACTGCCATACTACTGCTACTACCACCGCTACTACTACTACTGCTACTACCACTACATTACTACTACTACTACTGCTACCACTACTACTACTATTGCTACTACTACTACCACTACTAATACTGCCACTACATTACTACCACTACCACTACTACTACCACCGCTTACCACCGCTACCACTGCCACCGCTACTACTGCTACCACCACTACCACTACTACTACTACTACCACCACTACCACTGCTACCACTACTACTACCACTACTACTACTGCCACTACCACTATTGCTACTACTACCGCCGCTACCACTATTACTACCACTGCCACCGCTACTACCACCGCTGCCACTGCTACCACTGCTGCCACCGCCACTACCACTACTACCGCTACTACCACTGCTACCGCTACCACTACCACTACTGCCACCATCATCACTGCCACTACTACCACTGTTACTACTACTGCTGCCACTGCTACTACTACCACTACCACCGCCACTACCATCACTACTACTACCACTACCATTACCGCTACCACCACTACCACCACTACCACTGTTACCACCACTGCCACTACCATCACTACCACTACTACCGCCACTGCTACCACTACCATTGCTACCACCATCGCTGCCATCACTACTACCGCCGCTACTACTACTACCACCATTACTACCACCACTACTACTACCACTACCATTACTACTACTACCACCACTGCTACTGCTACTACCACTATTGCTACTACTACTGCCATCACTACCTTACCACTACTACTACTACTACCGTTACTACCACTACCGCTACCACTACCACTACCACTGCCACCACTACTACCACTGCTACCACTACTACCACTACTACCACCACTGCTACTACCATCGCTACCACTACCACCATCATTACCACTGCCACTACTCATCACTGCTACCACTACCACTTACCACCGCTACCACTACTACCACTACCACCACTGCTACCATGCCACTATTGCCACCACTACCATCATCACTACTACCACTACCATCTACTAACTACCAATTACCACCACTACCACTGCTACCGCTACTACCACCACTGCCACCACTACTACTGCTACTACCACTGCTACTCACCACCGCTACCATTACTATCACCACTGCTACTACTACTGCCACTGCTATTACTAATATTGCTACTACTGCCACTGCTACTACTACTACTACTACTACTACTACTACCGCTACTACCACTGCTACTACTACTACTACTACCACTGCTACTACCAATTACTACTACTACCACTACCACTACTGCCACTATCATCACCTACTACTACCGCTACTGCCACCACTACCACCACTGCTACCATCATCACTACCACTGCCACTACTACTACTTCACCACCACCATTACTACTACTACCACTACTGCTACCGCCATCATCACTTACCACTGCCACTACCATCATCGCCACCACTGCTTACTACTACTACCACTTCACTACCACCGCTACCACCACTACTACTGCCACGCTACCACTGCTTCACCATCACCATTACCATCACTACCACTGCTACCACTACCACCACTGCCACTACCACCGCTACCGCCATTACCACCTGCCACTACCACCACCGCCCACCGCTACCACCACCACCGCCATCATCGCTACTACCACTGCCACCACTGCTACCACACTACCACCACTAATACCACCACTGCTACCATCACTACCACTACCACTGCTACCACCATCACTTCATCATCACTACCATTACTACCACCACCACTGCTACTACCACTGCCACTGCCACTACCACTGCTACTACCACTACTACCACTGCTACTACTGCTACCACTGCTACCACTGCTACTACTACTACTACTACCACTACCATTACTACTACTACCACTGCCACTACTACTACTTCACTACTACTATTACCACTACTACTACTGCTACTACTACCGCTACCACTACTACCACCGCAACTACTGCTACCACTGCTACCACTGCTACTACTACTACTACTACCGCTACTACTGCTACTACTGCCACCACTGCTACTACTACTACCACTGCCACCACCACTGCTACCACTACTACTACTACCACCACCGCTACTACCATCACTGCCATCACTACCACTGCTACTACTACTACTTCATCATCACTATTACTACTACCACTGCTACTACTACTGCTACTACCACTACTACCACTGCTACTACCGCTACCACTGCCACCACCTGCTACTACCACTGCTACTACTACTACTACTACTGCTACCACTGCTTCCACCGCTACCACTACTACTACCACTACCACTGCTAATACACATTGCTACTACTACTACTGCTACTACTACTACTCTACTACTACCATTACTACCACTACCACCGCTACTACCACTGCTACCACTGCCACCACCGCTACTACCATCACTACCGCTACTGCTACCACCATCACTACCACCACCATTACCACTACTACCACCGCTACTACTACTGCTACTACCACTGCTACTACCACTACTACCGCTACCATCACTACTGCTACCACCACTACTACTACTACCACCACTATACTGCTACTACTACCACTACTGCCACCGCCACCACTTGCCACCATCAATACCACCACTGCCACCACTACTGCTACTACCGCCACCGCCAATTACCACCACCACTACTACCATTACCACTACTACCATCACCACCACTGCTACTACTACCACCACTACCATTACTACTACTACCACTGCTACCACTACCACCATCACTACCACTACTACTACTACCACTGCCACTGCTACTACCATTGCCATTACTACTACTACTACTGCTACTACTACTGCTACTACTGCTACCACTGCTACTACTACTACTACTGCTACTGCTACTACTACTACTACTACTACTACTATTACTACTACTACTACTGCTACTACTACTGCTACTACTACTGCTACTACTATCCTCCTCCTCCTCCTCCTTGTCCTCGTACTACGGGACACAGAAACACAGTCGTTGCTTTTGGATCTGGTTCATTTCTTCTTTAAATCCGTCTGTTTCTTTGAAGTCGCGTTTAATAAAAATTAAAAACCTTAAACTGTTTTTGGTTCTTTGATGTGAGCGCGAGGACCCGAGGAGACGCTGCTGCAACCCTGATGAAACCCGCAGCTCCGGCTTTAAAACGGAGGAATTGGGAACGTCGGGATCAGGCGGGGCATCCGGGTCAAAGAGGAGACGCCACAGACTCTTTTCCTCAGACATGACTGGAAATTAAAGCTGTACTGTGTAACTTTTCTAGTGCGCGGTTCTGGCTAAACCAGGACTAAACCAGGACTAAACCAGGACTAAACCAGGACTAAACCACAGAGTAAACCAGGACTAAACCAGGACTAAACCAGGACTAAACCAGGACTAAACCACAGACTAAACCAGGTCTAAACCAGGACTAAACCAGGACTAAACCAGGACTAAACCAGGACTAAACCACAGAGTAAACCAGGACTAAACCAGGACTAAACCAGGACTAAACCACAGAGTAAACCAGGACTAAACCAGGACTAAACCAGGACTAAACCAGGACTAAACCACAGACTAAACCAGGACTAAACCACAGAGTAAACCAGGACTAAACCAGGACTAAACCAGGACTAAACCACAGACTAAACCAGGTCTAAACCAGGACTAAACCAGGACTAAACCAGGACTAAACCAGGACTAAACCAGGACTGAACCAAATACTAAACCAAAGACTAAACCAAAGACTAAACCAAAGGCTAAACCAGGACTGAACCACAGACTACACCAGGACTGAACCAGGACTGAACCAGGACTAAACCAGGACTAAACCAGGACTAAACCAGGACTAAACCAGGACTGAACCAGGACTAAATCAACGACTAAACCCAGGACTAAACCAAAGAATAAACCAGGACTAAACCAGGACCAAACCAAAGACGAAACCAGGACTAAACCAAAGACTAAACTTGGTTTTGGAAAAGTTACACGGTGCAACTTTAACTTCAATACAAGTCAAATATTTTTACTAGATTCGAATAGAGTTTTGTTTCCAAAATACTGAAGAACAAATGAAAATATGAAAAAAAAAGATTATAATTTGACTTTAAAAACCCAAAGGAGCGTTTCTGGATCACCACCTGATGATGTCACAAGGTGTTCTGAGCTTGTCAGTTTATAGAGAAACACGTGAATGAAACAAACACCAGTCTCCGGCTCTGTTTTGTGTAAAAACGGTTTCTTTCCGTGTGTAGACGGTCAGGAGACGGAGAACATGGTGGAGCTGGTGGACCTCTTCCCCACGCTCGCTCACTTCAGCGGGTTAAAGGTCCCCGCGGCCTGTCCTGACGTCTCCTTTAAGGTATTTACACAAAACTACATCAAAATAAAGGAAACAGACTCAACATGGCCGACTTTAGACACACATGAAGGTTAAAGGTCCCCGCGGCCTGTCCTGACGTCTCCTTCAAGGTATTTACACAAAACTACATCAAAATAAAGGAAACAGACTCAACATGGCCGACTTTAGACACACATAAAATGGTTAAAGATTCAGAAACGCTGCCCTGACATCTACTTCCGGTTATTTACACAAAACTACAGCATAAAACAGGAAACAGGCCCAACATGGCCGACTTTAGACACACATGAGAGGGTTAAAGGTTCACAAACTCTGTCCTGATGTCTCCTTCCAGTTATTTACACAAAACTACATGAAAATAAAGGAAACAGATCCAACATGGCCGACTCTAGACACACATACAACAGTTAAAGATCCACAAACGCTGCCCTGACGTCTACTTCCGGTTATTTACACAAAACTACAGCATAAAACAGGAAACAGGCCCAAAATGGCTGACTTTAGACACAAATGAGATGTTTAAGTCTCCAAGTCTTGCCTTGACGTGTACTTCCAGGTATTTACACAAAACTACAGCATAAAACAGGAAACAGATCCAAAATGGCCCACATTAGACAACACATACAACAGTTAAAGGTCTCCAAACGCTGCCCTGACATCTCTTTTCAGGTATTTACACAAAATTACATGAAAATAAAGGAAACAGATCCAACATGGCTGACTTTAGACACACATACAATGGTTAAAGATCCACAAACGCTGCCCTGACATCTACTTCCGGTTATTTACACAAAACTACAGCATAAAACAGGAAACAGACCCAACATGGCCGACATCAGACACTACTACTGTACTGTATTGAACTGAACTTTCTTTCCGTTTACACAAAACTACATAATAAAAACAGAAACAGATCCACAATGGCCGACACATGATCAGGACGTTCCCATGAGCCCCGTTTTCTTTCAGCTATTTACGCGAAACCACAATATAAAACAGGAAACTGATCCAAAATGGCCGACATCAGGTCACATTCGTAATTCAGGTGTTAAAATGTGATGTTTTACAGTTATTCTTTATGATTTTGGTATTTTATTAACTTAATGGTGCATATAAAACCTGAAGTCTGTAAAATATTTCCTAATAAATTGAAGTTTGACTGTGTTGTGAGTGAAAGTGTCCTCCCCGCCTGCAGGTGGAGCTGTGCAGAGAAGGACAGAACCGAGCAAATTACTTTTTTCACAAAGAAAAAAGTAAAAACAGAGAACAGATCGCGTTCAGTCAATACCCCCGACCCTCCGACACCCCACAGGTACTGAACCAGGACTAAACCAGGACTAAACCAGGACTAAACCAGGACTAAACCAGGACTGAACCAGGACTGAACCAGGACTAAACCAGGACTAAACCAGGACTAAACCAGGACTGAACCAGGACTAAACCAGGACTAAACCAGGACTAAACCAGGACTAAACCAGGACTAAACCAGGACTAAACCAAGTCTAAACCAGGACTAAACAAGGTCTAAACCAGGACTAAACCAAGTCTAAACCAGGTCTAAACCAGGTCTAAACCAGGACTAAACCAGGACTAAACCAGGTCTAAACCAGGTCTAAACCAGGTCTAAACCAGGTCTAAACCAGGACTAAACCAGGACTAAACCAGGACTAAACCAGGACTAAACCAGGTCTAAACCAGGACTAAACCAGGTCTAAACCAGGACTAAACCAGGTCTAAACCAGGTCTAAACCCGGTGTGTGTATTGTGTCAGGAGAACTCGGACCTTCCGGACCTCCAGGACATCCGGGTTATGGGATACTCTCTGCGCTCCTGGGATTCCAGGTTCACCCTGTGGCTCGGCTTCGACCCCAGAACCTTCCAGGTGAGACGGGTTCAGGCTCAGGTCCTGGTCCGGGTTTCAGGTCCTGGTCCGGGTTTCAGGTCCTGGTCCGGGTTTCAGGTCCTGTCCGGGTTTCAGACTCACACTGGATTCCACACACTTTATATCCGGGGAATGTTTTCAGCAACATCTGACACAACATCCATCTTCTCCTTCCTCCATCTCCTCCTCCATCTCCTCCTCCCTCCATCTCCTCCTCCATCTCCTCCTCCATCTCCTCCTTCATCTCCTCCTCCCTCCATCTCCTCCTCCTTCCATCTCCTCCTCCCTCCATCTCCACCTCCCTCCATCTCCTCCTCCATCTCCTCCTTCATCTCCTCCTCCCTCCATCTCCTCCTCCTTCCATCTCCTCCTCCCTCCATCTCC
The DNA here is from genome assembly GCA_034769755.1 of Odontamblyopus lacepedii. Lineage (NCBI taxonomy): Eukaryota > Metazoa > Chordata > Actinopteri > Gobiiformes > Gobiidae > Odontamblyopus > Odontamblyopus lacepedii. The sequence continues at coordinate 40,179,676 of CM068355.1, read as the reverse complement.
TCCTCCATCCATCTCCTCCTCCATCTCCTCCTCCATCTCCTCCCTCCATCTCCTCCTAACTCCATCTCCTCCTCCCTCCATCCTCTCCTCCATCTCCTCCTCCCTCCATCTCCTCCTCCATCTCCTCCTCCATCTCCTCCTCCATCTCCTCCTCCCTCCATCTCCTCCTCCCTCCATCTCCTCCATCTCCTCCTCCCTCCATCTCCTCCTCCCTCCATCTCCTCCTCCATCTCCTCTTCCCTCCATCTCCTCCCTCCATCTCCTCCTCCCTCCATCTCCTCCTCTCTCCATCTCCTCCTCTCTCCATCTCCTCCTCCATCTCCTCCTCTCTCCATCTCCTCCTCCCTCCATCTCCTCCATCTCCTCCTCCCTCCATCTCCTCCTCCCTCCATCTCCTCCTCCTCCATCTCCTCCTCCTCCATCTCCTCCTCCCTCCATCTCCTCCTCCCTCCATTTTTTCCTTCCAGTTTGTCCTGTAGTTTGTCCTGTAGTTTGTCTTTAGTTTGTCCTGTAGTTTGTCCTGTAGTTTGTCTGTAGTTTGTCCTGTAGTTTGTCTGTAGTTTGTTCTGTAGTTTGTTTGTAGTTTGTCCAGTAGTTTGTTTGTAGTTTGTCCTGTAGTTTGTCTGTAGCTTGTCCTGTAGTTTGTCTGTAGTTTGTCCTGTAGTTTGTTTGTAGTTTGTTTGTAGTTTGTCTGTAGTTTGTCCTGTAGTGTTTGTCTGTAGTTTGTCCTGTAGTTTGTTCTGTAGTTTGTCCTGTAGTTTGTCTGTAGTTTGTCCTGTAGTTTGTTCTGTAGTTTGTCCTGTAGTTTGTTTCAAACCTGCTGCTAACGCTAGGGGGAGGGGCCTCAGGGAATGAAGGTAGTTTGTCTGTAGTTTGTCTGTAGTTTGTCCTGTAGTTTGTTCTGTAGTTTGTCCTGTAGTTTGTCTGTAGTTTGTCCTGTAGTTTGTCTGTAGTTTGTCCTGTAGTTTGTCTGTAGTTTGTCCTGTAGTTTGTCTGTAGTTTGTCCTGTAGTTTGTCTGTAGTTTGTCTGTAGTTTGTCTGTAGTTTCTCTGTAGTTTGTCCTGTAGTTTGTTCTGTAGTTTGTCCTGTAGTTTGTTCTGTAGTTTGTCTGTAGTTTGTTCTGTAGTTTGTCTGTAGTTTGTTCTGTAGTTTGTCCTGTAGTTTGTTCTGTAGTTTGTCCTGTAGTTTGTCTGTAGTTTGTCTGTAGTTTGTCTGTAGTTTGTCCTGTAGTTTGTCTGTAGTTTGTCCTGTAGTTTGTCCTGTAGTTTGTCTGTAGTTTGTCCTGTAGTTTGTCTGTAGTTTGTCTGTAGTTTGTCCTGTAGTTTGTCTGTAGTTTGTCCTGTAATGGTCCTTCTCTGTGTTCAGGTGAACCTGTCGGACGTTCATGCAGGTGAACTGTACCTGCTGGACTCGGACCCTGGGCAGGATCACAACGTTTACGAGCCGAACGTCACAGCCGCAGAGACACACCGGACGAACTCTGCTCTGGTCAGACACTAATTACCGTATTTTTCATGGTTTGGGTGTTTCCTGCGACTTATCCTCAGGTGCGACTTATATATGAAATATTTCAGTTCATCTAAACGTAAATGTAACATGGGCGAGGCACAAACCCGAGGCACCGACTGAATACATTAAAAGTCCATTCATCAGCACCAGATGTTTTTTATCTCCATCTGTAAATGAGCCGTGCGGGTTTGGGTTTAGTTTGTGTAAAACTTAAACCAATGAGCACAAACACATTAATACTTACGGTAAATACTGAGCGGAGAACAGGAAGTGTCTGCAGAGCGATGGTAGAGAGGAACAATCGAGCAGCAGAAAGAAAGATTGGAGTGAGAGAAACTTGTGTTTGACGGAGAAAAGTGGAGGAAACTCGAACTGAAATGAAGAAAACAAAAGCTCATCGCGGCTTAAAGCTGAATTTATCTGGAGCTGGTGGAGTCGCTCAGAAGTGACACGAGGATGAAGAGTTCAGTGGATTTAGTGATTTGCAGTGAGATGCAGAGTTCGGTTAAACTTGTTCTGTTCTGAAGAACTGTTCATATGTGACGTGAAAACACCAGACACATGTTCAGCCTGTTCTTCTGTTCTGTTATTTCTCACCTTTCAGAGGAAATGTTGGTTCTTGGTCTCTGATTTTATCAAATAAATTTCCCCAAACTTATAGTCCGGTGCGACTTGTATATGTTTTTTTCTTCTTCATTACGTATTTTTTGGCTGGTGCGACTTATACTCCAGAGCCACTTATACTCTGAAAAATACTGTATTTATGAATATGTAAATGTGTCAGTGTCGCTCAAATGAGGCTTCTGTTGCCATGGTTACAGGCTCCATATTTGGAAATCCGCCCACGAGTATCATAGCAACACAAGAGCCAATCAGGAGTGAGGAGGTTAAATGTGCACGGACCACTGGATTTACCTGATTCTGCAGAAGAAGAAGGAAACTTTGTGCTTCTAGCATCAAACTTTAAATAGTTTAAGTCACTGATTTATGTTGTTTGTTCTGTTCCGTACGAACAACAATAGAGTCACAATTTAACCAAATTCTCTTTACTTTCTGCTCGTTAAATTCTGCTCGTTCAGATTCTAGTAACATTAGATTTTGTAATTGATTTATTTTGTAATTTTATTTCAAAAGTCGGGGCAGGAAAGCGGGAAGGGAACTTACTTAGCAACGAAACGCACGAGCTGTCAATCAAACCTGCTGCTAACGCTAGGGGGAGGGGCCTCAGGGAATGAAGGCGTCTGATTGGTCCGTTATTTATGTTCATATGTTGATTTAGGAACAAAACCGAGAAATGAAAAGTTCAGGATCCTGTGTCGCGGCTTCAGACGAACATTTAAGACCAAAATGAAGAGTCTGAGTCACTTCCTGTTTGGAATGTCGCAGTTAGCAGTTAGCGGTTAGCGGTTAGCGGTTAGCTCTGTCCTTTTATATAAACAATCTGTGGTTCAGGCTCAGATCCCAGTGAAATTCCCGGTGAAAAAAGCCAGAACCGTCATCCGGGCATTTTATTTACTCAACTTGAGTTGAGTCTGAGTCTGTTTGGGTCTGAACTTTCCGTGTTTTTGTGTTTTCGTTTGTAGAACGTGAACGTCCGGGACCGACTGAAGCTGCAGCTGTTTCACCTCAAACACAAACTCGGAAACGGACGGAAAACGTGAAAACGCAACGTGGAAAACCGAGGAATTCACTGGAAAAACAAAAGGACAAAAGGGAGAGAAACAAACACAGAGAAAATGGAGTCCGGCTCTTCTGACGCGACGGAAAGAAACAAAAGAAGAGACAGAATTCCACGTTTGACCCGAAAACAGAAGAGACAGAATTCCACGTTTGACCCAAAAACAGAAGAGACAGAATTCCACGTTTGACCCGAAAACAGAAGAGACGGAATTCCACGTTTGACCCAAAAACAGAAGAGACGGAATTCCACGTTTGACCCAAAAACAGAAGAGACAGAATTCCACGTTTGACCCGAAAACAGAAGAGACAGAATTCCATGTTTGACCCAAAAACAGAAGACGGAATTCCACGTTTGACCCGAAAACAGAAGAGACAGAATTCCACGTTTGACCCAAAAACAGAAGAGACAGAATTCCACGTTTGACCCAAAAACAGAAGTTTATTGTAAATTGTAAAACTGTAAAATAAAGTTTGAGTTTTGTGAGATACAGAGTCACACCGAGAAACTGAAGCACTGAACGTCTGAGGAGGACTAGACCTGGACTAGACCTGGACTAGACCTGGACTAGACCTGGACTAGACCTGGACTAGACCTGGACTAGACCTGGACTAGACCTGGACTAGACCTGGACTAGACCTGGGACTGGACCAGGCACTGGACCAGGTCCTAGACCAAGGCCTACTTCAGGTACTAGACCAAGGACTAGACCAGGAACTAGACAAAGGACTGGACCAAGGACTAGACCAGAGACCAGACCAGAGGCTGGACCAGAGACTGGACCAGGGACTAGACCAAGGACTAGACCAAAAATGAGACCAGGGACTAGATCTGAGACTGGACCATGAACCAGACCAGGGACTAGACCAGGTTTTTGGGTTTTGGGAGGTGATAGTCGGGTTTTTTTGGGGCTCCTCTAAACTCTGGGGCTTTTGTTTCATGTTTTTTTTTTTTCAGAAAAGAACAGATTTTATTCAACTTTGGAAACAAAAACCTCGATCGATCCTAAAGTTTAACGTTTGTGGATCAGAAGTTTGAGGATTTCTTTCCAAAACCGTGAATCTCCCATAGAGTTACATAGAATTATAGGGCCCTACCTCAATTAAATTCTAAAATGTAAAAAAATAAAATAAATAAAAGTAAAAAAAAAAGGTAAAATAAATAAATAAAAATAAAAAATATATAGAAAATATATGAAAAATAACAAAAAAAGAAAAATATACATATACAAAAAATAAAAATTCCAGAACGTGGCCTGTAATGGCCCCCAAACCCCGACTTCGACCTCAGACGTGCGGTGCGTTCGAGGGACCGGACTCTCTCCGTAAAAGACGACACTGGATACGTTTGAGTTCGGATGGACACACGGCTCTGGTCTGAAGCAGTTATTGCATGCGATGGTCAAATTCAGGCATTTTATAAAAACAAAAATCAGAATCTTACAAAAATCACATTCAAAATCACACTTAAAATCACATAAAAATCACGTCAAAGGCCCCGAATCTCGCGCAGAAAAACGAAACTCCTGGAGTTGTGTTTTCGTTTCGTTTGCACGTGTTTGAGTGACGCTCCGTTCCACCCTGTGATGTCACGAAGTGGTGGTTTTGGAAAAGTTACGCAATACAGCTTTAAGTTCGGTTAAGGCTGTGCGGTTTTGGTCGCGATTTCGATCTCCAAACTCACGTAATCGAGTTAAAACGATTTAAAGCTTAACAAAGTTTATTTTGGGATAGTTTTTCTATAAATACGTATATTTATTTTATTTTTAAAGATAGAGATCGTAGAACAGGTGGATTTATGCCATATTTTTTGGACTATAACACTTTTTTTAATGGTTTAGGTGTTTCAGGCGACATATATTAAAATATCTAGTTTCACATGTTTGTTATCTTCACACTGAGGCCACGAGGGGGCGCTCTAGGCTCGTGCGCCACTATCTGCTGCTCCTGTTGCTCCTGCACCACTGAAAATGTAAAGTTTAAACATCAATTTGCAAAGAAAATCATATTCTGCAGGTTACAAGCCGCAAGTGGTGAAATCTGCAGCTGAAAACGGCGATCGGGCAGCAGAAGAAAGTTTGGACTGAGCGAGAAACTTGTAAGAGACGAGTTAAAAGTGGAAAATACTCGAACTGCAACGAAGAAAACTAAAAAAGCTTTTACCGCTTCATGCGACGCAACCGCCTCCATCAGAGCACGAACAACGTCGTCCCAAAAATCGCAGCAGACTTCCACGCCGAGGTGGACAGTTCCAAGTGCTGAAATGTCTGATCTTGGGCTCCCAAAAAGTCTCTGCGATTTATGTTTTTTTTTTTCTTCATTATGCATTTTTTGGCTTATTCTTTGGAAAATATGGTAGTTTATTTTTGATAAATTTATGCTTTTTTATGCCTTACTTTATGTTCAAACTTTAATTCATTAGTTTTATGTTTTATACTTCGCGAAACTGCACTAATGTACATATTTGTAGCCTATATTTATTTTTTGATTGAAAGTTTTGCGTAAATTATCAATAACAAAGTGTTTTTTTTGAGAGCGAAACGCTGAAAATAATCGTGAGAATGATTTTTCCCATAATCGAGCGGCTCTAATTTCAGTAGAGGTGGACAGTTCCAGTGCTGAAACGATCCAAACGATCCTAGCGAAGGTGCGTGGAGTTTAAAAACGTGACATCACGAGGTGGAACAGAGCGTTTCGTGTGTTTTTAAACGGGCGCGAGTGAAACAAAACGCAGCTCCGGGTGTTTTTGCGACGAGGAAAAACCACAGGACGAGACGCGGGGCCTTTAAACCGAAACCAGGCGAATGTTTTAAAGCCAAACTCTGGCGTCGTCACAAACACCAGACACGAGCTCATGGAGACGTCGTTGTACCAATATGGTATGGAAAATATAGAATTATTCTCAATATTATGTTAAAATAAATAAACTCCACTGGACACAAACTAAAGGCACTTGGAGAATTCACGTCCAAAACCTGTTCACACATTCACACGGTCACAGAGTCCGAGTCCCAGTCGCCCGTTTCAGGCTCAATTTAGGACGAAAAACAATAAACCGGGAAAAGAGTTTGTGATTTTTATTCCGTTTTAGCGTCAAACAGAAAAACAAAACTGATTTCAACTGTTTTGATCAGAAATTTAACTTTAAACATTGGAAATAGACGTGAAAATCTGTTTAAACCAGGACTAAACCAGGTCTAAACCAGGACTAAACCAGGACTAAACCAGGACTAAACCAGGACTAAACCAGGTCTAAACCAGGTCTAAACCAGGTCTAAACCAGGTCTAAACCAGGACTAAACCAGGTCTAAACCAGGACTAAACCAGGTCTAAACCAGGACTAAACCAGGTCTAAACCAGGTCTAAACCAGGTCTAAACCAGGTCTAAACCAGGACTAAACCAGGTCTAAACCAGGTCTAAACCAGGTCTAAACCAGGACTAAACCAGGTCTAAACCAGGTCTAAACCAGGACTAAACCAGGTCTAAACCAGGTCTAAACCAGGACTAAACCAGGTCTAAACCAGGTCTAAACCAGGTCTAAACCAGGACTAAACCAGGTCTAAACCAGGTCTAAACCAGGACTAAACCAGGTCTAAACCAGGACTAAACCAGGTCTAAACCAGGTCTAAACCAGGACTAAACCAGGTCTAAACCAGGTCTAAACCAGGACTAAACCAGGTCTAAACCAGGTCTAAACCAGAACTAAACCAGGACTAAACCAGGTCTAAACCAGGACTAAACCAGCCCTAAACCAGGACTAAACCAGGTCTAAACCAGGTCTAAACCAGGACTAAACCAGGTCTAAACCAGGTCTAAACCAGGTCTAAACCAGGTCTAAACCAGGTCTAAACCAGGTCTAAACCAGGACTAAACCAGGTCTAAACCAGGTCTAAACCAGGACTAAACCAGGTCTAAACCAGGACTAAACCAGGTCTAAACCAGGTCTAAACCAGGACTAAACCAGGTCTAAACCAGGTCTAAACCAGGACTAAACCAGGTCTAAACCAGGTCTAAACCAGGACTAAACCAGGTCTAAACCAGGACTAAACCAGCCCTAAACCAGGACTAAACCAGGTCTAAACCAGGTCTAAACCAGGACTAAACCAGGTCTAAACCAGGTCTAAACCAGGACTAAACTAGGTCTAAACCAGGTCTAAACCAGGACTAAACCAGGTCTAAACCAGGACTAAACCAGGTCTAAACCAGGTCTAAACCAGGTCTAAACCAGGTCTAAACCAGGACTAAACCAGGTCTAAACCAGGTCTAAACCAGGTCTAAACCAGGACTAAACCAGGTCTAAACCAGGTCTAAACCAGGTCTAAACCAGGACTAAACCAGGTCTAAACCAGGTCTAAACCAGGACTAAACCAGGTCTAAACCAGGACTAAACCAGGTCTAAACCAGGTCTAAACCAGGTCTAAACCAGGTCTAAACCAGGACTAAACCAGGTCTAAACCAGGTCTAAACCAGGACTAAACCAGGACTAAACCGGGTCTAAACCAGGACTAAACCAGCCCTAAACCAGGACTAAACCAGGTCTAAACCGGGTCTAAACCAGGACTAAACCAGGTCTAAACCAGGTCTAAACCAGGTCTAAACCAGGACTAAACCAGGTCTAAACCAGGTCTAAACCAGGACTAAACCAGGACTAAACCAGGACTAAACCAGGTCTAAACCAGGTCTAAACCAGGTCTAAACCAGGACTAAACCAGGTCTAAACCAGGTCTAAACCAGGACTAAACCAGGTCTAAACCAGGACTAAACCAGGACTAAACAAGGTCTAAACCAGGTCTAAACCAGGACTAAACCAGGACTAAACCAGGTCTAAACCAGGTCTAAACCAGGACTAAACCAGGACTAAACCAGGTCTAAACCAGGTCTAAACCAGGACTAAACCAGGTCTAAACCAGGTCTAAACCAGGACTAAACCAGGTCTAAACCAGGACTAAACCAGGACTAAACCAGGTCTAAACCAGGACTAAACCAGGACTAAACCAGGTCTAAACCAGGTCTAAACCAGGTCTAAACCAAGACTAAACCAGGTCTAAACCAGGACTAAACCAGGTCTAAACCAGGACTAAACCAGGACTAAATCAGGATTAAACCAGGTCTAAACCAGGACTAAACCAGGTCTAAACCAGGACTAAACCAGGTCTAAACCAGGACTAAACCAGGTCTAAACCAGGTCTAAACCAGGACTAAACCAGGTCTAAACCAGGTCTAAACCAGGACTAAACCAGGACTAAACCAGGTCTAAACCAGGACTAAACCAGGACTAAACAAGGTCTAAACCAGGTCTAAACCAGGACTAAACCAGGACTAAACCAGGTCTAAACCAGGTCTAAACCAGGACTAAACCAGGACTAAACCAGGTCTAAACCAGGTCTAAACCAGGACTAAACCAGGTCTAAACCAGGTCTAAACCAGGACTAAACCAGGTCTAAACCAGGACTAAACCAGGACTAAACCAGGTCTAAACCAGGACTAAACCAGGACTAAACCAGGTCTAAACCAGGTCTAAACCAGGTCTAAACCAAGACTAAACCAGGTCTAAACCAGGACTAAACCAGGTCTAAACCAGGTCTAAACCAGGACTAAACCAGGACTAAACCAGGTCTAAACCAGGACTAAACCAGGACTAAACAAGGTCTAAACCAGGTCTAAACCAGGACTAAACCAGGTCTAAACCAGGACTAAACCAGGTCTAAACCAGGTCTAAACCAGGACTAAACCAGGACTAAACCAGGTCTAAACCAGGACTAAACCAGGTGTAAACCAGGACTAAACCAGGTCTAAACCAGGTCTAAACCAGGTCTAAACCAGGACTAAAGCAGGACTAAAGCAGGACTAAACCAGGTCTAAACCAGGACTAAACCAGGTCTAAACCAGGTCTAAACCAGGACTGAACCAGGACTGAACCAGGTCTAAACCAGGTCTAAACCAGGACTAAACCAGGACTAAACCAGGTCTAAACCAGGTCTAAGCCAGGTCTAAACCAGGACTAATACCCCCGACCCTCCGACACCCCACAGGTACTGAACCAGGACTAAACCAGGACTAAACCAGGACTAAACCAGGACTAAACCAGGACTGAACCAGGACTGAACCAGGTCTAAACCAGGTCTAAACCAGGTCTAAACCAGGACTAAACCAGGACTAAACCAGGTCTAAACCAGGTCTAAGCCAGGTCTAAACCAGGACTAATACCCCCGACCCTCCGACACCCCACAGGTACTGAACCAGGACTAAACCAGGACTAAACCAGGACTAAACCAGGACTAAACCAGGACTAAACCAGGACTGAACCAGGACTGAACCAGGACTAAACCAGGACTAAACCAGGACTAAACCAGGTCTAAACCAGGTCTAAACCAGGACTAAACCAGGTCTAAACCAGGACTAAACCAGGACTAAACCAGGTCTAAACCAGGTCTAAGCCAGGTCTAAACCAGGACTAATACCCCCGACCCTCCGACACCCCACAGGTACTGAACCAGGACTAAACCAGGACTAAACCAGGACTGAACCAGGTCTAAACCAGGTCTAAACCAGGTCTAAACCAGGACTAAACCAGGTCTAAACCAGGTCTAAACCAGGTCTAAACCAGGACTAAACCAGGACTAAACCAGGACTAAACCAGGTCTAAACCAGGTCTAAACCAGGACTAATACCCCCGACCCTCCGACACCCCACAGGTACTGAACCAGGACTAAACCAGGACTAAACCAGGACTGAACCAGGTCTAAACCAGGTCTAAACCAGGTCTAAACCAGGACTAAACCAGGTCTAAACCAGGACTAAACCAGGACTAAACCAGATCTAAACCAGGTCTAAGCCAGGTCTAAACCAGGACTAATACCCCCGACCCTCCGACACCCCACAGGTACTGAACCAGGACTAAACCAGGACTAAACCAGGACTAAACCAGGTCTAAACCAGGTCTAAACCAGGTCTAAACCAGGTCTAAACCAGGACTAAACCAGGTCTAAACCAGGACTAAACCAGGACTAAACCAGGTCTAAACCAGGACTAAACCAGGACTGAACCAGGACTGAACCAAGTCTAAACCAGGTCTAAACCAGGTCTAAACCAGGACTAAACCAGGACTAAACCAGGTCTAAACCAGGTCTAAGCCAGGTCTAAACCAGGACTAATACCCCCGACCCTCCGACACCCCACAGGTACTGAACCAGGACTAAACCAGGACTAAACCAGGACTAAACCAGGACTAAACCAGGACTAAACCAGGACTGAACCAGGACTGAACCAGGTCTAAACCAGGTCTAAACCAGGTCTAAACCAGGACTAAACCAGGACTAAACCAGGTCTAAACCAGGTCTAAGCCAGGTCTAAACCAGGACTAATACCCCCGACCCTCCGACACCCCACAGGTACTGAACCAGGACTAAACCAGGACTAAACCAGGTCTAAACCAGGTCTAAACCAGGACTAAACCAGGACTAAACCAGGACTAAACCAAGTCTAAACCAGGTCTAAACCAGGTCTAAACCAGGTCTAAACCAGGACTAAACCAGGACTAAACCAGGACTAAACCAGGTCTAAACCAGGTCTAAACCAGGACTAAACCAAGTCTAAACCAGGTCTAAACCAGGACTAAACCAAGTCTAAACCAGGTCTAAACCAGGTCTAAACCAGGTCTAAACCAGGACTAAACCAGGACTAAACCAGGTCTAAACCAGGACTAAACCAGGACTAAACCAGGACTAAACAAGGTCTAAACCAGGACTAAACCAGGACTAAACCAAGTCTAAACCAAGTCTAAACCAGGTCTAAACCAGGTCTAAACCAGGACTAATCCAAGTCTAAACCAGGACTAAACCAGGTCTAAACCAGGACTAAACCAAGTCTAAACCAGGTCTAAACCAGGTCTAAACCAGGTCTAAACCAGGACTAAACCAGGACTAAACCAAGTCTAAACCAGGTCTAAACCAGGACTAAACCAAGTCTAAACCAGGACTCAACAAGGTCTAAACCAGGACTAAACCAAGTCTAAACCAGGTCTAAACCAGGTCTAAACCAGGACTAAACCAGGACTAAACCAGGTCTAAACCAGGTCTAAACCAGGTCTAAACCAGGTCTAAACCAGGACTAAACCAGGACTAAACCAGGTCTAAACCAGGACTAAACCAGGTCTAAACCAGGTCTAAACCCGGTGTGTGTATTGTGTCAGGAGAACTCGGACCTTCCGGACCTCCAGGACATCCGGGTTATGGGATACTCTCTGCGCTCCTGGGATTCCAGGTTCACCCTGTGGCTCGGCTTCGACCCCAGAACCTTCCAGGTGAGACGGGTTCAGGCTCAGGTCCTGGTCCGGGTTTCAGGTCCTGGTCCGGGTTTCAGGTCCTGTCCGGGTTTCAGGTCCTGTCCGGGTTTCAGGTCCTGGTCCGGGTTTCAGGTCCTGGTCCGGGTTTCAGGTCCTGTCCGGGTTTCAGGTCCTGTCCGGGTTTCAGACTCACACTGGATTCCACACACTTTATATCCGGGGAATGTTTTCAGCAACATCTGACACAACATCCATCTTCTCCTTCCTCCATCTCCTCCTCCATCTCCTCCTCCCTCCATCTCCTCCTCCATCTCCTCCTCCATCTCCTCCTTCATCTCCTCCTCCCTCCATCTCCTCCTCCTTCCATCTCCTCCTCCCTCCATCTCCTCCTCCATCTCCTCCTCCATCTCCTCCTCCCTCCATCTCCTCCTCCTTCCATCTCCTCCTCCTTCCATCTCCTCCTCCCTCCATCTCCTCCTCCATCCATCTCCTCCTCCATCTCCTCCTTCATCTCCTCCATCCATCTCCTCCTCCTTCCATCTCCTCCTCCCTCCATCTCCTCCTCCATCTCCTCCCTCCATCTCCTCCTAACTCCATCTCCTCCTCCCTCCATCCTCTCCTCCATCTCCTCCTCCCTCCATCTCCTCCTCCATCTCCTCCTCCCTCCATCTCCTCCTCCCTCCATCTCCTCCATCTCCTCCTCCCTCCATCTCCTCCTCCCTCCATCTCCTCTTCCCTCCATCTCCTCCCTCCATCTCCTCCTCCCTCCATCTCCTCCTCTCTCCATCTCCTCCTCTCTCCATCTCCTCCTCTCTCCATCTCCTCCTCCATCTCCTCCTCTCTCCATCTCCTCCTCTCTCCATCTCCTCCTCCCTCCATCTCCTCCATCTCCTCCTCCCTCCATCTCCTCCTCCCTCCATCTCCTCCTCCTCCATCTCCTCCTCCTCCATCTCCTCCTCCCTCCATCTCCTCCTCCATCTCCTCCTCCCTCCATCTCCTCCTCCATCTCCTCCTCCCTCCATTTTTTCCTTCCAGTTTGTCCTGTAGTTTATGTAGTTTGTCTGTACTTTGTCCTGTAGTTTGTCTGTAGTTTGTTCTGTAGTTTGTCCTGTAGTTTGTCTGTAGTTTGTCCTGTAGTTTGTTCTGTAGTTTGTCTGTAGTTTGTCCAGTAGTTTGTTTGTAGTTTGTCCTGTAGTTTGTCTGTAGTTTGTCCTGTAGTTTGTTTGTAGTTTGTTTGTAGTTTGTCTGTAGTTTGTCCTGTAGTGTTTGTCTGTAGTTTGTCCTGTAGTTTGTTCTGTAGTTTGTCCTGTAGTTTGTCTGTAGTTTGTCTGTAGTTTGTCCTGTAGTTTGTTCTGTAGTTTGTCCTGTAGTTTGTTTCAAACCTGCTGCTAACGCTAGGGGGAGGGGCCTCAGGGAATGAAGGTAGTTTGTCTGTAGTTTGTCTGTAGTTTGTCCTGTAGTTTGTCCTGTAGTTTGTCCTGTAGTTTGTTCTGTAGTTTGTCTGTAGTTTGTCCTGTAGTTTGTTCTGTAGTTTGTCCTGTAGTTTGTTCTGTCGTTTGTCTGTAGTTTGTCCAGTAGTTTGTCCAGTAGTTTGTCTGTAGTTTGTCTGTAGTTTGTTCTGTAGTTTGTCCTGTAGTTTGTTCTGTAGTTTGTCTGTAGTTTGTTCTGTAGTTTGTCTGTAGTTTGTCTGTAGTTTGTCTGTAGTTTGTCCTGTAGTTTGTCCTGTAGTTTGTCCTGTAGTTTGTTCTGTAGTTTGTCCTGTAGTTTGTCCTGTAGTTTGTCCTGTAGTTTGTTCTGTAGTTTGTCCTGTAGTTTGTTCTGTAGTTTGTCTGTAGTTTGTTCTGTAGTTTGTCTGTAGTTTGTTCTGTAGTTTGTCCTGTAGTTTGTCCAGTAGTTTGTCCTGTAGTTTGTCCTGTAGTTTGTCTGTAGTTTGTCTGTAGTTTGTCTGTAGTTTGTCCTGTAATGGTCCTTCTCTGTGTTCAGGTGAACCTGTCGGACGTTCATGCAGGTGAACTGTACCTGCTGGACTCGGACCCTGGGCAGGATCACAACGTTTACGAGCCGAACGTCACAGCCGCAGAGACGCACCGGACGAACTCTGCTCTGGTCAGACACTAATTACCGTATTTTTCATGGTTTGGGTGTTTCCTGCGACTTATCCTCAGGTGCGACTTATATGTGAAATATTTCAGTTCATCTAAACGTAAATGTAACATGGGCGAGGCACAAACCCGAGGCACCGACTGAATACATTAAAAGTCCATTCATCAGCACCAGATGTTTTTTATCTCCATCTGTAAATGAGCCGTGCGGGTTTGGGTTTAGTTTGTGTAAAACTTAAACCAATGAGCACAAACACATTAATACTTACGGTAAATACTGAGCGGAGAACAGGAAGTGTCTGCAGAGCGATGGTAGAGAGGAACAATCGAGCAGCAGAAAGAAAGATTGGAGTGAGAGAAACTTGTGTTTGACGGAGAAAAGTGGAGGAAACTCGAACTGAAATGAAGAAAACAAAAGCTCATCGCGGCTTAAAGCTGAATTTATCTGGAGCTGGTGGAGTCGCTCAGAAGTGACACGAGGATGAAGAGTTCAGTGGATTTAGTGATTTGCAGTGAGATGCAGAGTTCGGTTAAACTTGTTCTGTTCTGAAGAACTGTTCATATGTGACGTGAAAACACCAGACACATGTTCAGCCTGTTCTGCTCTGTTCTGTTATTTCTCACCTTTCAGAGGAAATGTTGGTTCTTGGTCTCTGATTTTATCAAATAAATTTCCCCAAACTTATAGTCCGGTGCGACTTGTATATGTTTTTTTCTTCTTCATTACATATTTTTTGGCTGGTGCGACTTATACTCCAGAGCCACTTATACTCCGAAAAATACTGTATTTATGAATATGTAAATGTGTCAGTGTCGCTCAAATGAGGCTTCTGTTGCCATGGTTACAGGCTCCACTTTTGGAAATCCGCCCACGAGTATCATAGCAACACAAGAGCCAATCAGGAGTGAGGAGGTTAAATGTGCACGAACCACTGGATTTACCTGATTCTGCAGAAGAAGAAGGAAACTTTGTGCTTCTAGCATCAAACTTTAAATAGTTTAAGTCACTGATTTATGTTGTTTGTTCTGTTCCGTACGAACAACAATAGAGTCACAATTTAACCAAATTCACTTTACTTTCTGCTCGTTAAATTCTGCTCGTTCAGATTCTAGTAACATTAGATTTTGTAATTGATTTATTTTGTAATTTTATTTCAAAAGTCGGGGCAGGAAAGCGGGAAGGGAACTTACTTAGCAACGAAACGCACGAGCTGTCAATCAAACCTGCTGCTAACGCTAGGGGGAGGGGCCTCAGGGAATGAAGGCGTCTGATTGGTCCGTTATTTATGTTCATATGTTGATTTAGGAACAAAACCGAGAAATGAAAAGTTCAGGATCCTGTGTCGCGGCTTCAGACGAACATTTAAGACCAAAATGAAGAGTCTGAGTCACTTCCTGTTTGGAATGTCGCAGTTAGCAGTTAGCGGTTAGCGGTTAGCTCTGTCCTTTTATATAAACAATCTGTGGTTCAGGCTCAGATCCCAGTGAAATTCCCGGTGAAAAAAGCCAGAACCGTCATCCGGGCATTTTATTTACTCAACTTGAGTTGAGTCTGAGTCTGTTTGGGTCTGAACTTTCCGTGTTTTTGTGTTTTTGTTTGTAGAACGTGAACGTCCGGGACCGACTGAAGCTGCAGCTGTTTCACCTCAAACACAAACTCAGAAACGGACGGAAAACGTGAAAACGCAACGTGGAAAACCGAGGAATTCACTGGAAAAACAAAAGGACAAAAGGGACAGAAACAAACACAGAGAAAATGGAGTCCGGCTCTTCTGACGCGACAGAAAGAAACAAAAGAAGAGACAGAATTCCACGTTTGACCCGAAAACAGAAGAGACAGAATTCCACGTTTGACCTAAAAACAGAAGAGACAGAATTCCACGTTTGACCTAAAAACAGAAGAGACAGAATTCCACGTTTGACCCAAAAACAGAAGAGACAGAATTCCACGTTTGACCCGAAAACAGAAGAGACAGAATTCCACGTTTGACCCAAAAACAGAAGAGACAGAATTCCACGTTTGACCCGAAAACAGAAGAGACGGAATTCCACGTTTGACCCAAAAACAGAAGAGACGGAATTCCACGTTTGACCCAAAAACAGAAGAGACAGAATTCCACGTTTGACCCGAAAACAGAAGAGACAGAATTCCACATTTGACCCAAAAACAGAAGAGACAGAATTCCATGTTTGACCCAAAAACAGAAGACGGAATTCCACATTTGACCCAAAAACAGAAGAGACAGAATTCCACGTTTGACCCAAAAACAGAAGTTTATTGTAAATTGTAAAACTGTAAAATAAAGTTTGAGTTTTGTGAGATACAGAGTCACACCGAGAAACTGAAGCACTGAACGTCTGAGGAGGACTAGACCTGGACTAGACCTGGACTAGACCTGGACTAGACCTGGACTAGACCTGGACTAGACCTGGACTAGACCTGGACTAGACCTGGACTAGACCTGGGACTGGACCAGGCACTGGACCAGGTCCTAGACCAAGGCCTACTTCAGGTACTAGACCAAGGACTAGACCAGGAACTAGACAAAGGACTGGACCAAGGACTAGACCAGAGACCAGACCAGAGGCTGGACCAGAGACTGGACCAGGGACTAGACCAAGGACTAGACCAAAAATGAGACCAGGGACTAGATCTGAGACTGGACCATGAACCAGACCAGGGACTAGACCAGGTTTTTGGGTTTTGGGAGGTGATAGTCGGGTTTTTTTGGGGCTCCTCTAAACTCTGGGGCTTTTGTTTCATGTTTTTTTTTTTTCCAGAAAAGAACAGATTTTATTCAACTTTGGAAACAAAAACCTCGATCGATCCTAAAGTTTAACATTTGTGGATCAGAAGTTTGAGGATTTCTTTCCAAAACCGTGAATCTCCCATAGAGTTACATAGAGTTATAGGCCCCTACCTCAATTAAATTCTAAAATGTAAAAAAATAAAATAAATAAAAGTAAAAAAAAAAGGTAAAATAAATAAATAAAAATAAAAAATATATAGAAAATATATGAAAAATAACAAAAAAAGAAAAATATACATATACAAAAAATAAAAATTCCAGAACGTGGCCTGTAATGGCCCCCAAACCCCGACTTCGACCTCAGACGTGCGGTGCGTTCGAGGGACCGGACTCTCTCCGTAAAAGACGACACTGGATACGTTTGAGTTCGGATGGACACACGGCTCTGGTCTGAAGCAGTTATTGCATGCGATGGTCAAATTCAGGCATTTTATAAAAACAAAAATCAGAATCTTACAAAAATCACATTCAAAATCACACTTAAAATCACATAAAAATCACGTCAAAGGCCCCGAATCTCGCGCAGAAAAACGAAACTCCTGGAGTTGTGTTTTCGTTTCGTTTGCACGTGTTTGAGTGACGCTCCGTTCCACCCTGTGATGTCACGAAGTGGTGGTTTTGGAAAAGTTACGCAATACAGCTTTAAGTTCGGTTAAGGCTGTGCGGTTTTGGTCGCGATTTCGATCTCCAAACTCACGTAATCGAGTTAAAACGATTTAAAGCTTAACAAAGTTTATTTTGGGATAGTTTTTATATAAATACGTATATTTATTTTATTTTTAAAGATAGAGATCGTAGAACAGTTGGATTTATGCCATATTTTTTGGACTATAACACTTTTTTTAATGGTTTAGGTGTTTCAGGCGACGTTTCACATGTTTGTTATTTTCACACTGAGGCCACGAGGGGGCGCTCTAGGCTCGTGCGCCACTATCTGCTGCTCCTGTTGCTCCTGCACCACGGAAAATGTAAAGTTTAAACATCAATTTGCAAAGAAAATCATATTCTGCAGGTTACAAGCCGCAAGTGGTGAAATCTGCAGCTGAAAACAGCGATTGGGCAGCAGAAGAAAGTTTGGACTGAGCGAGAAACTTGTAAGAGACGAGTTAAAAGTGGAAAATACTCGAACTGCAACGAAGAAAACTAAAAAAGCTTTTACCGCTTCATGCGACGCAACCGCCTCCATCAGAGCACGAACAACGTCGTCCCAAAAATCGCAGCAGACTTCCACGCCGAGGTGGACAGTTCCAAGTGCTGAAATGTCTGATCTTGGGCTCCCAAAAAGTCTCTGCGATTTATGTTTTTTTTTTTTCTTCATTATGCATTTTTTGGCTTATTCTTTGGAAAATATGGTAGTTTATTTTTGATAAATTTATGCTTTTTTATGCCTTACTTTATGTTCAAACTTTAATTCATTAGTTTTATGTTTTATACTTCGCGAAACTGCACTAATGTACATATTTGTAGCCTATATTTATTTTCTGATTGAAAGTTTTGCATAAATTATCAATAACAAAGTGTTTTTTTGAGAGAGAAACTCTGGAAAATAATCGTGAGAATGATTTTTCCCATAATCGAGCGGCTCTAAGTTCAGTAGAGGTGGACAGTTCCAGTGCTGAAACGATCCAAACGATCCTAGCGAAGGTGCGTGGAGTTTAAAAACGTGACATCACGAGGTGGAACAGAGCGTTTCGTGTGTTTTTAAACGGGCGCGAGTGAAACAAAACGCAGCTCCGGGTGTTTTTGCGACGAGGAAAAACCACAGGACGAGACGCGGGGCCTTTAAACCGAAACCAGGCGAATGTTTTAAAGCCAAACTCTGGCGTCGTCACAAACACCAGACACGAGCTCATGGAGACGTCGTTGTACCAATATGGTATGGAAAATATAGAATTATTCTCAATATTATGTTAAAATAAATAAACTCCACTGGACACAAACTAAAGGCACTTGGAGAATTCACGTCCAAAACCTGTTCACACATTCACACGGTCACAGAGTCCGAGTCCCAGTCGCCCGTTTCAGGCTCAATTTAGGACGAAAAACAATAAACCGGGAAAAGAGTTTGTGATTTTTATTCCGTTTTAGCGTCAAACAGAAAAAAAACAGATTTCAACTGTTTTGATCAGAAATTTAACTTTAAACATTGGAAATAGACGTGAAAATCTGTTTAAACCAGGACTAAACCAGGACTAAACCAGGACTAAACCAGGACTAAACCAGGTCTAAACCAGGTCTAAACCAGGTCTAAACCAGGACTAAACCAGGTCTAAACCAGGACTAAACCAGGTCTAAACCAGGTCTAAACCAGGACTAAACCAGGTCTAAACCAGGTCTAAACCAGGTCTAAACCAGGACTAAACCAGGTCTAAACCAGGTCTAAACCAGGTCTAAACCAGGTCTAAACCAGGACTAAACCAGGTCTAAACCAGGTCTAAACCAGGACTAAACCAGGTCTAAACCAGGACTAAACCAGGTCTAAACCAGGTCTAAACCAGGACTAAACCAGGTCTAAACCAGGTCTAAACCAGGACTAAACCAGGTCTAAACCAGGTCTAAACCAGGACTAAACCAGGACTAAACCAGGTCTAAACCAGGACTAAACCAGCCCTAAACCAGGACTAAACCAGGTCTAAACCAGGTCTAAACCAGGACTAAACCAGGTCTAAACCAGGACTAAACCAGGTCTAAACCAGGTCTAAACCAGGACTAAACCAGGTCTAAACCAGGACTAAACCAGGTCTAAACCAGGTCTAAACCAGGACTAAACCAGGTCTAAACCAGGTCTAAACCAGGTCTAAACCAGGACTAAACCAGGTCTAAACCAGGTCTAAACCAGGACTAAACCAGGACTAAACCAGGACTAAACCAGGTCTAAACCAGGACTAAACCAGGACTAAACCAGGACTAAACCAGGTCTAAACCAGGTCTAAACCAGGACTAAACCAGGACTAAACCAGGACTAAACCAGGTCTAAACCAGGTCTAAACCAGGTCTAAACCAGGACTAAACCAGGACTAAACCAGGTCTAAACCAGGTCTAAACCAGGACTAAACCAGGTCTAAACCAGGTCTAAACCAGGACTAAACAAGGTCTAAACCAGGTCTAAACCAGGACTAAACCAGGACTAAACCAGGTCTAAACCAGGACTAAACCAGCCCTAAACCAGGACTAAACCAGGTCTAAACCAGGTCTAAACCAGGACTAAACCAGGTCTAAACCAGGTCTAAACCAGGACTAAACCAGGTCTAAACCAGGACTAAACCAGGACTAAACCAGGACTAAACCAGGACTAAACCAGGTCTAAACCAGGTCTAAACCAAGACTAAACCAGGTCTAAACCAGGACTAAACCAGGTCTAAACCAGGACTAAACCAGGTCTAAACCAGGACTAAACCAGGACTAAACCAGGACTAAACCAGGTCTAAACCAGGACTAAACCAGGTCTAAACCAGGACTAAACCAGGTCTAAACCAGGTCTAAACCAGGACTAAACCAGGACTAAACCAGGTCTAAACCAGGACTAAACCAGGACTAAACAAGGTCTAAACCAGGACTAAACCAGGTCTAAACCAGGACTAAACCAGGTCTAAACCAGGACTAAACCAGGACTAAACCAGGTCTAAACCAGGACTAAACCAGGTGTAAACCAGGACTAAACCAGGTCTAAACCAGGTCTAAACCAGGACTAAACCAGGACTAAAGCAGGACTAAACCAGGTCTAAACCAGGACCAAACCAGGTCTAAACCAGGTCTAAACCAGGACTAAACCAGGACTAAACCAGATCTAAACCAGGTCTAAACCAGGACTAAACCAGGTCTAAACCAGGACTAAACCAGGTCTAAACCAGGACTAAACCAGGACTAAACCAGGTCTAAACCAGGACTAAACCAGGTGTAAACCAGGACTAAACCAGGTCTAAACCAGGTCTAAACCAGGTCTAAACCAGGACTAAAGCAGGACTAAACCAGGTCTAAACCAGGACTAAACCAGGTCTAAACCAGGTCTAAACCAGGACTAAACCAGGACTAAACCAGGTCTAAACCAGGTCTAAACCAGGACTAAACCAGGTCTAAACCAGGTCTAAACCAGGACTAAACCAGGACTAAACCAGGACTAAACCAGGTCTAAACCAGGACTAAACCAGGACTAAACCAGGACTAAACCTGAATAATGAAATAAACAGTTTTCCCGTTTCATGGTTTTTTGTTCTTCATAGGTTTTAAAGAGCGTCGGGACACGGACGCTACAGGAACCAAGAAACTGCAGATGTTTTAGTGCAAAAAAGGACGAATATTAGTCCAGAAATGTTCGGATCGTAAAGTGTTTGGTGGTAAAGTGGGACTAAACGGGATCCGCGCTCCAGACTCCGGCCGTCACTGCTGCGTGAGCTCATGCAGTACTTGAAATGGCCACTGGGGGCAGCGCAACGTTAGATTTAGACAGAAATGTCCCGAGTTTGCGCTAAAACTGCCCCAAAAACAGTGGATAAAAGCAGATTTCCCGTTTAGTTCCACTTTAAATCCGGGTTTAAATGATTTCTCCTGATTTCGGAAGCCGCGATGAGTCCGGAAAAATACGTCTTATTGCACTTTGGAAACGTTTAAAACAGGAAAAACACGCGAGGAAAAAGAACTCATCGCAGCGGCGACTCTGAGCGACTCTGACGGGGTTTAAAGCTGCACTGAGTCACTTTTCCTCCTGCCTGGAACGTCCCACAGTCTGAAATCCAGAACCAGGTCTAAACCAGGTCTGAACCAGGTCTAAACCAGGTCTAAACCAGGTCTGAACCAGGTCTAAACCAGGTCTGAACCAGGTCTAAACCAGGTCTAAACCAGGTCTGAACCAGGTCTAAACCAGGTCTAAACCAGGTCTAAACCAGGACTAAACCAGGTCGTACTGTGGGACAAAGCAATAACATCTCCATGGAGACGAGCACAGGGGAAAGTTCCGTGGTGCAGCTTTAAACAGATTTGCAAATCGAGTGCAGATTTAGTTATTTTCTTGGTTCCGTTTGGACGCAGAATAAAAATGACACACACTCCGTCCTCCTCTTCCTCCTCCTCCTCTTCCTCTTCCTCCTCCTCTTCTTCCTCTTCCTCCTCCTCCTCTTCCTTTTCCTCCTCCTCTTCTTCCTCCTCCTCCTCTTCCTCCTCCTCTTCTTCCTCTTCCTCCTCCTCTTCCTTTTCCTCCTCCTCTTCTTCCTCCTCCTCTTCCTCCTCATCTTCCTCCTCCTCCTCTTCCTCTTCTTCCTCCTCCTCTTCTTCCTCCTCCTCTTCCTCTTCCTCCTCCTCTTCTTCCTCCTCCTCTTCCTCCTCCTCTTCCTCCTCCTCTTCCTCCTCCTCTTCTTCCTCCTCTTCCTCCTCCTCCTCTTCCTCCTCTTCTTCCTCCTCCTCTTCCTCCTCCTCCTCCTCCTCTTCTTCCTCCTCCTCTTCCTCCTCTTCTTCCTCCTCTTCTTCCTCCTCCTC
>CM068355.1:40067824-40155324 GCA_034769755.1 Odontamblyopus lacepedii | reverse complement strand
CTCTTATTGATTTTGTGGCATGTTTTTGTTTGTTGCGTATCTTTAAATAATCAAATACGATTTTTTGCTGTGTCGGGTGTGTTTCTCGGCAGTGTACTGGGAGTTGTAGTTCTTTATTCCTGGCGTTTGTAGTCCAAAGTGTAGTTTTAGCGGCGTAAGTGCAAGTTTCATCGCGCTAGCATCAAGCCCGAGGCCAAGCCTGCGTACTCTGGGGCAGTGTGGTGGGAGTTGTAGTCTTTTGCACCTCTTATTTGTAGTCCTTGGAGTTTTCGTTTGCATGTTTAGGTGAGTTGCTGTTGGACTCTTGGGAGTTGTAGTCCTTTATTACAGATGTTTGTAGTCAGAACTGTAGTTTTTCTCGTGCACTTGATCGTTAAATCATATTAGCATATCCTTTGGCAGTATGGTGGGAGTTGTAGTCCTTTGCACCTCTTATTTGTAGTCCTTGGAGTTTTTATTTGCATGTTCAGGTGAGTTGCGGTTGGACTCTTGGGAGTTGTAGTCCTTTATTAGAGATGTTTGTAGTTTTTCTCGTGCACTTGAACGTTAAATCATATAAGCATATCCTTTGGCAGTGTGGTGGGAGTTGTAGTCTCTTACACCTCTTATTTGTAGTCCTTGGAGGTTTCATTTGCATGTTCAGGTGGGTCGTTGTTGGGAGATGTAGTCCTTTATTACAGATGTTTGTAGTTTTTCTGGTGCACTTGGATGTTCAGTCAGATTAGCACATCGATTGGCAGTGTCATGGGAGTTGTAGTCCTTGGTTTTGTAGTTTCAGCTGTATTGTTAGCCCCTATTGTACTCCTAGGCAGTGTCGTGGGAGTTGTAGTCCTTCGCACCTCTTGTTTGTAGTCCTTGGAGTTTTCATTTGCATGTTCAGGTGAGTTGTTGTTGGACTCTTGGGAGTTGTAGTCCTTGGTTTTGTAGTTTCAGCAGTATTGTTAGCATAGCATAGCCAGGTGAGCCTCTGTTGGACTCCTGGGCAGTGTAGTGGGAGTTGTAGTCCTTTGCACCTCTCGTCTGTAGTCCTTGGAGTTTTCGTTTGCATGTTCAGATGAGTTGTTGGGAGTTGTAGTTCTTTATTACAGATGTTTGTAGTTTTTGTGGTGCACTTAAATGTTAAATCATATTAGCATATCCTTTGGCAGTGTTGTGGGAGTTGTAGTTCTTTGCACCTCTTGTTTGTAGTCCTCAGTTTTGTAGTTTTAGTGTTAGCTTTAGCGCGTTCAGGTGAGGTTGGCTTCGATCCGCAGCCAGGTGAGGCCCTGTTGGACTCTTGGGTGATGTGGGGGGAGTTGTAGTCCTTGTAGTTGTAGTTTTAGTCTTAGCTTCAGCGCTTTCAGGTGAGGTTGGCGTCGATCCTTAGCCAGGTGAGGCCCTGCCGGACATACCTGACGAGGGCGCTCATGCTGCTCTGCTGCGTCAGAGGCTCCATCACCGAGTCCAGCTCCACGAAGAAATCTGAACAACAAACACGACAAGAGTCTTTAAGATATCTGGAGTTAGCAACTGAAGTCCTGGTTTAGTCCTGGTTTAGTCCTGGTTTAGTCCTGGTTTAGTCCTGGTTTAGTCCTGCTTCAGTCCTGGTTCAGTCCTGGTTCAGTCCTGGTTTAGTCCTGGTTTAGTCCTGGTTCAGTCCTGGTTTAGTCCTGGTTCAGTCCTGGTTCAGTCCTAGTTTAGTCCTGGTTTAGTCCTGGTTCAGTCCTGCTTTAGTCCTGGTTCAGTCCTGGTTTAGTCCTGGTTTAGTCCTGGTTCAGTCCTGGTTTAGTCCTGCTTTAGTCCTGGTTCAGTCCTGCTTTAGTCCTGGTTCAGTCCTAGTTTAATCCTGGTTCAGTCCTGGTTTAGTCCTGGTTCAGACCTGATTTAGTCCTAGTTTAGTACCTGTAGAGTCCGCTGTGAGCCTGTCTGCGGTCTCCCAATCCTGTTATAATCCTGGTTTAGAACTAGTCCTAGTTCAGACCTGTTATAGTCCTGGTTTAGTCCTGTTATAGTCCTGGTTTAGTCCTGGTCTGGTTTAGTTCTGTTATAGTCCTGGTTTAGTACCAGTTTAGTCCTGTTTAGTCCCGGTTTAGTCCTGGTCCTGATCCTGGTCCTGGTTTAATCCTGTTGTAGTTCTGGTCCTGGTTTAGTCCTGGTTTAGTCCCGTTTCAGAACCTCTACAGTCTGAGTTCAGTCTCCCAGTGCTCTTATAGTCCTGTTATAGTCCTGGCTCAGTCCTGGTCCTGTTCTAGTCCTGTTATAGTCCTGGTCCTGGTCTAGTCCTGGTTTAGTCCTGGTTTAGACCCGGCTCAGTACCTGTACAGTCCGCGGTGAGCCTGTCGGCGCTCTCCCAGTGCTCGTAGCTGCGCAGGATGTTGTTGGTGATGGTCACATGACTCGACGCCATCTGGTGGATCCTCTGGGGGATGGACACACTTCCTGTTCCTGTCCCGCCGGCTCCGCCCCCTGAGCCTGGCCCCGCCCCGTTTCCCACAGGGGAGGGGCTAAGGGCGAGGGGGGACGGCGCTCCGTTCACTCTGCAAAAAAATAAAATAAAACAAAACTCTTTAGGGATGATTATATTTCGACATTCTGAGGAGCCAAGATCATGCGGAATCTAAAATAAATCCTGTTAAAATCCAGGTTTATTTGGTGCATTTTGGGATTTTCTAGGCGCTCGTCACCCGGAGAAATGATCCGGCTCAACATTTTGGGATTTTTCTTTTAAATATTTCATAAGAACAAACAATGAAATCATGAAAGAAGTGGAGATGGTGAATTTCCGTAGTGTTTTGAATTGGGGGTTGTAGTTCTTTTCTCCATGTATTTGTAGTCCAAGTTGTTGCTAATGCGAGAAGGTTTTGTGGTGTCGTTTGGCAGAAGTTTGGCACCAGGACTAAACCAGGTCTAGACCAGGTCTAAACTAGGACTAAACCAGGACTAAATCAGGGCTAAACCAGGACTAAACCAGGACTAAACCAGGGCTAAACTGGGACTAAACCAGGACTAAATCAGGGCTAAACCAGGACTAAACCAGGACTAAACCAGGGCTAAACTGGGACTAAACCAGGACTAAACCAGGGCTAAACTGGGACTAAACCAGGACTAAACCAGGGCTAAACTGGGACTAAACCAGGACTAAACTAGGACTAAACAAGGACTAAACCAGGACTAAACCAAGTCTAAACTACACCTAAACCAGGACTGTACCAGGACTAAACCAAGAATAAACCAGGGCTAAACCAGGACTAAACAAGGACTAAACCAGGACTAAACCAGGGCTAAACAAGGACTAAACCAGGACTAAACCAGGGCTAAACCAGGACTAAACAAGGACTAAACCAGGACTAAACCAGGGCTAAACCAGGACTAAACAAGGACTAAACCAGGACTATAAGAAGACTATAACAGGACTAAACCAGGACTAAACCAGGATTGAACCAGGTCTAAACCAGGACTATTTCAGGTCTAAACCAGAGGAGCATAAATTTCATGTGTTTTCTTCATGGTTTCTTGGGAGTTGTAGTCCTTTTCTCCATGTATTTGTAGTCCGAGTTGTTGCTAACGCTTGAACGTTTTGTGGTGTTGTTTGGCAGAAGTTTGGCACTGGGTTGGTTCTAGGGGAGGTGGGAGTTGTAGTTTTTTAGTCCTTCCTGTTGTAGTCCAGGCTCTTTTTGGATTTTGTTGCCGGTTTTGTTCAAAGTTTTCAGAGTTTTTTTTACTCACTTGGCGTTGGTCCTCCACGGAGACTGCTGAGAACCTTTGGCTGAATTCTGCAAAATAAAATAAAAAAGACTTTTATCAGATTTTTTTGGCAGAATTTTGAGACACATTTCTTTACGTATGTATTAAACCACGACTCCACACTGTTTAATGCACTGTTACTATGGAAACTAATTGAAATGTCACGCCTCTAAATGTGAAAAGTCCGTTACTGTCTTTACTTCTACATGTTAAATTAGAAACGGAGCGTTTGGACCAATCAGAACACGGCATGAGGCGTTTGGACCAATCAGAACACGGCATGGAGCATTTGGACCAATCAGAGGGCCTTGAAGTACCCCATGACCGAGAGTATGAGTACCTTGAAGTACTCCATGACCGAGAGTTTTAGTACCTTGAAGTACTCCAGGAGCGAGAGTATTTGTACCTTGAAGTACTCCATGACCGAGAGTTTTAGTACCTTGAAGTACTCCAGGAGCGAGAGTATTTGTACCTTGAAGTACTCCAGGAGCGAGAGTATTAGTACCTTGAAGTACTCCAGGAGCGAGAGTATTAGTACCTTGAAGTACTCTAGGAGTGAGAGTATTAGTACCTTGAAGTACTCCATGACCGAGAGTTTTAGTACCTTGAAGTACTCCAGGAGCAAGAGTATTTGTACCATGAAGTACTCCAGGAGCGAGAGTATTAGTACCTTGAAGTACTCCATGACCGAGAGTATTAGTACCTTGAAGTACTCCAGGAGCGAGAGTATTAGTACCTTGAAGTACTCCAGGAGCGAGAGTATTTGTACCTTGAAGTACTCCAGGAGCGAGAGTATTAGTACCTTGAAGTACTCCAGGAGCGAGAGTATTTGTACCTTGAAGTACTCCAGGAGCGAGAGTATTAGTACCTTGAAGTACTCCATGACCGAGAGTATTAGTACCTTGAAGTACTCCATGAACGAGAGTATTTGTACCTTGAAGTACTCCATGAACGAGAGTATTTGTACCTTGAAGTACTCCATGAGCGAGAGTATTAGTACCTTGAAGTACTCCATGACCGAGAGTATTAGTACCTTGAAGTACTCCAGGAGCGAAATTATTTGTACCTTGAAGTACTCCAGGAGCGAGAGTATTTGTACCTTGAAGTACTCCATGAGCGAAAGTTTTTGTACCTTGAAGTACTCCAGGAGCGAGAGTATTTGTACCTTGGAGTACTCCAGGAGTGAGAGTATTAGTACCTTGAAGTACTCCAGGAGCGAGAGTATTTGTACCTTGAAGTACTCCATGAACGAGAGTATTTGTACCTTGAAGTACTCCATGAGCGAGAGTATTAGTACCTTGAAGTACTCCATGACCGAGAGTATTAGTACCTTGAAGTACTCCAGGAGCGAAATTATTTGTACCTTGAAGTACTCCAGGAGCGAGAGTATTTGTACCTTGAAGTACTCCAGGAGCGAGAGTATTTGTACCTTGAAGTACTCCAGGAGCGAGAGTATTTGTACCTTGAAGTACTCCATGAGCGAAAGTTTTTGTACCTTGAAGTACTCCAGGAGCGAGAGTATTTGTACCTTGAAGTACTCCAGGAGTGAGAGTATTAGTACCTTGAAGTACTCCATGACCGAGAGTATTTGTACCTTGAAGTACTCCAGGAGCGAGAGTATTTGTACCTTGAAGTACTCCAGGAGCGAGAGTATTTGTACCTTGAAGTACTCCATGAGCGTGAGTATGAGTTCCTTGAAGTACTCCAGGAGCGAGAGTATTTGTACCTTGAAGTACTCCATGAGTGAAAGTTTTTGTACCTTGAAGTACTCCATGAGCGAGAGTATTAGTACCTTGAAGTACTCCAGGAGCGAGAGTATTAGTACCTTGAAGTACTCCATGAGCGAGAGTATTAGTACCTTGAAGTACTCCAGGAGCGAGAGTATTAGTACCTTGAAGTACTCCATCAATGAGAGTATTTGTACCTTGAAGTACTCCATGAACGAGAGTATTTGTACCTTGAAGTACTCCAGGAGCGAGAGTATTTGTACCTTGAAGTACTCCATGAGCGAAAGTTTTTGTACCTTGAAGTACTCCAGGAGCGAGAGTATTTGTACCTTGAAGTACTCCAGGAGCGAGAGTATTAGTACCTTGAACTACTCCATGACCGAGAGTATTTGTACCTTGAAGTACTCCAGGAGCGAGAGTATTTGTACCTTGAAGTACTCCATGAACGAGAGTATTTGTACCTTGAAGTACTCCAGGAGCGAGAGTATTAGTACCTTGAAGTACTCCAGGAGCGAGAGTATTTGTACCTTGAAGTACTCCAGGAGCGAGAGTATTAGTACCTTGAAGTACTCCAGGAGCGAGAGTATTTGTACCTTGAAGTACTCCATGACCGAGAGTTTTAGTACCTTGAAGTACTCCATGAGCGAGAGTATTAGTACCTTGAAGTACTCCATGAACGAGAGTATTTGTACCTTGAAGTACTCCATGAGCGAGAGTATTTGTACCTTGAAGTACTCCAGCAGCGAAAGTTTTTGTACCTTGAAGTAGTCCAGGAGCGAGAGTATTTGTACCTTGAAGTACTCCAGGAGTGAGAGTATTTGTACCTTGAAGTACTCCAGGAGCGAGAGTATTTGTACCTTGAAGTACTCCATGAGTGAAAGTTTTTGTACCTTAAAGTACTCCATGAGCGAGAGTATTAGTACCTTGAAGTACTCCAGGAGCGAGAGTATTAGTACCTTGAAGTACTCCATGAGCGAGAGTATTAGTACCTTGAAGTACTCCAGGAGCGAGAGTATTAGTACCTTGAAGTACTCCATGAGCGAGAGTATTAGTACCTTGAAGTACTCCAGGAGCGAGAGTATTAGTACCTTGAAGTACTCCATGAGCGAGAGTATTAGTACCTTGAAGTACTCCATGACCGAGAGTATTTGTACCTTGAAGTACTCCAGGAGCGAGAGTATTTGTACCTTGAAGTACTCCAGGAGCGAGAGTATTTGTACCTTGAAGTACTCCATGAGCGTGAGTATGAGTTCCTTGAAGTACTCCAGGAGCGAGAGTATTTGTACCTTGAAGTACTCCATGAGTGAAAGTTTTTGTACCTTGAAGTACTCCATGAGCGAAAGTTTTTGTACCTTGAAGTACTCCAGGAGCGAGAGTATTTGTACCTTGAAGTACTCCAGGAGCGAGTGTATTAGTACCTTGAACTACTCCATGACCGAGAGTATTTGTACCTTGAAGTACTCCAGGAGCGAGAGTATTTGTACCTTGAAGTACTCCATGAACGAGAGTATTTGTACCTTGAAGTACTCCAGGAGCGAGAGTATTAGTACCTTGAAGTACTCCAGGAGCGAGAGTATTTGTACCTTGAAGTACTCCAGGAGCCAGAGTATTAGTACCTTGAAGTACTCCATGACCGAGAGTTTTAGGACCTTGAAGTACTCCAGGAGCGAGAGTATTTGTACCTTGAAGTACTCCATGAACGAGAGTATTTGTACCTTGAGGTACTCCATGAGCGAGAGTATTTGTACCTTGAAGTACTCCAGGAGTGAGAGTATTTGTACCTTGAAGTACTCCAGGAGCGAGAGTATTTGTACCTTGAAGTACTCCATGAGTGAAAGTTTTTGTACCTTAAAGTACTCCATGAGCGAGAGTATTAGTACCTTGAAGTACTCCAGGAGCGAGAGTATTAGTACCTTGAAGTACTCCATGAGCGAGAGTATTAGTACCTTGAAGTACTCCAGGAGCGAGAGTATTAGTACCTTGAAGTACTCCATGACCGAGAGTTTTAGTACCTTGAAGTACTCCAGGAGCGAGAGTATTTGTACCTTGAAGTACTCCATGAGCGAGAGTATTAGTACCTTGAAGTACTCCATGAACGAGAGTATTTGTACCTTGAAGTACTCCATGAGCGAGAGTATTTGTACCTTGAAGTACTCCATGAGCGAGAGTATTTGTACCTTGAAGTACTCCATGAGCGAGAGTATTAGTACCTTGAAATACTCCAGGAACAAAATTATTTGTACCTTGAAGTACTCCAGGAGCGAGAGTATTTGTACCTTGAAGTACTCCAGGAGCGAGAGTATTTGTACCTTGAAGTACTCCAGGACCGAGAGTTTTAGTACCTTGAAATACTCCAGGAACGAAATTATTTGTACCTTGAAGTACTCCAGGAGCGAGAGTATTTGTACCTTGAAGTACTCCAGGAACGAAATTATTTGTACCTTGAAGTACTCCTGGAGCGAGAGTATTTGTACCTTGAAGTACTCCAGGAGCGAGAGTATTTGTACCTTGAAGTACTCCAGGAGCAAAATTATTTGTACCTTGAAGTACTCCAGGAGCGAAAGTATTTGTACCTTGAAGTACTCCAGGAGCGAGAGTATTTGTACCTTAAAGTACTCCAGGAGCGAGAGTATTTGTACCTTGAAGTACTCCATGAGCGTGAGTATTAGTTCCTTGAAGTACTCCAGGAGCGAGAGTATTTGTACCTTGAAGTACTCCAGGAGTGAGAGTATTAGTACCTTGAAGTACTCCAGGAGCGAGAGTATTTGTACCTTGAAGTACTCCAGGACCGAGAGTTTTAGTACCTTGAAATACTCCAGGAACGAAATTATTTGTACCTTGAAGTACTCCAGGAGCGAGAGTATTTGTACCTTGAAGTACTCCAGGAACGAAATTATTTGTACCTTGAAGTACTCCTGGAGCGAGAGTATTTGTACCTTGAAGTACTCCAGGAGCGAGAGTATTTGTACCTTGAAGTACTCCAGGAGCAAAATTATTTGTACCTTGAAGTACTCCAGGAGCGAAAGTATTTGTACCTTGAAGTACTCCAGGAGCGAGAGTATTTGTACCTTAAAGTACTCCAGGAGCGAGAGTATTTGTACCTTGAAGTACTCCAGGAGCGAGAGTGTTTGTACCTTGAAGTACTCCAGGAGCGAGAGTATTAGTACCTTGAAGTACTCCAGGAGCGAGAGTATTTGTAACTTGAAGTACTCCAGGAGCGAGAGTATTTGTACCTTGAAGTACTCCAGGAGGGAGAGTATTAGTACCTTGAAGTACTCCATGACCGAGAGTTTTAGTACCTTGAAGTACTCCAGGAGCGAGAGTATTTGTACCTTGAAGTACTCCATGAGCGAGAGTATTAGTACCTTGAAGTACTCCATGAACGAGAGTATTTGTACCTTGAAGTACTCCATGAGCGAGAGTATTAGTACCTTGAAGTACTCCAGGAGCGAGAGTATTTGTACCTTGAAGTACTCCAGGAGCGAGAGTATTTGTACCTTGAAGTACTCCATGAGCGTGAGTATGAGTTCCTTGAAGTACTCCAGGAGCGAGAGTATTTGTACCTTGAAGTACTCCAGGAGTGAGAGTATTTGTACCTTGAAGTACTCCATGAGCGTGAGTATGAGTTCCTTGAAGTACTCCAGGAGCGAGAGTATTTGTACCTTGAAGTACTCCATGAGCGAAAGTTTTTGTACCTTGAAGTACTCCAGGAGCGAGAGTATTTGTACCTTGAAGTACTCCAGGAGCGAGAGTATTTGTACCTTGAAGTACTCCATGAGCGAAAGTTTTTGTACCTTGAAGTACTCCAGGAGCGTGAGTATTAGTACCTTGAAGTACTCCATGAGCGTGAGTCTTAGTACCTTGAAGTACTCCAGGAGCGAGAGTATTAGTACCTTGAAGTACTCCAGGAGCGAGAGTATTTGTACCTTGAAGTACTGCAGGAGCGAGAGTATTTGTACCTTGAAATACTCCATGAGCGAGAGTATTAGTACCTTGAAGTACTCCAGGAGCGAGAGTATTAGAACCTTGAAGTACTCCAGGAGCGAGAGTATTAGTACCTTGAAGTACTCCAGGAGCGAGAGTATTAGTACCTTGAAGTACTCCAGGAGCGAGAGTATTAGTACCTTGAAGTACTCCAGGAGCGAGAGTATTAGTACCTTGAAGTACTCCATGAGCGTGAGTATTAGTACCTTGAAGTACTCCAGGAGCGAGAGAATTTGTACCTTGAAGTACTCCAGGAGTGAGAGTATTAGTACCTTGAAGTACTCCAGGAGCGAGAGTATTTGTACTTTGAAGTACTCCAGGAGCGAGAGTATTTGTACCTTGAAGTACTCCAGGACCGAGAGTTTTAGTCCCTTGAAGTACTCCAGGAGCGAGAGTATTTGTACCCTGAAGTACTCCATGACCGAGAGTATTTGTACCTTGAAGTACTCCAGGAGCGAGAGTATTTGTACCTTGAAGTACTCCAGGAGCGAGAGTATTTGTACCTTGAAGTACTCCAGGAGCGAGAGTATTTGTACCTTGAAGTACTCCAGGAGCGAGAGTATTTGTACCTTGAAGTACTCCAGGAGCGAGAGTATTTGTACCTTGAAGTACTCCACGAGCGAGAGTATTTGTACCTTGAAGTACTCCAGGAGCGAGAGTATTTGTACCTTGAAGTACTCCAGGAGCGAGAGTATTTGTACCTTGAAGTACTCCAGGAGCGAGAGTATTTGTACCTTGAAGTACTCCAGGAGCGAGAGTATTTGTACCTTGAAGTACTCCAGGACCGAGAGTTTTAGTACCTTGAAGTACTCCAGGAGCGAGAGTATTTGTACCTTGAAGTACTCCATGACCGAGAGTTTTAGTACCTTGAAGTACTCCAGGAGCGAGAGTATTTGTACCTTGAAGTACTCCATGACTGAGAGTTTTAGTACCTTGAAGTACTCCAGGAGCGAGAGTATTTGTACCCTGAAGTACTCCAGGAGCGAGAGTATTTGTAACTTGAAGTACTCCATGACCGAGAGTATTTGTACCTTGAAGTACTCCAGGAGCGAGAGTATTTGTACCTTGAAGTACTCCAGGAGCGAGAGTATTTGTACCTTGAAGTACTCCAGGAGCGAGAGTATTTGTAACTTGAAGTACTCCATGACCGAGAGTATTTGTACCTTGAAGTACTCCAGGAGCGAGAGTATTTGTACCTTGAAGTACTCCAGGAGCGAGAGTATTTGAACCTTGAAGTACTCCAGGAGCGAGAGTATTTGTACCTTGAAGTACTCCAGGAGCGAGAGTATTTGTACCTTGAAGTACTCCAGGAGCGAGAGTATTTGTACCTTGAAGTACTCCAGGAGCGAGAGTATTTGTACCTTGAAGTACTACAGGAGCGAGAGTATTTGTACCTTGAAGTACTCCAGGAGCGAGAGTATTTGTACCTTGAAGTACTACAGGAGCGAGAGTATTTGCACCTTGAAGTACTCCAGGAGCGAGAGTATTTGTACCTTGAAGTACTCCAGGAGCGAGAGTATTTGTACCTTGAAGTACTCCAGGAGCGAGAGTATTTGTACCTTGAAGTACTCCAGGAGCGAGAGTATTTGTACCTTGAAGTACTCCAGGAGCGAGAGTATTTGTACCTTGAAGTACTCCAGGAGCGAGAGTATTTGTACCTTGAAGTACTCCATGACCGAGTATTTGTACCTTGAAGTACTCCAGGAGCGAGTATTAGTACCTTGAAGTACTCCAGGAGCGAGAGTATTTGTACCTTGAAGTACTCCAGGAGCGAGAGTATTAGTACCTTGAAGTACTCCAGGAGCGAGAGTATTTGTACCTTGAAGTACTCCAGGAGCGAGAGTATTAGTACCTTGAAGTACTCCAGGAGCGAGAGTATTTGTACCTTGAAGTACTCCATGACCGAGAGTATTTGTACCTTGAAGTACTCCAGGAGCGAGAGTATTTGTACCTTGAAGTACTCCAGGAGCGAGAGTATTTGTACCTTGAAGTACTCCAGGAGCGAGAGTATTTGTACCTTGAAGTACTCCAGGAGCGAGAGTATTTGTACCTTGAAGTACTCCAGGAGCGAGAGTATTTGTACCTTGAAGTACTCCAGGAGCGAGAGTATTTGTACTTTGAAGTACTCCAGGAGCGAGAGTATTTGTACCTTGAAGTACTCCAGGACCGAGAGTTTTAGTACCTTGAAGTACTCCAGGAGCGAGAGTATTTGTACTTTGAAGTACTCCAGGAGCGAGAGTATTTGTACCTTGAAGTACTCCAGGACCGAGAGTTTTAGTCCCTTGAAGTACTCCAGGAGCGAGAGTATTTGTACCCTGAAGTACTCCATGACCGAGAGTATTTGTACCTTGAAGTACTCCAGGAGCGAGAGTATTTGTACCTTGAAGTACTCCAGGAGCGAGAGTATTTGTACCTTGAAGTACTCCAGGAGCGAGAGTATTTGTACCTTGAAGTACTCCAGGAGCGAGAGTATTTGTACCTTGAAGTACTCCAGGAGCGAGAGTATTTGTACCTTGAAGTACTCCAGGAGCGAGAGTATTTGTACCTTGAAGTACTCCAGGAGCGAGAGTATTTGTACCTTGAAGTACTCCAGGAGCGAGAGTATTTGTACCTTGAAGTACTCCAGGAGCGAGAGTATTTGTACCTTGAAGTACTCCAGGACCGAGAGTTTTAGTACCTTGAAGTACTCCAGGAGCGAGAGTATTTGTACCTTGAAGTACTCCATGACCGAGAGTTTTAGTACCTTGAAGTACTCCAGGAGCGAGAGTATTTGTACCTTGAAGTACTCCATGACTGAGAGTTTTAGTACCTTGAAGTACTCCAGGAGCGAGAGTATTTGTACCCTGAAGTACTCCAGGAGCGAGAGTATTTGTAACTTGAAGTACTCCATGATCGTTTTTATTTGTTCCTTGAAGTACTCCAGGAGCGAGAGTATTTGTACCTTGAAGTACTCCAGGAGCGAGAGTATTTGTACCTTGAAGTACTCCAGGAGCGAGAGTATTTGTAACTTGAAGTACTCCATGACCGAGAGTATTTGTACCTTGAAGTACTCCAGGAGCGAGAGTATTTGTACCTTGAAGTACTCCAGAGCGAGAGTATTTGAACCTTGAAGTACTCCAGGAGCGAGAGTATTTGTACCTTGAAGTACTCCAGGAGCGAGAGTATTTGTACCTTGAAGTACTCCAGGAGCGAGAGTATTTGTACCTTGAAGTACTCCAGGAGCGAGAGTATTTGTACCTTGAAGTACTACAGGAGCGAGAGTATTTGTACCTTGAAGTACTCAGGAGCGAGTATTTGTACCTTGAAGTACTACAGGAGCGAGAGTATTTGTACCTTGAAGTACTCCAGGAGCGAGAGTATTTGTACCTTGAAGTACTCCAGGAGCGAGAGTATTTGTACCTTGAAGTACTCCAGGAGCGAGAGTATTTGTACCTTGAAGTACTCCAGGAGCGAGAGTATTTGTACCTTGAAGTACTCCAGGAGCGAGAGTATTTGTACCTTGAAGTACTCCATGACCGAGAGTATTTGTACCTTGAAGTACTCCAGGAGCGAGAGTATTTGTACCTTGAAGTACTCCAGGAGCGAGAGTATTTGTACCTTGAAGTACTCCAGGAGCGAGAGTATTAGTACCTTGAAGTACTCCAGGAGCGAGAGTATTTGTACCTTGAAGTACTCCAGGAGCGAGAGTATTAGTACCTTGAAGTACTCCAGGAGCGAGAGTATTTGTACCTTGAAGTACTCCATGACCGAGAGTATTTGTACCTTGATGTACTCCAGGAGCGAGAGTATTTGTACCTTGAAGTACTCCAGGAGCGAGAGTATTTGTACCTTGAAGTACTCCAGGAGCGAGAGTATTTGTACCTTGAAGTACTCCAGGAGCGAGAGTATTTGTACCTTGAAGTACTCCAGGAGCGAGAGTATTTGTACCTTGAAGTACTCCAGGAGCGAGAGTATTTGTACCTTGAAGTACTCCAGGAGCGAGAGTATTTGTACCTTGAAGTACTCCAGGAGCGAGAGTATTTGTACCTTGAAGTACTCCATGACCGAGAGTATTTGTACCTTGAAGTACTCCAGGAGCGAGAGTATTTGTACCTTGAAGTACTCCAGGAGCGAGAGTATTTGTACCTTGAAGTACTCCAGGAGCGAGAGTATTAGTACCTTGAAGTACTCCAGGAGCGAGAGTATTTGTACCTTGAAGTACTCCAGGAGCGAGAGTATTAGTACCTTGAAGTACTCCAGGAGCGAGAGTATTTGTACCTTGAAGTACTCCATGACCGAGAGTATTTGTACCTTGAAGTACTCCAGGAGCGAGAGTATTTGTACCTTGAAGTACTCCAGGAGCGAGTATTTGTACCTAGAAGTACTCCAGGAGATCGAGTATTTGTACCTTGAAGTACTCCAGGAGCGAGAGTATTTGTACCTTGAAGTACTCCAGGAGCGAGAGTATTTGTACATTGAAGTACTCCAGGAGCGAGAGTATTTGTACTTTGAAGTACTCCAGGAGCGAGAGTATTTGTACCTTGAAGTACTCCAGGACCGAGAGTTTTAGTACCTTGAAGTACTCCAGGAGCGAGAGTATTTGTACTTTGAAGTACTCCAGGAGCGAGTATTTGTACCTTGAAGTACTCCAGGACCGAGAGTTTTAGTCCTTGAAGTACTCCATGACCGAGAGTAATAGTACCATGAAGTACTCCATGACCGAGAGTTTTTGTACCTTGAAGTACTCCAGGAGCGAGAGTTTTAGTACCTTGAAGTACTCCAGGAGCGAGAGTATTTGTACCTTGAAGTACTCCAGGAGCGAGTATTTGTCCCTTGACGTTCTCGAGGAGCGAGAGTATTTGTACCTTGAAGTACTCCAGGAGCGAGAGTATTTGTACCTTGAAGTACTCCAGGACCGAGTATTTGTACCTTGAAGTACTCCAGGAGCGAGTATTTGTACCTTGAAGTACTCCAGGAGCGAGAGTATTTGTACCTTGAAGTACTCCAGGAGCGAGAGTATTTGTACCTTGAAGTACTCCAGGAGCGAGAGTATTTGTACCTTGAAGTACTCCAGGACCGAGAGTTTTAGTACCTTGAAGTACTCCAGGAGCGAGAGTATTTGTACCTTGAAGTACTCCATGACCGAGAGTTTTAGTACCTTGAAGTACTCCAGGAGCGAGAGTATTTGTACCTTGAAGTACTCCATGACCGAGAGTTTTAGTACCTTGAAGTACTCCAGGAGCGAGAGTATTTGTACCCTGAAGTACTCCAGGAGCGAGAGTATTTGTAACTTGAAGTACTCCATGACCGAGAGTATTTGTACCTTGAAGTACTCCAGGAGCGAGAGTATTTGTACCTTGAAGTACTCCAGGAGCGAGAGTATTTGTACCTTGAAGTACTCCAGGAGCGAGAGTATTTGTAACTTGAAGTACTCCATGACCGAGAGTATTTGTACCTTGAAGTACTCCAGGAGCGAGAGTATTTGTACCTTGAAGTACTCCAGGAGCGAGAGTATTTGAACCTTGAAGTACTCCAGGAGCGAGAGTATTTGTACCTTGAAGTACTCCAGGAGCGAGAGTATTTGTACCTTGAAGTACTCCAGGAGCGAGAGTATTTGTACCTTGAAGTACTCCAGGAGCGAGAGTATTTGTACCTTGAAGTACTACAGGAGCGAGAGTAATTGTACCTTGAAGTACTCCAGAGCGAGAGTATTTGTACCTTGAAGTACTACAGGAGCGAGAGTATTTGTACCTTGAAGTACTCCAGGAGGCGAGAGTATTTGTACCTTGAAGTACTCCAGAGCGAGAGTATTTGTACCTTGAAGTACTCCAGGAGCGAGAGTATTTGTACCTTGAAGTACTCCAGGAGCGAGAGTATTTGTACCTTGAAGTACTCCAGGAGAGAGTATTTGTACCTTGAAGTACTCCAGGAGCGAGAGTATTTGTACCTTGAAGTACTCCATGACCGAGAGTATTTGTACCTTGAAGTACTCCAGGAGCGAGAGTATTTGTACCTTGAAGTACTCCAGGAGCGAGAGTATTTGTACCTTGAAGTACTCCAGGAGCGAGAGTATTAGTACCTTGAAGTACTCCAGGAGCGAGAGTATTTGTACCTTGAAGTACTCCAGGAGCGAGAGTATTAGTACCTTGAAGTACTCCAGGAGCGAGAGTATTTGTACCTTGAAGTACTCCATGACCGAGAGTATTTGTACCTTGAAGTACTCCAGGAGCGAGAGTATTTGTACCTTGAAGTACTCCAGGAGCGAGAGTATTTGTACCTTGAAGTACTCCAGGAGCGAGAGTATTTGTACCTTGAAGTACTCCAGGAGCGAGCGCGAGTACTTGACGGCGTGGTCCTTCTTCAGCTGGAACATTCGGAGGTAGAGCAGCGACAGGCAGCGGTTACTGACGAACAAGAGGAAAAGTACTTCAAAAATACACAAAAAATACACGAGGGAAACTGTGTCTCACCTGGTGATGTCATGTGGTGAGACAGGAAGTGCTGGACCTGAACCAGACCTGTTATAGACCTAGTTTAGTCCTGGTTTAGACCTGTTATAGACCTGGTTTAGTCCTGTTTTAGACCTGTTATAGACCTGGTTTAGTCCTGTTTTAGACCTGTTATCGTCCTGGTTTAGTCCTGGTTTAGTCCTGGTTCAATCCTGGTTTAGTCCTGGTTTAGTCCTGGTTCAATCCTGGTTTAGTCCTGGTTCAGTCCTGGTCCTGGTTCAGTCCTGGTTTAGTCCTGGTTTAGTCCTGGTCCTGGTTTAGTCCTGGTTCAGTCCTAGTCCTGGTTTAGTCCTGGTTCAGTCCTGGTCCTGGTTTAGTCCTGGTTTAGTCCTGGTTTAGTCCTGGTTCAGTCCTGGTCCTGGTTTAGTCCTGGTTCAGTCCTGGTTCAGTCCTGGTTTAGTCCTGGTTCAGTCCTGGTCCTGGTTTAGTCCTGGTTTTCTCTACTGAACTGAAGGCAACAGGAGCTGTTCACTTGATGACATCACAGGGTGGAGCAGAGCGTTTGGAGCTTTGCAGATGTAAACAGACGAATAATAAAGAGTCAAACACGTGAGAATGAAACAAACACGACTCCAGGAAACGAGGAAACGAGGAGGAAACAAGGAGGAAACGAGAAGGAAATGAGGAAACGAGGAGGAAACGAGGAGGAAACAAGGAGGAAACGAGAAGGAAATGAGGAAACGAGGAGGAAACGAGGAGTAAATGAGGAAACGAGGAGAAACGAGGAGGAAACGAGGAGGAAACGAGAAAGAAACGAGGAAACAAGGAGGAAACGAGGAGGAAACGAGGAGGAAACGAGGTGGAAACAAGGAGGAAACGAGAAGGAAATGAGGAAACGAGGAGGAAACGAGGAGGAAATGAGGAAACGAGGAGAAACGAGGAGGAAACGAGGAGGAAACGAGGAGGAAACAAGGAGGAAACGAGAAAGAAACGAGGAGGAAACGAGGAAACGAGGAGGAAACGAGGAGGAAACGAGGAGGAAACGAGGAGGAAACGACAAAGCTCCAAGTTTTGTGGATTCAGGAGGTTTAAAAATCTAAAATAAACAAGTTTAATCATTTAACTGAGATTCTGAAACAAACAGAGAGAAAGACGAGAGAAAGAGAGAAAGAGGGAGGAGAGAGGGAAGGAGAGAAAGAGAGAAGAGGAGAGAGAAGAGAGAAAGAGAAAAGAAGAGAGAGGAGAGAAAGAGAGCGATGAGGAGAGAGAGAAGGAGAGAAAGAGAGCGATGAGGAGAGAGAGAAGGAGAGAAAGAGAGAGAAGAGGGGAGAGGGGAGAGAAAGAGAAAAGACGAGAGAAGACAGAAAGAGAAAAGAGGAGAAAGAGGAGAGAAAGAGAGAGATGAGGAGAGAGAGGAGAAAAAGAGAAAAGAGGAGAGAGAGAAGGAAAGAAAGAAAGAGATGAGGAGAGAGAGAGAAGGAGAGAAAGAGAGAGAAGGAGAGAGAAGGAGAGAGACCAGAGGGAGAGAGAGAACAGAGAGAGAAGAGAGAAAAGGAAGAGAGAGAGGGGTGGGGGAGCAGACAGAGAAACAAGAGAGAAGAGAGAGAGAGGGAGCAGATAGAGAGGGAGAGAAGGAAAGAGAGAGAGCAAGAGACAAGAGAAGAGAGAGAGAAAGAGAGAGTAGAGTGAAGAGCAAGAAGGAGAGAGAAAGAGAGGGGGAGGGAGAAAGATAGAAAGGGAGAGAGATTTAAAGAGAGCAGAGAGAGAAAGAGCTAGAGCAGAGAAAGAGAGAGAAAAGAGCGAGAGAGAGAGAGGAGGAGAGAGAAAGAGAGGAAGAGAAAAGGAAACAGGGAGAAAAATATAAAATGAGAAACGACAGAACTCAAGTTTGGTTTGATTTAAAATTCAGCGCGAGACGTGCGGAGCTTTGAGAAACACGATCAAAGAAAAGAAGAAAAAGAAGGATGAAGGAGAGAGAGAGAGGGAGGGAAAAGAGAGGGAGGGAAAAGAGAGGGAAAGAGAGAGAGAGAAATACAAGCAGACGTCATGGGAACAGAAGAGAAAGAACGTTTAATGTGGAAAATTCTGTGTAAAGAAACAGGTTTATTATGAACACGGGAGCAGAATCGGTATCGAGTATCGGTATCGAGTATCGGATATCGAAGTGCAGGAGGTGTTTTGATTCTCACCAGAGCACGGCCAGTTTCTTCTCGTTGGTGGAAGACGAGTGAGAGCTGAAGTTTTTTAACCTCAGGGCGTATCTGAGAGAGAGAGAGAGAAAAGAGGGGGATGAGAGGGAGGGAGGAGAGAAAGAGAGGAGAGAGGAGAGAGAGAAGAGGAGAGGGAAGACGGGGGAGAGAAAGAAGAAGGAGAGAAAGAGGGAAAAAGAGAGAAGAGGGGAGAGAGGAGAGGGAAGAGAGGAGAGAGAGAAAAGAGGGAGGAGGAGAGAAGGAAGAAGAAGAAAAGAGGAAAGAGGAGAGTGGAGAGAGGGAGGGAGGAGACAGAGAGGAGAGGAGGAGAGAGGGAAAAGAGGAGAAAGAGAGAGAAAAGAGAATGAGGGGGAGAATAGAGAGGGAAGAGAGGAGAGAGTAAGAAGAGAGGGAGGGGGAGAAAGAGAAGAGAGAGGAAGGAGGGAGAGGGAGGAGAGAGGAAAGAGGGAAGGAGAGGAGGAGAGAGAGAGGGATATAGGAGAGTGGGAAGAGAGGAGAAAGAGGGGGAGAGAGAAGGAAGGGAAGAGAGAGGAGAGAGGGAAGAGAAGAGAGAGAAGAGGCGAGAGAGGGAAGAGAGATGAAAAAGGAGAGAAGGAGAGACGGAGATAGAGAGAGGGAGAAAGAGTGAGAGGAGGAGAGAGAAGAAGGAGAGAAAGAGAGAGAGACAGAAAGAAAGAGAGAGTGAGAGAAGAAAGTGAGAGGAGGAGAGAGACAGAAAGGAGAGAGAAGAGAGAGGGAGGGAGGAGGGGGTGAGGGAGGAAGAATAGAGGAAAAAGGAAAGAGAGAGAGAAGACTTGAATTAAAACACTGGTTTGTCAAATGTTTCCTGATGCAAAACGACGGTCAAACCCCAATGACAAACACTAGTGTCCTTTCTCTCTCTCTCCTGTCATCCCTCTCTTTTCCCTCTCTCTCTCCTGCCCCGTTCTCTCTTTCTCCCTCCCTCCTTCTCTTTATCCTCTCTCCTCTCGCTCCTACTGTGCCTCATTCTCTCCCCCTCTCTTCCCCCATCTTCGTCCCTCCCCCTCTCGTTTCCTCCTCTCTCTCTTTCTCCCTCCCTCCTTCCCCCTCCTCCCCCTCTCCTCTCTTCATCCCTTCATCTCTTTGTCCCTCTCTCCTTCTAAGCCTGAGGACGTCTATCCTTCCCTTCTTTTCTCTCTCCTCTTTCTTTACCCCTCCCTTTCTCTCTATCCCTGCCTTTCTCGCTCTTTTTCTCTCTCTATCCCTCGCTTTCTCTCTTTATCCCTCCCTTTCTCTCTCTCTCTTTCTCTCTCTAATCCTCCCTTTCTCTCTCTGTCCTTCCCTTTCTCTTTTTCTCTTTCCATCTCTATCCCTCCTTTTCTCTCTACTCTTTCTCTCTCTATCCCTCCCTTTCTCTCTATCTACCCCTCTGTTTCTCTCTCTATCTGTCGCTTTCTCTCTCTGTCCCTCCTTTTCTCTCTCTCTGTCCCTCCCTTTCTCTCTCTCTACCCCTCCCTTTCTCTCACTCTATCCCTCCCTTTC
The DNA here is from genome assembly GCA_034769755.1 of Odontamblyopus lacepedii. NCBI lineage: Eukaryota > Metazoa > Chordata > Actinopteri > Gobiiformes > Gobiidae > Odontamblyopus > Odontamblyopus lacepedii. Next base: position 40,135,749 of record CM068355.1, on the reverse strand, counting down.
TTTCTCTACCCCTCTGTTTCTCTCTCTGTCCCTCCCTTTCTCTATCTCTTTATCCCCCCTCTCTCTCTAGCCCCCTTTCTCTCTCTGTCCCCTTTCTTTCTCTCTATCCCTCTCTCTCTCTCTCTCTATCCCCCCTTTTTTTCTCTCCTCTCCCTCTCTCCGCCCTCTCCCCTCTCTTCATCCCTCTCTCCTCTCCTCATCCCTCGCTCCTCTCTTCATCCTTCGCGCTTTCTCCTCTCTTCATCCCTCTCTCCTCATCCCTCTCTCCTCTCCTCATCCCTCTCTCCTCTCCTCATCCCTCGCTCCTCTCTTCATCCTTCGCGCTCTCCCCTCTCTTCATCCCTCTCTCCTCTCCTCATCCCTCGCTCCTCTCTTCATCCTTCGCTCTCTCCCCTCTCTTCATCCCTCTCTCCTCATCCCTCTCTCCTCTCCTCATCCCTCTCTCCTCTCCTCATCCCTCGCTCCTCTCTTCATCCTTCGCTCTCTCCTCTCTCTTCAGCCCTCTCTCCTCTCCTCATCCCTCTCTCCTCTCCTCATCCCTCGCTCCTCTCTTCATCCTTCGCTCTCTCCCCTCTCTTCAGCCCTCTCTCCTCAACCCTCTCTCCTCATCCCTCTCTCCTCTCCTCATCCCTCTCTCCTCTCCTCATCCCTCGCTCCTCTCTTTCTTTCTTTCTTAAACCTCTTTCACAGTTTGTTAAATACCTGAGCAGCTCCACAGTCTCTGAGTACATCGTGTACGGGGACTTGGCCTCCAGGGGGCCTCGCTCCATCGCGTTTCCACACTCGATGAACGAGAGCGCTCCGTCTGCGTAGTTCACCGCTTTACCGAACTTATCCAACTACGAAGAAAACACACACCGCTTTACCGAACTTATCCAACTACGAAGAAAACACACACCGCTTTACCGAACTTATCCAACTACGAAAGAAAACACACACCGCTTTACCGAACTTATCCAACTACGAAAGAAAACACACACCGCTTTACCGAACTTATCCAACTACGAAAGAAAACACACACCGCTTTACCGAACTTATCCAACTACGAAGAAAACACACGCGCTTTAGAACTTATCCAACTACTGAAGAAAACACACACCGCTTACCGAACTTATCCGAACTTATCCAACTATGAAGAAAACACACCGCTTTTACCGAACTTATCCAACTACGAAGAAAACACACACCGCTTTACGAACTTATCCAACTCTGAAGAAAACACACACCGCCACGAACTTATCAAACTACGAAGAAAACACACACCGCTTTACCGAACTTATCCAACTATGAAGAAAACACACACCGCTTTACCGAACTTATCCAACTACGAAGAAAACACACACCGCTTTACCGAACTTATCCAACTACGAAAGAAAACACACACCGCTTTACCGAACTTATCCAACTACGAAGAAAACACACACCGCTTTACCGAACTTATCCAACTACGAAGAAAACACACACCGCTTTACCGAACTTATCCAACTACGAAGAAAACACACACCGCTTTACCGAACTTATCCAACTACGAAAGAAAACACACACCGCTTTACCGAACTTATCCAACTACGAAGAAAACACACACCGCTTTACCTAACTTATCCAACTCCGAAGAAAACACACACCGCTTTACCGAACTTATCCAACTACGAAGAAAACACACACCGCTTTACCGAACTTATCCAACTACGAAGAAAAACCACACCGCTTTTACGAACTTATGCAACTTAGTAAGAAAACACACACCGCTTTACCGAACTTATCCAACTACCAACCAAAACCCACACGGGTTTCCGCAACTTATCCAACTACGAAGAAAACACACACCGCTTTACCGAACTTATCCAACTACGAAGAAAACACACACCGCTTTACCGAACTTATCCAACTACGAAGAAAACACACACCGCTTTACCGAACTTATCCAACTACGAAGAAAACACACACCGCTTTACCGAACTTATCCAACTACGAAAGAAAACACACACCGCTCTACCCAACTAAGCCAACTACGAAGAAAACACACACCGCTTTACCGAACTTATCCAACTACGAAGAAAACACACACCGCTTTACAGAACTTATCCAACTACGAAGAAAACACACACCGCTTTACCGAACTTATCCAACTACGAAAGAAAACACACACCGCTTTACCGAACTTATCCAACTACGAAGAAAACACACACCGCTTTACCGAACTTATCCAACTATGAAGAAAACACACACCGCTTTACCGAACTTATCCAACTACGAAAGAAAACACACACCGCTTTACCGAACTTATCCAACTACGAAGAAAACACACACCGCTTTACCGAACTTATCCAACTACGAAGAAAAAAACACACACCGCTTTACCGAACTTATCCAACTACGAAAGAAACACACACCGCTTTACCGAACTTATCCAACTACGAAGAAAACACACACCGCTTTACCGAACTTATCCAACTACGAAAGAAAACACACACCGCTTTACCGAACTTATCCAACTACGAAAGAAAACACACACCGCTTTACCGAACTTATCCAACTACGAAAGAAACACACACCGCTTTACCGAACTTATCCAACTACGAAAGAAAACACACACCGCTTTACCGAACTTATCCAACTACGAAGAAAACACACACCGCTTTACCGAACTTATCCAACTACGAAGAAAACACACACCGCTTTACCGAACTTATCCAACTACTCAACAAAACACACACCGCTTTTCCGAAATTAACCAACTAAGAAATTAAAAACAAAACGCTTTTACGAACTTATCCAACTACGAAAGAAAACACACACCGCTTTACCGAACTTATCCAACTACGAAGAAAACACACACCGCTTTACCGAACTTATCCAACTACGAAGAAAACACACACCGCTTTACCGAACTTATCCAACTACGAAGAAAACACACACCGCTTTACCGAACTTATCCAACTACGAAGAAAACACACACTGCTTTACGAACTTATCCAACTACGAAGAAACACACACCGCTTACCGAACTTATCCAACTACCAAAGAAAAAACACACCGCTTACCGAACTTATCCAACTATGAAAGAAACACACACCGCTTTACCGAACTTATCCAACTACGAAGAAAACACACACCGCTTTACTGAACTTATCCAACTACGAAGAAAACACACACCGCTTTACCGAACTTATCCAACTACGAAAGAAAACACACACCGCTTTACCGAACTTATCCAACTACGAAGAAAACACACACCGCTTTACCGAACTTATCCAACTACGAAGAAAAAAACACACACCGCTTTACCGAACTTATCCAACTACGAAGAAAACACACACCGCTTTACCGAACTTATCCAACTACGAAGAAAACACACACCGCTTTACCGAACTTATCCAACTACGAAAGAAAACACACACCGCTTTACCGAACTTATCCAACTACGAAAGAAACACACACCGCTTTACCGAACTTATCCAACTACGAAAGAAAACACACACCGCTTTACCGAACTTATCCAACTACGAAGAAAATACACACCGCTTTACCGAACTTATCCAACTACGAAGAAAACACACACCGCTTTACCGAACTTATCCAACTACGAAGAAAACACACACCGCTTTACGAACTTATCCAACTACGAAGAAAACACACACCGCTTTACGAACTTATCCAACTACGAAGAAAAACACACACCGCTTTACCGAACTTATCCAACTACGAAGAAAACACACACCGCTTTACCGAACTTATCCAACTACGAAGAAAACACACACCGCTTTACCGAACTTATCCAACTACGAAGAAAACACACACCGCTTTACCGAACTTATCCAACTACGAAGAAAACACACACCGCTTTACCGAACTTATCCAACTACGAAGAAAACACACACCGCTTTACCGAACTTATCCAACTACGAAAGAAACACACACCGCTTTACCGAACTTATCCAACTACGAAGAAAACACACACCGCTTTACCGAACTTATCCAACTACGAAGAAAACACACACCGCTTTACCGAACTTATCCAACTACGAAGAAAACACACACCGCTTTACGAACTTATCCAACTCTGAAGAAAACACACACCGCTTTACCAAACTTATCCAACTACGAAGGAAAACACACACCGCTTTACGTACTTATCCAACTTCGTAAGAAAACACACACCGCTTTACCGAACTTATCCAACTACGAATGAAACACACACCGCTTTGCAACTTATCCAACTACGAAAGAAACACACACGCACCGAACTTATCCAACTACGAAAGAAAACACACACCGCTTTACCGAACTTATCCAACTACGAAAGAAAACACACACCGCTTTACCGAACTTATCCAACTACGAAAGAAAACACACACCGCTTTACCGAACTTATCCAACTACGAAGAAAACACACACCGCTTTACCGAACTTATCCAACTACGAAAGAAACACACACCGCTTTACCGAACTTATCCAACTACGAAGAAAACACACACCGCTTTACCGAACTTATCCAACTACGAAAGAAACACACACCGCTTTACCGAACTTATCCAACTACGAAAGAAACACACACCGCTTTACCGAACTTATCCAACTACGAAAGAAACACACACCGCTTTACCGAACTTATCCAACTACGAAAGAAACACACACCGCTTTACCGAACTTATCCAACTACGAAGAAAACACACACCGCTTTACCGAACTTATCCAACTACGAAGAAAAAAAACACACACCGCTTTATTAATTAAATGAATTAGTTTTGTACCAGTTTGTCGGCTTTGTGCTTGAGCCTCTTGGCCTCCTGCATGTGGAAGTCTGCGCTGTGGAGTCTGCGACAGAGAAATCAGATAACCAGAGAAATCAGATAACCAGAGAAATCAGATAAGCAGTGTAATCAGAGAACCAGAGAAATCAGATAACCAGAGAAATCAGATAACCAGAGAAATCAGATAACCCGAGAAATCAGATAACCTGAGAAATCAGAGAACCAGAGAAATCAGATAACCAGAGAAATCAGATAACCAGAGAAATCAGATAACCCGAGAAATCAGATAACCTGAGAAATCAGATAACCAGAGTAATCAGATCATTAGAGTAATCGGATAACCAGAGTAAATATAAACAATCAGACAACCAGAGTAATAAGTTAACCAATCAGATAATCAGATTACCAGCATAATCGGATAACCAGAATTATCAGATAACCAGAGTAATCAGATAACCAGAATAATCAAGATAACCAGTCTAATCAGATAACCAGAGTAATCAGATGATAAGAGTAATCAGATAACCAGTGTAATTAGATAACCAGAGTAATCAGATAACCAGAGTAATCAGATGATAAGAGTAATCAGATAACCAGAATAATCAGATAACCAGAGTAATCAGATGATAAGAGTAATCAGATAACCAGAATAATCAGATAACCAGAGTAATCAGATAACCAGAGTAATCAGATGATAAGAGTAATCAGATAACCAGTGTAATCAGATAACCAGAGTAATCAGATGATAAGAGTAATCAGATAACCAGAGTAATCAGATAACCAGAGTAATCAGATGATAAGAGTAATCAGATAACCAGTGTAATCAGATAACCAGAGTAATCAGATGATAAGAGTAATCAGATAACCAAAGTAATCAGATAACCAGAGTAATCAGATGATAAGAGTAATCAGATAACCAGTGTAATCAGATAACCAGAGTAATCAGATGATAAGAGTAATCAGATCATCACAGTAATCGGATAACCAGAGTAAATATAAAATCAGACAACCAGAGTAATAAGTTAACCAATCAGATAATCAGATAACCAGCATGATCGGATAACCAGAATTATCAGATAACCAGAGTAATCAGATAACCAGAATAATCAAGATAGCAGTCTAATCAGATAACCAGTCTAATCAGATAACCAGAGCAATCAGATAACCAGAGTAATCAGATAACCGGAGTAATCAGATAACCAGAGCAATCAGATAACCAGTGTAATCATATGACCAGAGTAATCAGATAACTCCATAATCAGATATGACGTTATGTTAACAGCAAAAGAGAAATCTGATCGTCAAAACCACCTGGTGACACGTGTCAGTGAATCACAGGATTATAATATAGAAACTCAACATTTTTGTACATTTCAGTAATCCGATAACTCCAGAAATCAGATTACAATCAGATTTCGGGCGCGTGTGAACAACAGTAGTCCTTACGTGTCACTGAAGGAGATCCTGGGGCGGCTCCGCTCGGTTTGGTCCAAAGTCTCGGTCCAGACCTCAGAGTCCGACCCAGACCCGGGATTATAACCAGATCCGGGATTATAAGAGTCTCCGCTGGACTTTTCGCTGTGCGGTTCAGACTCCTGGGAACAAACACACGAGAAGGACTTTTAAAAAATAATAATAAATAAAAATCAGTTCATGAAAAGCTACTTCTGGAACCATTTTACAGGTTATTTTTAACATTTTTACTACCAAGAACCGTTACTTTTGCATTTCTTGGATGACACCTACTGGCAGTGAAGGGAATTACACTTGAAGAAACTTTTCCCGACGTCCTAACTGATCCACGGAGCCGAAACCAACGCGATTCGACGTCAGAAAAGCCCCGGTTTGGATTTGTGGACTTAAAAACAGCAGAAGAGGCATTCACGTTTTACCTGTGACGTCACAAGACTGGGAATTTTCAATGGGAATTGAATTTTATTCTGTCTGATGAGCGTTTTAACTGAGTAAATACAGAGTTTCTTCATCAGGATCGAACTCAGAGTTGTGTTTAGTTTGGTTAGTTAAACCAGGACTGAACCAGGACTAAACCAGGACTAAACCAGGACTGAACCAGGACTGAACCAGGACTGAACCAGGACTAAACCAGGACTGAACCAGGACTGAACCAGGACTGAACCAGGACTGAACCAGGACTAAACCAGGACTGAACCAGGACTGAACCAGGACTGAACCAGGACTGAACCAGGACTGAACCAGGACTAAACCAGGACTAAACCAGGACTCACTGTCGTCCTGTGGTTCTTGCTCTCTCCTCTCCGATGCCGATGTGAGCTGGAGGACAGGACTGAAGAAGATCCCTCTGGAACCAGACCGGGACCAGAGACCGGACCAGGACCAAGGACCAAACCAGGACCAGAGACCAGACCAGGGACCGGACCAGAACCCAGGACTAAGCCAGGTCTCCTCGGGGGCTCATCGGACAGAGGAGACAGCAGCGGAGGAAGGAGTTTATCGTCACGATGTCGACTCAGTTTCCTCCTGAGAGAAAAGACACAAAAGACTTTAGTCATTCACCAGGAGCAGCGGGTACAATACAGACCCAGGACTAAACCAGGACTAAACCAGGACTAACCCAGGACGAACCCAGGACTAAACCAGGACTAAACCAGGACTAACCCAGGACTAACCCAGGACTAACCCAGGACTAAACCAGGACTAAACCAGGACTAAACCAGGACTAACCCAGGACTAACCCAGGACTAAACCAGGACTAACCCAGGACTAAACCAGGACTAACCCAGGACTAACCCAGGACTAAACCAGGACTAAACCAGGACTAACCCAGGACTAACCCAGGACTAACCCAGGACTAAACCAGGACTAAACCAGGACTAAACCAGGACTAACCCAGGACTAACCCAGGACTAAACCAGGACTAACCCAGGACTAAACCAGGACTAACCCAGGACGAACCCAGGACTAACCCAGGACTAAACCAGGACTAACCCAGGACTAAACCAGGACTAACCCAGGACTAAACCAGGACTAACCCAGGACGAACCCAGGACTAAACCAGGACTAACCCGGGACTAAACCAGGACTAAACCAGGACTAAACCAGGTCTAAACCAGGTTTAAACCAGGTCTAAACCAGACGTAAACTAAGCCTAAATCAGAACTTCAAATAATTGGAGATTAAAATTAAAATAAACACTTATTAACACAATGATGTCCCTGCCCCCTTTGCCCTGAGCTGCCCCCTGCTGCCCTCTACTGCCCCCTGATACCCCCTACTGCCCCCTGCTGCCCCCTACTGCTCCCTGCTGCCTCCTACTGCCCCCTGCTGCCTCCTACTGCCCCCTGCTGCCCCCTACTGCTCCCTGCTGCCCCCTACTGCTCCCTTATGCCCCCTACTGCTCCCTGCTGCCCCCTATTGCTCCCTGCTGCCCCCTACTGCTCCCTTATGCCCCCTACTGCTCCCTGCTGCCTCCTACTGCTCCCCCCTGCTGCCCCGTACTGCCCCCTGCTGCCCCCTATTGCTCCCTGCTGCCCCCTACTGCCCCCTGCTGCCCCTATTGCTCCCTGCTGCCCCCTGCTGCCCCCTACTGCCCCCTACTGCTCCCTGCTGCACCCTACTGCTCCCTGCTGCCTCCTACTGCTCCCTACTGCCCCCTGCTGGTCGTGTGGACTCTGTTTCCTCCTAATGAGTCCGATCCTGGTCCTCTCTCTTTTTCTCTTTTTCTTTCTCCTGCTGTGAGTTTAATATTGACATGAGCCTCGGGAAAACACGTCGGGTTTATGTTCGGACACTCAGGAGAGACGGAGGGAGGAGGGGTGAAGAGAGGGATGAAGAGAGGGAGCGAGGGGGGGGAAAGAAAAGAGAGGAAAAATAAAAGCGAGGAGGAAGATGCTGAGATGGCGAAACGACACGGCCCCTGGGTTTGACTTGAGACGCAATAAAGAAAACCTCAGAGACACAGACGAGATCATTAGAGAAGGAGAGAAAGAAGAGAGAAAGAGAAGAGGAGAGGAGAGAGGAGAGGAGAGAGGAGAGAGGAGAGGAGAGAGGAGAGGAGAGAGGAGAGGAGGAGGAGAGAGGAGAGGAGAGAGGAGAGGAGGAGGAGAGAGGAGAGGAGAGAGGAGAGGAGGAGGAGAGAGGAGAGGAGAGAGGAGAGGAGGAGAGAGAGAGGAGAGGAGGAGAAGAGAGAGGAGAGAGGAGAGGAGAGGAGAGAGGAGAGGAGGAGGAGAGAGGAGAGGAGAGAGGAGAGGAGGAGGAGAGAGGAGAGGAGAGGAGAGGAGGAGGAGAGAGGAGAGGAGAGAGGAGGAGAGAGAGGAGAGGAGGAGAGAGAGAGGAGAGGAAAGAGGAGAGGAGAGGAGAGGAGGAGAGAGAGAGGAGAGGAAAGAGGAGAGGAGAGGAGAGGAGGAGAGGAGAGGAGAGGGGAGAGAGGAGAGGAGAGGAAAGAGGAGAGGAGGAGAGAGAGAGGAGAGGAAAGAGGAGAGGAGAGAGAGAGGAGAGAAGAGTTTTCAGGAGCACAGATCGTCTTAAAATGTTCAAAGCTCATAAAAATTTACAGGCGCAGATGAAAAATGGAAAATACTGCAGGAAATACAACAGAACCAGGACTAAACCCATAGTAGTAGCAGTAGTAGCAGTAGCAGTAGCAGTAGTAGTAGTAGTAGTAGTAGTAGTAGTAGTAGTAGTAGTAGTAGTAGTAGTAGTAGTAGTAGTAGTAGCAGTAGTAGTAGTAGCAGTAGCAGTAGCAGTAGTAGCAGTAGTAGTAGCAGTAGTAGTAGTAGTAGCAGTAGTAGTAGTAGTAGTAGTAGTAGTAGTAGTAGTAGTAGTAGTAGCAGCAGCAGCAGCAGCAGTAGTAGTAGCAGTAGCGGTGGCGGTGGTATTAGTAGCAGTAGGCAGTAGTGGTAGCGGTGGCAGTAGAGTGGTAGTAGCGGTGGTAGTGGTGTAGTAGTAGTAGTGGTAGTAGTGGTAGTGATGGTAGTGGTAGCAGTGGCAGCAGCAGCAGCGGCGGCAGTGGTAGTGGCAGTAGCGGTGGCGGTGGTATTAGTGGTAGCAGTAGCAGTAGCAGTGGCAGTAGTAGTAGTAGCAGTAGGTAGCGGTAGCAGTAGCAGTGGTAGCAGTGGCAGTGGTGGTAGCAGTGGTAGTAGTGGTAGTAGTAGTGGCAGTAGCAGTAGCGGTAGCAGTAGTAGTAGTAGCGGTGGTGGTAGCGGTGGTAGTGGTAGTAGTAGTAGTGGCGGTGTAGTGGTAGATGGTAGTGGCAGTGGTAGTGGTAGTAATAGTAGCGGTAGTAGCGGTAGTGGTGATGGTAGTAGCAGTGGTAGTAGTATTAGTAGTAGCAGTAGCAGTAGCAGTAGTAGTAGTAGTAGTAGTAGCAGTAGCAGTAGCAGTAGCAGTAGTAGTAGTAGCAGTAGTAGTAGCAGTAGTAGTAGTAGTAGTAGCAGTAGTAGTAGTAGTAGTAGCAGTAGTAGTAGTAGCAGTAGTAGTAGCAGTAGTAGTAGTAGTAGTAGTAGTAGTAGTAGTAGTAGTAGTAGTAGCAGTAGCAGCAGCAGCAGCAGCAGCAGTAGTAGTAGCAGTAGCAGTGGCAGTAGTAGTAGTAGTAGTAGTAGCAGTAGCAGTAGTAGTAGTATTAGTAGTAGCAGTAGCAGTACCAGTAGCAGTAGTAGTAGTAGCAGTGGTAGTAGCAGTAGTAGTAGTAGTAGTAGTAGTAGCAGTAGTAGTAGTGATGATGGTAGTGGTAGTAGTGATGGTGGTAGCAGTAGTAGTAATAGTAGTAGTAGTAGTAGTAGTAGCAGTAGCAGCAGCAGCAGCAGCAGCAGTAGTAGTAGCAGTAGCAGTGGCAGTAGTAGTAGTAGTAGTAGTAGCAGTAGTAGTAGTATTAGTAGTAGCAGTAGCAGTAGCAGTAGCAGTAGTAGTAGTAGTAGTAGCAGTAGTAGTAGCAGTAGTAGTAGTAGTAGTAGTAGCAGCAGTAGTAGTAGTAGTAGCAGTAGTAGTAGTAGTAGCAGTAGTAGTAGCAGTAGTAGCAGTAGTAGTAGTAGTAGCAGTATCTGTAGTACTCACTCGTTCTTGTGTACAGGTGAGATACAGGGAGGCAGGAGCGTCTCTTTCTCCAGTCTCAGTTTTTTGCTGCTGTTCGACTCGGAATGATCCGACTGAAACACAAAAGGATCATTAAAGATGCACTGTGTCACTTTTCTGATGGAGAATCCACCTGTTTGTCTTCATGGCGATGTTATGGAGGGGGATTATGGTCTGGGCAGTGTGTGAGCCAGGCCTTCTCGTCCAACATCAGTGTGTGAGCGTCCTTCTCGTCCAACATCAGTGTGTGAGCCAAGCCTTCCCGTCCAACATCAGCGTGTGAGCAAGGCCTTCTCGTCCAACATCAGCATGTGAGCGTCCTTCTCGTCCAACATCAGCATTAGAGCCAGACCTTCTCATCCAACGTCAGTGTGAGCCAGACCTTCTCGTCCAACATCAGTATGTGAGCCAGACCTTTTCGTCCAACATCAGTGTGAGCCAGACCTTCTCATCCAACATCAGCGTGAGCCAAACCTTCTCGTCCAACATCAGTGTGAGCCAGACCTTCTCGTCCAACATCAGCATGTGAGCCAGACCTTCTCGTCCAACATCAGTGTGTGAGCCAGGCCTTCTTGTCCAACATCAGCGTGTGAGCCAGACCTTCTTGTCCAACATCAGTGTGTGAGCCAGGCCTTCTTGTCCAACATCAGTGTGTGAGCCAGACCTTCTTGTCCAACATCAGTGTGAGCCAGACCTTCTTGTCCAACATCAGTGTGTGAGCCAGACCTTCTCGTCCAACATCAGTGTGTGAGCCAGACCTTCTTGTCCAACATCAGCGTGTGAGCCAGACCTTCTTGTCCAACATCAGTGTGAGCCAGACCTTCTTGTCCAACATCAGTGTGTGAGCCAGACCTTCTCGTCCAACATCAGCGTGTGAGCCAGACCTTCTCGTCTAACATCAGTGTGTGAGCCAGACCTTCTTGTCCAACATCAGTGTGAGCCAGACCTTCTTGTCCAACATCAGTGTGTGAGCCAGACCTTCTTGTCCAACATCAGCGTGTGAGCCAGACTTTCTTGTTCAACATCAGTGTGAGCCAGACCTTCTCGTCCAACATCAGTGTTTGAGTGTACGTTTAAAGAAAATCATACACAAACATAATGCTGTGCTCTGGAACATTCCAGGCAAAGCAATAACATCTCCATAGAGATGAGCAGCTGGAGCTTTAATAAAACGCAGAGGGGCACCACTTCATGACATCATCGAGTGGAGTCATTTGTGAGTCTACCTTGTGCTTCCTCTTGCTCTCCCTGGTTTAGTCCCGGTTAAGTTTGTCTTAACCGGGACTAAACCAGATCTAAACCAGGTCTAAGCCAGGTCTAAACCAGGTCTAAGCCAGGTCTAAACAAGAAATAAAATAGGACTAAATCAGGACTAATCCATGATCAAACCAGGACTAAAGCAGGTCTAAAGCAGGACTGAATTTAGTCCTGGTTTAGTTCTGGTTTAATCCTGGATTAGTCCTGACTGAATCAACCAGGACTGAATCAAGACTAAACCAGGTCTAAACCAGAACTTCCTGGCAACATCTCCATGGAGACGAGCAGCTGCAGTTTTATACACAGAGGTGCACCACTTCATGACATCATCGAGTGGAGTCATTTGTGAGTCGTACCTTGTGCTTCCTCTTGCTCTTGTGTCTCTGGTTCGTCCCGTTGGCTTTGGTCCTTCCGTGTTTGGGATATTCTCCTCTTTCTCCTCTCTCCTTCTCTCCTCTTTCCCCTCTGTCCTTCTCTCCTCTCTCCGTTCGGAATGTCGTGTTGTTTTCCTCCGGGACGCTCCTCCTCTCCCTCTCCTCCTCCTCCTCTTCTTCCTCTTCCTGTCTTTCTTTCCCAAACTTCGGCCTCTCCCTCGTCCACTCCTCGTGTCTCACTCTTTCGCCATATCCTCCGTTTTGTCCCCTCTCCGATCCGGGAATTCTGCTCAACAAACTCAGGTCGATTTTCACCCACAAACTTTGGATTTCGCGATCGTCTCTGAGCGGGGACAGCGGAATGTCGTTCACCACGGAATCCGGAGAAAACTGCTCCTGGCTTTTGCTCGACAACCCTCCCGGATCCGGCACGGAAATCCCGAAATGTCCGCTGATGTTCGCGACGCCGAGCTGGCAGTGGCCGCCGGTGTTCCCGTTAGCGCCGGAGCCAATGCCGGTGTTCTCTTTGAGTCTGAGCCCTTTCCCGCCGAACGAAGAGGAGAGCGAACGAGGAGCCAGAGGAGGAGCAGGAGGCAGGTTCTGGTGAGACATTTTGGAGCAGTTTTCCTCAGGATCGGACGGACTGTCGGAGGACGAGGATGACGAGGTCTCGATGAACTCTCTGGACTTGGGGGTGGTTTTGGAGCTGGGGCCCCGGTGCTTCCTCCTCTCCTGAAAAACACCAGAAAAAAGACGGATTTCAGTTAAAGAAAGATATGGATGAATGAGGACGTATACATGTGCTTGAGTATTCCGGTTGTGCTTTTTGAGTATTCCAGTTATGATCAGGTTTTTTGAGTATTCCGGTTACGATCGTGTTTTTCTGAGTATTCCGTTGACATTTTTTCTTTTTTCCTGTATTACTTCCCCTCTGAGGTAAACCCAAAGCCGCGGGTGTGTGTGCCTCACCTGGCTGGAGCTGGAGACAGGTGCGACAGGTGCGGGCTGGGGCGTGGCATTAGCCGCGTTAGCCGCATTAGCGTTGTTAGCGTTGGTCCTGGGCTCCTTCCTGGGGGCGGTTTTTCCTCCGGGGGGTCTGCTCCGGGGCTTTGGGGGGGACAGGAGCTCCAGAGGACGGGCGGAGGACGGCTCTTTGTCCCTGGACACTGGGCTGAAGAGACACAGACGCTTATTTAAAGGAAAGTGAAGAGAGAAGATTATAGTTTAGGTATAATCTTTAACTGCGAACTATTACCACTGCTATGTCCCGGTTTTGAGCCCTGTGTTCCCTGTCCCAGCAGATTTATCAGTCCTGGTTTCGACCTGTTTTAGACCTGAAACAGACCTGAAACAGACCTGTTTTAATCCTGGTTTAAACCTGATTTAGACCTGATTTAGACCTGGTTTAGAACTGAAATAGTCCTATTTTACCCAAAGTTTAGTCCTGGTTTAGACCTGCTTTAGATCTGTTTTAGTCCTGGTTTAGACCAATTTTAGTCCTGGTTTAGACCTGAAATAGACCTGATACAGTCCTAGTTTAGTCCTCGTTTAGACCTGACTTAGACTTAGTTTAGACCTGTTATAGACCTAATACAGTCCTGTTTTAGACCTGAAATAGTCCTATTTTAACCCAAGTTTAGTCCTGGTTTGGATCTAATTTTGACCTGGTTTAGACCTGTTTTAGTCTTAGTTTAGACCTGATTTAGACCTGATATAGTCCTGGTTTAGATCAGACTGGTCAAAAACAGGGACACCTGGGACATTTCTTGCATAAAACTGGGACAAATATTTGGTTTTGTATAAATTTGCTGGGACAGGGGGACACAGGGCAGAAAAGTGTGACTGTCCCGGGGAAACAGGAACGTCTGGACACCCTATAATTGTGTCTCCATGGTAACTGCTGAACATTCCTCCGTAGACACAAATGCAGACCCCCCAAGCGAGATGTCACTGCAAAGTATTGATAGTAAATGTTCGCTTTTGTTTGTGAGAATGCATTTTTTTATCAAGGTAATTTGGGAGTAGAAACACCTCGAATCTCCATCAGGAAAGTTCCGCAGTGCCTCTTTAAGTCAGTGAGCTGTGCACCTGTGCTGCGCCCTGGTCCAGCTCTGCTCCTCGGCGTTACCGCCCCTCTCCTCTCCGCTGATCCGGCGCGGCTGTTTCCTCCAGCTCTGCTCCTCCGCGGTGGTGCTCGCCCTCTCCTCTCCGCTGATCCGGCGCGGCTGTTTCCTCCCCGTGGTCGCCCTCCTCGGGGTCGTGACCTCTGACCCCGACACGACCCCCGGAGACAGACGGACCTTCGCCCTCTGAGCCTCCGCCGCCCCCTTCTGCCCGGGTTTGGACCTGCACTTCTCCCGCACGGCGCTGAGAAGAGAGTTTAGTCCTGGTTTAGACCTGGTTTAGACCTGGTTTAGTCCTGGTTTAGACCTGGTTTAGTCCTGGTTTAGACCTGGTTTAGACCTGGTTTAGTCCTGGTTTAGTCCTGGGTTAGTCCTGGCTTAGACCTGGTTTAGTCTTGGTTTAGTCCTGGTTTAGTCCTGGTTTAGTCCTGGGTTAGTCCTGGTTTAGTCCTGGGTTAGTCCTGGTTTAGTCCTGGGTTAGTCCTGGCTTAGACCTGGTTTAGTCCTGGTTTAGTCCTGGTCAGATCTGTGGAGAGGCGTCACTACTCACAGAAACACCTGCATTGAGTAAATGCCAGATTTAATGTCGCACTACGGAACATTCCAGGGAAAGCAGTAACATCGCCATGGAGACAAGCAGGTGACAGACCCAGAGGAAGCACAACTTTTACTCGAGTAAGAGTACTGTTACTGTGTACAACAGGTTACTCGAGTAAGAGTACTGTTACGGTGTACAACAGGTTACTCGAGTAAGAGTAAAAGTATGAGGTAATCGTAGTAGCATCTGTAGTATCTGGGGTGGTGGGGTCACTGGTACTAGTAGTATTATTAGTCGTAGTATTTGTAGTAATATTTGTAGTAGTAGTAGTATTTGTATCTCAGGTGTGACGGTGTCACTGGTAGCAGTAGTAGTACTATAATAGTAGTAGTATTTGTAATAGTAGTATTAGTACTGGGGGTGATTGTGTCAGTGGTAGTTGAAGCAGTAGTACTATAGTAGTAGTAGTAGGACAGTAGTCGTAGTATTTGTAGTATTAGTACCTCTGGTGTGGTGGTGCTGCTGGTAGTAGTAGTAGTACTTGTAGTAGTAGTAGTAGTACTATAATAGTAGTAGTATTTGTAGTATTATTATTTGTAGTATTAGTACCTCGGGGGTGGTGCTGCTGGTAGTAGTAGTAGTACTTGTAGTAGTATTTGTAGTAGTAGTAGTACTAGTAGTAGTACTTGTAGTAGTATTTGTAGTAGTAGTAGTACCTGGGGGTGGTTGTGTCGGTGGTAGTTGAAGTAGTAGTACTATAGTAGTAGTAGTAGTAGTAGTAGTAGTACTATAGTAGTAGTAGTATTTGTAGTATTATTATTTGTAGTATTAGTACCTCGGGGGCGGTGAGGTCTAAAAACTTTGCCATTTCCAATTCTAAAGTGTCTTGCCCGAGGACCCACAGCGGTCGGTCTGGGGTTAAACTCTGACCTGGTGGTGCCCCGTCCGTCCTTGTGCTCCGTGCTGGACACTCCGGGGCTGGAGCCGCAGGGCCTGGTCTTCCCCGGGGTCCCCAGGATCGGAGCCTCGGAGTCTGGGGAGAAGGGCTCCGCGGGCTGGGGGAGCGAGCCTGGGCCAGGAGCAGGTTTAGAGCCATTTTAGTCAGAAACAAGAGCAAAGTGAAGTCGCCCCGTCAAACACAAACAACTACGAAAACTACGTCAGTCGTTTGTGCTGCTTTAGTTTTGGAGAAATGAACGATTCTTTTACAGGTCAAACTGGGGTCAGTCCCACAGGAAGAAGAAAAATGCTCGAAAACAAATTGGAGTCAGTCGTTTGTGCTGCGAAAAGTTTTGTTTGTGCGATTCTTAAGATATTATTCTGTTATTTACGACCGATGACGTCGTCCAGAACCTCAGAATGTGAAACAGCCTCAAAAAGGGAAGAAAATTACAGAAAACGTTTGTATTTGTTTTGTGCTGTTTTGTGCTGTGACAATTTCATTTGTGTGAGTTTATTTCTAAAATTCTTCATGATTATTTCTGTGGTAATTACAGGGCGTCATTTCTGCTCAGCTGACGGAGACAAACTCCACAAAACTAGAGAAGAGAAACGACCTGAGGCTGAGGAAAAGTCTGTGTTATTATAAAATATGAATCAAAAGCAAAAGACTAAAGACTGAAACAGACTTTTCCACAGCCTCAGGTCGTTTTCGCCAATGGAAATGATGTCCTGTAATTACAGCAGAAATAATAATGAATAATTTTAGAAATAAACTCACACAAAAGAAACTGTCACAGCACAAAACAGCACAAACCAAATACAAACGTTTTCGATCATTTTCTTCCTGTTTTGAGGCTGTTTCACATTCTGAGGTTCTGGATGACGTCATCGACCAAAATAAAACTGCGAATATCTAAAGAACCAGAATCGCACAAACGAAACTTTATGCAGCACAAACGAAGCACAAACGTCTGACATAGTTTTAGTGCAGGTTTGAGTTTGATGGGGCGACTTCCTGCAGGTTAAAACAAGCAGAAAAGTGTCTGTTTAAAGGAGTTCTGTAACCGGAAAACCCGAGCGCACAGACCTGTTCCATGAGTGTCCAGAGGGGGCGCTGCAGCTCGGGGCTGAGCCTGGACCTTGTTTAACCAACTGTCCAACTGCCACTTGTTCGAGGACGGAGGGTCGGGCTGAAGAGACGAAGCACGACAACAAAGAGAGGCTTTAGAACGTGTTACAGGACAAGACAAATGCAAGAACATATAAAACAAGACAAGAAAATACAAGAAAACATAAGAAAATACAAGAAAATAAAAAAAATACAAAAAAACATAAGACAATAGAAGAAAATACAAAAAAACATAAGACAATACAAGAAAATACAAAAAAATACAAAATAACATAAGACAATACAAGAAAATACAAAAAACATAAGATAATACAAGAATATACAAAAAAACAAAAAAAATAAGACAATACAAGTAAATACAAGAAAACATAAGACAATACAAGAAAATACAAAAAAATACAAAATAACATAAGACAATAGAAGAAAATACAAGAAAACATAAGACAATACAAGAAAATACAAAAAACATAAGATAATACAAGAATATACAAAAAAACAAAAAAATAAGACAATACAAGTAAATACAAGAAAACATAAGACAATACAAGAAAAATACAAGAAAAATACAAGAAAACAAGAAAATACAAGAAAATACAAAAAAATACAAAAAAACATAAGACAATACAAGAAAATACAAAAAAATACAAGAAAACATAAAATAATACAAGAAAAATACAAGAAAAATACAAGAAAACATAAGAAAATACAAGAAAATACAAAAAACATAAGATAATACAAGAATATACAAAAAAACAAAAAAATAAGACAATACAAGTAAATACAAGAAAACATAAGACAATACAAGAAAAATACAAGAAAAATACAAGAAAACAAGAAAATACAAGAAAATACAAAAAAATACAAAAAAACATAAGACAATACAAGAAAATACAAAAAAATACAAGAAAACATAAAATAATACAAGAAAAATACAAGAAAAATACAAGAAAACATAAGAAAATAAAAGAAAAATACAAGAAAACATAAGAAAATAAAAGAAAAATACAAGAAAACAAGAAAATGCAAGAAAACATAAGAAAATACAAGAAAAATACAAGAAAACATAAGAAAATAAAAGAAAAATACAAGAAAACAAGAAAATGCAAGAAAACATAAGAAAATAAAAGAAAAATACAAGAAAACAAGAAAATGCAAGAAAACATAAGACAATACAAGAAAACATAACAAAACACAAGAAAACATAACATAACACAAGAAAATACAAAGAAATAACAAGAAAGTACAAAAAATACAAGAAAATGTAATAAAAAATACAAAGAAATACAAAAAATGGAAGAAAATGCAAAAAATACAAGAAAATACAAAAAATTCAAAAACATACAAGAAAATTAATTTAAAGAATACAAAGAAATCCCAAAATACAAGAGAATACAAAAGGAAAATACAAAAAAATAAGAAAATACGACATACAAAGAAAAATTACAAGAAAACACAAAAAATACAAAAACATACAAGAAAATTAAATAAAAAACGATACAAAGAAATACAAAAAATGTAAGAAAATGCAAAAAAATTACAAGAAAATACAAAAAATATAAGAAAATTAAATAAAAATACAAAGAAATACCAAAAACACAAGAAAATACAAAAAATATAAGAAAATATGACACATACAAAGAAAAATTACAAGAAAAAAAAATACAAGAAAATACAAAAAACAAACAAAGAAAATACAAAAAAAATACACGTTTGAGGACAGAGGACCAGGCTGAAGAGTAGTAGTATTAATAGTACTACCTCCGTTGTGGTAGTAGTAGCAGTAGTATTGATGACCTCAGGTGTAGTAGTAGTAGTAAGAGTAGTATTAACTACCTCCCATAGTAGTAGTATTTGTGCTTGTGGTGGTGGTATGATAGTATTAGTATTTGCAGTAGTAATAGTATCTCGGGTGTGTTAGTAGCAGTAATATTAACAGTAGCAGTAGTACTATAGTAGTATAAGTATTTGTAGTATAAATACCTCAGGTGTGGTAGTATCGCTGGAGCTGGATTCTGATTCGTCGGTTTCGGACTCGGAGCTGCTCTCTGACTCACTGCTGCTCCCGGATCCCCCGCTGGACACCAGAGGAATTACAGCACACACTCAGTAAACACACAAACACACATGTGAGCCAGATGCCCTCCCATCCAAAAACAGAGACTCCTGCAGGGGGCGCTCTCAGTGTAACCGTATAACATATCCTGGGTTTATAATTCATATAAATATCACTATATTTATATTCTTTATAAGCACAGGATATGAATAAAACCAAATAAAATCCACATCACCGTACCGAACATCGAGCTGTTCCACTGAGAACGCCCCCTGAAGGTTTGTGGTGACTCTTTATGCCGCGTTTTTTATGTTTTCTTGCTTTTCATCATTTTGTGCTTCGTGTCGTTTCTCTATTTTTTGTTATTTTTTGTTTCTTGTGGCCCATGTTTTTTTTTTCCCCTTTGTTCCACGTTCTTTGTTTTTACCTTCTCGTATTTGGGTTTGTTCATTTCTGTTCTTGAAACTGTGTTCTCTGAGATCACTGTATAAAGGTGCACTGCGTAACTTTTCTGGCAAACGGTCTGCTTCCTGCTCGTCTCCATGGAGATGTTACAGCTTGTGCGGCATTAAACTTGTAGGTTTTGCATTTTCTCCATTTTGCACGTCGTTACTGAACACCGTGTATTCATGTCTCTCTGTAGACGTGTTTAATGCTCAACTATGGAATATTATACGGAATAAATGTGTGAAATGTTACACAGTGCAGCTTTATAACAGCTCAAATAAATCTACTCTTCCATTTATTTATATATACTTTTTTAATGCCTGGAAACATTTTTTTCTGCTCTTGTTTAATAATAAATAATATAATAATAAATCTAGTCTAACTAATTAAATGAATCTAAATGAGTGAGAATGAATAGAGTATTTAGAGCACAGAGTATTTAGAGCACAGAGTATTTAGAGCACAGAGTATTTAGAGCAGAGTTTCCTTTTTTAGAGTGTGGATGTAGCCGTTAGCGTCCTCCGCGCGCTCAGTCCCCGCGGAGGCGCCGCATGCTTCATTAGCTCCACGCGCTAACACGAGCTAACACACAAACACGAGCTAACACACAAACACGAGCTAACACACAAAGACGAGCTAATACACAAAGACGAGCTAACACATAAACACAAGCTAACACACAAACACGAGCTAACACACAAACTCGAGCTAACACACAAACACGAGCTAACACACAAAGACGAGCTAACACACAAACACGAGCTAACACACAAACACGAGCTAACACACAAACACGAGCTAACACACAAACACAAGCTAACACACAAACACGAGCTAACACATAAACACGAGCTAACACAAACACAAGATAACACACAAACACGCGCTAACACATAAACACACGCTAACACACCAACACGAGCTAACACACAAACATGAGCTAACACACAAACACGAGCTAACACACAAACACGAACTAACACATAAACACGAGCTAACAGAAACACAAGCTAACACACAAACACGAGCTAACACACAAACACAAGCTAACAGAAACACAAGCTAACACACAAACACGAGCTAACACACAAGCCAACACACATGCTAACACACAAACACGAGCTAACACACAAACAGGAGCTAACACACCAACACGAGCTAACACACAAACACGAGCTAACACACAAACACGCGCTAACACACCAACACAAACTAACACACACTCTGACGCACCAACACAAGTTAACACACATGAGCTAACACACAAAATAAACACACACAAACTAACAAATGCGAGCTAACACACGGACATGAGCTAACACACAATCACGAGCTAACACACAAACACGAGCTAACACACAAACACGAGCTAACACACACTCTGACGCACCAACACAAGCTAACACACAAAATAACACACACACGCTAACACACAAAATAACACAAACACACTAACACACACGAGCTAACACACAAAATAACACAGACACACTAACACACACGAGCTAACACACAAAATAACACACACGCTAACACACAAAATAACACACACATGCTAACACACAAAATAACACAGACACACTAACACACACGAGCTAACACACAAAGTAACACACACGCTAACACACAAAATAACACACACATGCTAACACACAAAATAACACAGACACACTAACACACACGAGCTAACACACAAAATAACACAGACACACTAACACAACAGAGGAGCTAACGGAGCATCATTATCTGCAGCAGTTTGACCCGAGGCAAAAACACAGGAACTGAGAACAGCACAGTTTAGTCCTGGTTTAGACCTGGTTTAGTCCTGGTTTAGTCCTGGTTTAGACCTGGTTTAGTCCTGGTTTAGTCCTGGTTTAGTCCTGGTTTAGACCTGGATTAGACCTGGTTTAGTCCTGGTTTAGTCCTGGTTTAGTCCTGGTTTAGACCTGGTTTAGACCTGGTTTAGTCCTGGTTTAGACCTGGTTTAGACCTGGTTTAGTCCTGGTTTAAACTTGGTTTAATCCTGGTTTAGAGCTAGTTTAGACCTGGTTTAGTCCTGGTTTAGTCCTGGTTTAGAGCTAGTTTAGACCTGGTTTAGTCCTGGTTTAGTCCTGGTTTAGAGCTGGTTTAGTGTCTGGATGGGTTTCCTCCGGGTGCTCCGGTTTCCCCCATCAACCCAAAACATGCAGCACCTGAACTAACATCAAGGACCATGTTGTTCACCCTCCTGTGGGCTCACCACCTGCAGAGGGGTTCATAGGGGGGGTCAGGTGCTATGAGGATTGGGCAGCATGCTGCCCCCGGATTAAGCGGGAGAAGATGGATGGATGGATGGATGGATAGTCCTGGGTTAGTCCTGGTTTAGTCCTGGGTTAGTCCTGGGTTAGTCCTGGGTTAGTCCTGGTTTAGTCTTGGGTTAGTCCTGGGTTAGACCTGGTTTAGTCCTGGTTTAGACCTGCTTTAGTCCTGGTTTAGTCCTGGGTTAGTCCTGGGTTAGTCCTAGGTTAGTCCTGGGTTAGGTGGCACGGTGGCTGAGTGGCAACACTCAGGCCTCACAGCAAGAAGGTTGCGGGTTCGATCCCCGGGTCACCCGGGCCTTTCTGTGTGGAGTTTGCATGTTCCTCCCTGTGTCTGGATGGGTTTCCTCCGGGTGCTCCGGTTTCCCCCATCAACCCAAAACATGCAGCACCTGAACTAACATCAAGGACCATGTTGTCCACCCTCCTGTGGGCTCACCACCTGCAGAGGGGTTCATAGGGGGGGTCAGGTGCTATGAGGATTGGGCAGCATGCTGCCCCCGGATTAAGCGGGAGAAGATGGATGGATGGATGGATAGTCCTGGGTTAGTCCTGGTTTAGTCCTGGGTTAGTCCTGGTTTAGTCCTGGTTTAGTCCTGGGTTAGTCCTGGTTTAGACCTGGTTTAGTCCTGGGTTAGTCCTGGTTTAGTCCTGGTTTAGTCTCACCTCAGGGCAGAGCTTCTGACTTTTGGTTTCTCTGACACCTGTAAAAACACAAAGTTCACGGTTAAATTTATAAATGACATTAAATCCCTCCTGTGGTGCTTAAAGCTGCACTGTGGAACATTTCTGGAGAAGGAAACGCTGCCTGCTTGTCTCCATGGAGATGTGAGGACGTTTTCCTGGAATGTCCCACAGTGAGGCATTTGCTCAATTACAGGTGTTTTTATGGCTCAAAAATACTGTTAAAAACTGCATTCTTACAGTGAGCGGGCTCGCCTCTCCACGGATCTGACCTGTAACCTGTGGAGGGAGGTGTTACCTGCTCGTCTCCATGGATACATGTGAGTGCTTAAAGCCCCACGGTGGAATTTTCCAGGCACAGGGGTGATGTAAGTTGAAATGCTGCGTCCTTGTTTATGAGTTTGTGTGTGTGGGACTCACAGCTATTTATAAAAGTACCTCAGAAAGAAAGAGGGAGGAGAGGAGGAGGAGAGAGGAGGGAGGAGAGAGGGAGGAGAGAGGGAGGAGAGAGGGAGGAGAGGAGGAGAGAGGAGGGAGGAGAGAGGGAGGAGAGAGGGAGGAGAGAGGGAGGAGAGGAGGAGAGAGGAGGAGAGAGGGAGGAGAGAGGAGGAGAGAGGGAGGAGAGGAGGAGAGGAGGAGAGAGGGAAGAGAGGAGGAGAGGAGGAGAAGAGAGGAGGAGAGGAGGTGAGGAGAGAGGAGGAGAGAGGAGGAGAGAGGGAAGAGAGGAGGAGAGGAGGAGGAGAGAGGAGGAGAGGTGAGGAGAGAGAAGAGAGGAGGAGAGAGGGGGAGAGGAGAGAAAAGAGGAGGAGAGAAGGTGAGGAGAGATGAGTAGAGGAAAGGGGGAGAGGAGAGAGGGAGGAAGAAAGAAAGAGGGAGAAAAACAGGGGAGAATGAAGAGAGAAGGAGGAACAGGAGAAAAGAGGGAAGAGCAAAAGAAAAAGAGAGGAGAGAGAGCGACAAAATGGATAGGAGAGGGAGAGGAGAAGCAGACAGAAAGAAAGAAAGAAGAGAGGGAGAGTGAGGGAAGAGAGAAGAAAGGAAGGGACGGAGGAGAGAGTGAGAGAGAGAGGAGATGCAGGGAAATAAAGAGGGAGAGAGAATAGAAGAGGGAAGGTTAAGAAGGAAAGGAAAATAGAGTAAAAGAGAGAAAGAGGAGGAGAGAAAGAGGAGGACAGATGGAGAGAGAGAAAGAGGAGGAGAGAAAGAGGACAGATGGAGAGAGAGAAAGAGGAGGACAGATGGAGAGAGACAAAGAGGAGGAGAGAAAGAGGAGGACAGATGGAGAGAGAGAAAGAGGAGGACAGATGGAGAGAGAGAAAGAGGAGGACAGATGGAGAGAGAGAAAGAGGAGAGAAAGAGGAGGACAGATGGAGAGAGAGAAAGAGGAGGACAGATGGAGAGAGAGAAAGAGGAGGACAGATGGAGAGAGAGAAAGAGGAGGAGAGAAAGAGGAGGACAGATGGAGAGAGAGAAAGAGGAGGAGAGAAAGAGGAGGACAGATGGAGAGAGAGAAAGAGGAGGAGAGAAAGAGGAGGACAGATGGAGAGAGAGAAAGAGGAGGACAGATGGAGAGAGAGAAAGAGGAGGAGAGAAAGAGGAGCACAGATGGAGAGAGAGAAAGAGGAGGAGAGAAAGAGGAGGAGAGAAAGAGGAGGACAGATGGAGAGAGAGAAAGAGGAGGAGAGAAAGAGGAGGACAGATGGAGAGAGAGAAAGAGGAGGAGAGAAAGAGGAGGACAGATGGAGAGAGAGAAAGAGGAGGAGAGATGGAGAGAGAGAAAGAGGAGGAGAGAAAGAGGAGGACAGATGGAGAGAGAGAAAGAGGAGGACAGATGGAGAGACAGAAAGAGGAGGAGAGAAAGAGGAGGACAGATGGAGAGAGAGAAAGAGGAGGAGAGATGGAGAGAGAGAAAGAGGACAGATGGAGAGAGAGAAAGAGGAGGAGAGAAAGAGGAGGAGAGATGGAGAGAGAGAAAGAGGAGGAGAGATGGAGAGAGAGAAAGAGGACAGATGGAGAGAGAGAAAGAGGAGGAGAGAAAGAGGAGGAGAGATGGAGAGAGAGAAAGAGGAGGAGAGAAAGAGGAGGACAGATGGAGAGAGAGAAAGAGGAGGACAGATGGAGAGAGAGAAAGAGGAGGACAGATGGAGAGAGAGAAAGAGGAGGAGAGAAAGAGGAGGAGAGATGGAGAGAGAGAAAGAGGAGGAGAGAAAGAGGAGGACAGATGGAGAGAGAGAAAGAGGAGGACAGATGGAGAGAGAGAAAGAGGAGGACAGATGGAGAGAGAGAAAGAGGAGGAGAGAAAGAGGAGGAGAGATGGAGAGAGAGAAAGAGGAGGAGAGAAAGAGGAGGACAGATGGAGAGAGAGAAAGAGGAGGACAGATGGAGAGAGAGAAAGAGGAGGACAGATGGAGAGAGAGAAAGAGGAGGAGAGAAAGAGGAGGAGAGATGGAGAGAGAGAAAGAGGAGGAGAGAAAGAGGAGGACAGATGGAGAGAGAGAAAGAGGAGGACAGATGGAGAGAGAGAAAGAGGAGGAGAGAAAGAGGAGGAGAGATGGAGAGAGAGAAAGAGGAGGAGAGAAAGAGGAGGACAGATGAGAGAGAGAAAGAGGAGGACAGATGGAGAGAGAGAAAGAGGAGGACAGATGGAGAGAGAGAAAGAGGAGGAGAGAAAGAGGAGGAGGAGTGTTTGGGGTAAATGTGTTTTTGAAAAGTCATCACATAAATCTGTTTCCCTCTTTTTCCTCTTTTCCTTCCTTCCTCTTTTCCCTCTCATTTTTCTCTTCTCTCTCTCTGTCATCCCTCTTTTCTTCCTCTTCCCCCTCTCTCTTTCTTTTCTCCCTCTTTCTCTCACTCTTTATTCCTCTCTACTCCTCCTCCCCTCTCGCCTGTATCTACCCCTTCTTCTCTCTCCATTACTTCTCCTCTCATCCCTCTCTCCTCTGCTCTTCCCATCACTCTCTCTCTTTTCATTGTAGTTTCATATTCCTCTCTCTCTCCTTTCATTCATAGTCTCCTCTCTCTTCCTCTCTCCATCCATTTGGCTCCTCTCCCTCTTTTCTTCCTCCCTCTCTTGTTCCTCTCCCTCTCTCTATTCATCTACTCTCCTCCTCTCATCCCTCTCTCCTCTCCATCCATTCATCTCCTCTTTTCATCCCTCTCTCCGTCTCTCCATCCATTCATCTCCTCTTTTCCTCCCTCTCTCTGTCTCTCCATTTGTTGTAGACTCATTCGCCCCTCTCCCTCCCTCCACCT
Organism: Odontamblyopus lacepedii; assembly: GCA_034769755.1. NCBI lineage: Eukaryota > Metazoa > Chordata > Actinopteri > Gobiiformes > Gobiidae > Odontamblyopus > Odontamblyopus lacepedii. Next base: position 40,109,851 of record CM068355.1, on the reverse strand, counting down.
CTCTCTTCTCCTCTCTCCTCTCTCCCTCCGTCGATCCCTCTCTCTCCTCTCTCTCCTCTCTCACCCCTCTCTCTCTTTTCATTGTAGTTTCATATTCCTCTCTCCTCTCTCCTTTCATCCCTCTCTCCTTTTGTTCATAGTCTCCTCTCCCTCCTCATCTCATCTCCTCTGCTCTCCCTCCATCCATTCGTCTCCTCTCTCCTCTTTTCATCCCTCTCTCCATTTGTTGTAGACCTCCCTCCTCTCCTCTCCTGCCTCTCTCTGTTCGTCTCCTCTCCTCCCTTTCCTCCTCTCCTCCCTCTCCTCTCCTCCTCTCCTCGTCCCTCTCTCCTCCTCCTCTCCTCCTCCTCTTCTCCTCCTCCTCTCCTCCTGTCCTCCTCCTCTCCTCCCTCTCCTTTCCTCCCTCTCCCCTCCTCCTCTCCTCTCCTCCTCCTCTCCTCCCTCTCCTCTCCTCCCTCTCCTCCTCCTCTCCTCCCTCTCCTCTCCTCCTCCTCTCCTCCTCCTCTCCTCTGTCTCCTCTCCTCCTCCTCTCCCCTCCTCCTCTCCTCCTCCTCTCCTCCCTCTCCTCCTCCTCTCCTCCTCCTCTCCTCCTCCTCTCCTCCCTCTCCTCTCCTCCTCCTCCTCTCCCCTCCTCCTCTCCTCCTTCTGTCCGTCAGAGCTGATCCGAATACTAATGCCCCGAGATTCACCCGGAGACAGAAGCCCTCCCATGTGTCACTAAACCAGGACTAAACCAGGACTAAACCAGGACTAAACCAGGACTAAACCAGGACTGAACCAGGATTAAACCAGGACTAAACCAGGACTAAACCAGGACTGAACCAGGACTAAACCAGGACTAAACCAGGACTAAACCAGGACTGAACCAGGACTAAACCAGGACTAAAGCAGGACTAAACCAGGACTAAACCAGGACTAAACCAGGACTGAACCAGGTCAAAACCAGGACTAAATCAGGTCTAAACACAGAACTAAACCAGGTCTAAACCAGGACTAAACCAGGTCTAAACACAGAACTAAACCAGGTCTAAACCAGGAGTAAACCAGGACTAAATCAGGTCTAAACCAGAACTAAACCAGGTCTAAACCAGGACTAAACCAGGTCTAAACCAGAACTAAACCAGGTCTAAACCAGGACTAAACCAGGTCTAAACCAGGACTAAACCAGGTCTAAACCAGGACTAAACCAGGACTAAACCAGGTCTAAACCAGGACTAAACCAGGTTTAAACCAGGACTAAACCAGGACTAAACCAGGACTAAACCAGGACTAAACCAGGTCTAAACCAGGACTAAACCAGGACTAAACCAGGACTAAACCAGGTCTAAACCAGGTCTAAACCCTGAATCCGAAACATCGTCTGAGTTCCTGTGAAAGTTTTCCGTGTGGAATCAGGCACGGTTCGTTTGGATAATTACCGCGGCGACGAATGACCCCCAATCATTTATAATTATAACGAACACAATCCTGTAATTATCCAATCAGGACAAGAGCGGGGTTACTACGGCGACGAGAGGGGCCAGCAGGGGGCACAATACAGCCCAATCACTGCTCCGATTTCCCACGGGGAAAACCACCAAAGACCCAACGGAGAGGGGCAATAAAGTACGTCAGATGCCCTCCTCGTGTGCCAGATGCACAGCTACTACTACTACTACTACTACTGCTACTACTACTACTGCTACTACTACTGCTACTACTACTGCTACTGCTACTGCTACTACTACTACTACTACTACTACTACTACTACTGCTACTACTACTACTGCTACTACTACTACTACTGCTACTACTACTGCTACTGCTACTGCTACTACTACTACTACTACTACTACTACTGCTACTACTACTACTACTACCGCTACCGCCGCCGCCGCTACCGCTGCTACCGCCACCGCCACCGCTACCGCCACCGGTACCACCGCTACCGCCGCTGCCGCCACCGCTACCGCTGCCACTGCCACCGCCACCGCTACCGCTACCACTACCACCGTTACCGCTACCGCCACTGCCACCGCTACCGCCACTACTACCACCGTTACCGCTACCGCTACCGCCACCGCTGCTACCGCTACCGCCACTGCTACCGCTACCGCTGCCACTGCTACCGCCACCGCCGCCGCCGCTGCTGCCACTGCTACCGCTACCGCTGCCACCGCCACTGCTACCGCTACCGCTACCGCTACCACCGTTACCGCTACCGCTACCGCTACCGCTACTGCTACTACTGTTACCGCTACTGCCACCGCTACCACTGCCACTGCTACCGCTGCCGCTGCTGCTGCCACTGCTACTGCCACCGCTACTGCTACTACTACCACTGCTACTGCTACTGCTACTACCACTGCTACCGCTACTACTACTACTACCACTACTACTACTACCGCTACTACTACCACTACTACCGTTACCACTACTACTACTGTTACCACTACTACCACTACCACTACTACTACCACCACTACTACCGTTACCACTACTACCACTACCGATACCATCACTACCACTACCACTGCCACTGCTACCACCATCACCATCACCACTACCACTACTACCACTACTACTGCCACTACCATCACTACCATCACTGCCACCGCCACTACTACCACCACTACTACTACATCACTACCACTACTACTACCACCGTTACCACTACCACTACCACCACCACCACTGTTACCACTACCACCACTACCACTACCATTACACCGTTGCCGCTACCATCACTACCACTACCACTACTACCACTACTACCATTATACTGCTACCACTACTACTACTACCACTACCACTGTTACTACTACTACTACTACTACTTCACTACCACCACATCACCACTACTACTACTACTACTACCACTACCACTACTATCATCACTACTAATACTACTACTACCACCACCATCATCACTACCTACCACTACTACTACTACTACCACTACTACTATTATACTACCACTACCACTACCACTACTACTACCATTACTACCATTATCACTATCATCACTACTACTGCCATACCACTACTACTACCATCACTACTACATCACTACTACTACTACCACTACCACTACTACTACCATCACTACTACCACTACTGTTACTACTACTACTACTACTACTTCACTACTACTGCCACCATCACTATCACTACCACTGCCACCACTACTACCACTACTACTACCACTACCATACATACTACTACCACTACTATACCGCTGCCGCTACTACATCACTACTACTACTACCACCATTATACCAATACCACTACTACCACTACTACTACCACTACTACTACTACCATTACCATTATACCACTACCACTGCCATAATTACCACTACCACTACTACCACTACTACTACTACTACTACTACTACTACTACTACTGCTACTACTACTACTACTACTACTACTACTACTACTACTGCTACTACTACTACTACTGCTACTACTACTACTACTGCTACTACTACTACTACTACTACTATTATACTACTACTACTACTACTACTACTACTACTACTACTATACTATACTACTAGTACTATTTAAAAATGTATCAGGCTGTGGTGTTTTCTAATGTGTTCATTGTGTCTCCATGGTAACTGCTGAAAGTGTCAGTAGGTTTAATGCCAAACTGCGGAACATTATGGCAGGCCGCAAAAACTCCACCGGCAAAGTTACACAGTGAACCTTTAAGGCTTTAATGTTTTTCTCTCAAACTTCCGGCAGCTTCTCGTGTCAAACGTGCTGTCGTTCCTGTTCCAGCAGGGGGCGCTCACCTGCTGTTCGCTCTCCTCTTCATCACTGCTGATCTTCAGGTCGTCCTCCAGCATCCTGTTCACACACAGCAGAGGAAGAGCGGGAAAAGAGCAGGAAAACTTCAGTCTAAATGCGACCATAAGACACCGGGACATGAGAGACAGGTGAGAGTTGGATCAAATATAGTTCGGAATTCAAATTTTCTCCTTGGAGTTTACATGGAAATAATAATTCTGATGCAAAGCCAAAGAAAATGAACAATGAAAGACAGGAAAGACAAGAAAATGAAAGAAAAAACCAAAGACAAATGAAAAAATGGAAAAAAAACAATGAAAATGAAATTTCAAAAAAATTGGGAAAATGAAAGACATATTTGAAAAATTTAATGAAAAAATTAAATGAAAGAAAATTTTTATTAAAAAATTAAAATAAAATGAAAAAGGAGAAAAAACTAAAGAAAAAATTTTGAAATGAATGAAAAAATGGAAAAAAGTGAAAATTAAATTAAAAATGCAAAATAAGAAAGAAAAGAAAAAAAAGAAAAATGAAAATAAAAGAAATTTAAAAACTGAACAAAGAAAATAAAATGAAAAAAATTAAATTAAAAAAGTGAAATAAAAAAATTTAAATTAAATGAAACGTTTAGGGAAAAATTATATTTAAAAAATAAAATAAATAAAATTAAATGAGAGAATTAGAAAAAAGAAAATGAAAAAGATGAAAATGAAATGAAAAATTTAGAAAAAAATTTAAGAAAAAAATTAATTTAAAAATGAAAACCGAAAATAATAATGAAAAAATTTGAAGGAAAATGAAATAAAAAAACTAAAATGAAATGAAAAAATCTGAAAAAAAATGAAATGATAAAATGAAAGAAAAAGAGAGACAAAAGAAAAGAAAAAAAAGAATTAAATAACAAAATGAAAGGCATTTGCAAAAAAAGAAAATTAAATTTTAAAAGAATGAAAAAAATCCAAAGAGCAGTGGAGGAAAGTCTGAATACGACTGGAGGAGCCGGATCGTCCGGATCACATCAGAAGGACGAACCAACGAGCACCAACCACCGGGATTATTTTGAAGAAGAAGAAACGTTTACATGATCCAGGAAGGAATTCATTCAGCTTTAAAATCAGAATAAACCCACTGACTTCGGGATTAAGTTTAATTCCCAATAATAATTTTCATTTGGAATTGTTTACATGGACTTTTTAAAGCAGAATTCATTTTTATTCAGAATTAAAGCTTCATGTAAACGTGGCAAATGTCAGACTGCAGATGTTTCTGGTTCGTATCTCCGTGATGACTGCGTGCATTGCGTCACCGTGGTAACTGCTGCACATCCCGCCATAGACAAACATGTAGAACTCGAGCGTGTCCTCCGTCCGTCACATTCGAGAACATGAACGTAAACGACCTCGGCCTGATTTTTGTTCCATTCAAACAGCCGGAAGCACCGAGCAGGACCGAACCTGGACTCAGACACGGACCCGGACTCAGACTTGGACCGGGACCAGACCAGATGTGGCCCTGGGACCAGATGTTGCCGTGTGTGTTCAGCTGGAAGAGTTCAGATCCAAACGGAAAAACCAGAGAAGAACTGGAGCGAGACCAGAGCTGGACTCAGAGGAGAGAAGGACTAAACTGCTCCCTGCAACGAGAAGGTCTCAGGTTCTGCTCCCAGACTGAGAGTTTGTATTAATGCCTGAGGAAAACCAGGACTGAACCAGGACTGAACCAGGACTGAACCAGGACTGAACCAGGACTTACTACTACTACTAGTACTACTACTACTACTACTGCTACTACTACTACTGCTACTACTACTACTACTGCTACTACTGCTACTGCTACTACTACTGCTACTACTACTGCTACTATTACTACTACTACTGCTACTACTGCTACTGCTACTACTGCTACTACTACTACTACTGCTACTATTACTACTACTACTACTACTACTGCTACTACTACTACTACTGCTACTACTACTACTGCTACTACTACTAGTACTACTACTGCTACTACTACTACTACTACTACTACTATTATACTACTACTACTACTACTACTACTACCACTACCACTGCCCATCATCATCACTGCCACTACCATCATCACTACCACTAATACCACCACTACCACTGCTACTACTACTGCCACTACCACTACTACTACTACCACTATCATACCACTACATACCATTATTATACCACCAATACCACTACCACTACCACTACCACTACCGCCACTACCACTACCACTGCTACTATCACTACCATTATACCACTACTACTACCACCAATACCACTACCACTACCACTACCACCACCACTACCACCACTACTGCCACTACTGCCACTACCACTGCCACTACTACTGCCAATACTCACTACTACTATCACTACTACTACTACTGCCACTACTGCCACTACCACTGCTACTACTACCACTACTACTACCATTATACCATCATTACTATTATACCACCACTACCACTGCTACTACTACCACTCATCACCACTACTACTACTACCACTACTACCACTACCATTATACCACTACCACTACCATTATACCACTACCACTGCCACTATCATCACTACTACCGCTACTACTACTACTACTACCACTACCGCTCACTACCACGACCACTGCTACTACTACTGCCACTACTACTACTACTACCGCTACTACCACTGCTACTACTGCTACTACCACTGCCACTACTACTGCTACCACTACTACTACCATTATACTCACAACCACTACTACTACCATTATACCACTACCACTGCTACCACTGCCACTACCACTGCTCACTACCACGACCACCGCTACACTACCACTACCACCACTACCGCTAATACCACTGCCACTACTACATCATCACTGCTGCTACCACCGCTACCACTGCCACTACCACCGCTACTACCACCATCACCACCACTGCCACTACCATCACCACTACCACTACTACTACTGCTACCACCACTGCCACCACTACCACTACCGCTACCACTACTACTACCACTGCTACTACTACTACTACTACTGCTACCACTACCGCCACCACTACCATACTACTACTACCACTACCACTACCACCACTACCACCACTACTACCACCGCTACCACTGACCACCACGACCACTGCCACGACCATCGCCACCACTACCACTACCACTAGTACCACCACTGCTACCACTGCCACTACCATCACCACCGCTACTACTATCACCACTACTACCACTGCCACTGCTACCACCATCATCACTGCTACCACCACCGCCACTGCACCACTACCACTACTACCACTACTACTACCACTGCTACTACTACTACCACCACCACTGCTACTACCACTGCCACTACCACTACTACCACCACCACTACCACTGCTACTACCACCGCTACCACTGCCACCACTACTACCACTGCCACTACCGCCACCACTGCTACTACCACTACTACTACCACTGCTACCACTATTACCATTACTACCACTACCGTCTACCACTGCTCTACCACTACCACCACTACCACACTGCTACCACTGCTACTACCATCATCATCATCACCACTACTACGGCTACTACTGCTACTACTGCTACTACTACTACTACTACTACTGCTACTACTACTGCGACTGCTACTACTGCTACTACTACTACTACTACTGCTACTACTACTACTACTGCTACTAGTACTGCTACTGTACTACTACTGCTACTGCTACTACTGCTACTACTACTACTACTACTACTACTACTACTACTACTGCTACTAGTACTGCTACTGCTACTACTACTGCTACTACTACTACTACTACTACTACTACTACTACTACTACTACTACTACTACTACTGCTACTACTACTACTACTGCTACTGCTACTACTACTACTGCTACTACTTCTACTACTGCTACTACTACTACTACTACTAAAGAAAAGTACACTCACGATTTCTGTGGAGCGGTGGTTTTGGTTGTGGGTTTGTTTGCTGCGACGCTGCATCTTTCTGAAACAAAACAAAAATAGATGAGCACTTTAGACGAGTCGTACAAAAACACTTTACACCTTGAACAGAAACTCCTTTTCCTCTTCATTTTTAACATTTTATCTTTCATTTTTGCCTCATTAGTTTGTCTCTTTTGTCAAAAACTGCGCAGCTGTGAAGACCCAGGACTGAACTAGGACTAAACCAGGGTTAAATCAGGACTAAACTACGACTAAACGAGGAATAAACTAGGACTAAACCAGGACTAAACCGGGATTAAACCAGGACTAAACCAGAACTCAACCAGGACTCAACCAGGACTAAACCAGGACCAAAAAAGGACCAAACCTGGTCTAAACCAGGACTAAACAAGGAAGAAACAAGGAGTAAACCAGGGTTAAATCAGGACTAAACCAGAACTATCCCAGGGCTAAACCAGGCCTCAACCAGGACTGAACCAGGACTAAATCAGGACTAAGCCAGGACTAAGACAGGACTAAACTGGAAATAAACCAGGTCTAAACCAGGAATAAACCAGAACTAAACCATGACTGAATGAGGAATAATCAGATTTCTTGGTATTAATGTAAACACAGTGAAATGAATATTTCTCACAAAACCAAAGTTTTCGGCCTCACTCTGCTGAGCATTAGCATTAGCGTTAGCATTAGCATTAGCCTGACGTTAGCTCGTCATTAGCTCGTGCGCTGGCCCTGAATCACCGCCAGGGCAGAGTTCTGTGTTTACAGTGGAGAGTGGAAAGACTGAGTCATGGAAGAGAAGTTTAAGAGATGAAGAGGAGGGGAGAGGAGGAGGAGAAAGAGGAAAAGAACTTTTTTGAATGTTTATTTAGAAAAAGACAAAGAGTTCATTTCATGTGTAAGAGACACTGACATCACCACCGCTGGACTCAGGTCTGTCCAGATCTGTGGAGATGTGAGGCACTCTGCACTCTATCTGACCTCAGAGACCAACCAGGACTAAACCAGGACTAAACAAGGGCTAAACCAGAACTAAACAAAGGCTAAACCAGGACTAAACCAGGACTAAACTAGGACTAAACCAGGACTAAACTAGGACCAAACCAGGGCTAAACAAGGGCTAAACCAGGACTAAACCAGGACTAAACAAGGGCTAAACAAGGGTTAAACCAGGACTAAACAAGGGCTAAACCAGCACTAAACCAGGACTAAACCAGGGCTAAACCAGGACTAAACTAGGACCAAACCAGGGCTAAACAAGGGCTAAACCAGGACTAAACAAGGGCTAAACCAGGACTAAACCAGGACTAAACCAGGAATAAATCAAGGCTAAACAAGGGTTAAACCAGGACTAAACCAGGCCTAAACCAGGACTAAATCAAGGCTAAACAAGGGTTAAACCAGGACTAAACCAGGTCTAAACTGGGACTAAACCAGGACTAAACAAGGGCTAAACCAGCACTAAACCAGGACTAAACCAGGGCTAAACCAGGACTAAACTAGGACTAAACCAGGATTAAACCAGGGCTAAACTAGGAATAAATAAAGACTAAACCAGGATTAAACAAGGGCTAAACCAGGGCTAAATCAGGACTAAACAAGGACTAAACCAGGACTAAACCAAGAATATGTGTGTCCTGTTTTTTGTGTGTTGTGTAGTCGGACTCACTCTGGGCGCTGTATCCGGTCATGGATCCGTGCTGCGGCTCCTGGAACATTTGGAACGTCAGGAAAACAGAATTATATTTGTTCTTAAATATTTATGGACTTTTAGATGCGGTGAAGGTTTTTTTTGGAACATATTTCCGGAGTCTGACCTTGTTGGGGACGGGGAACTTGGTGTGTTCGGCTTTGACCGGAGTGTGGATCGCCGTGAGAGGAGGAGGCCACGAGTGCGTCATCTCCTGAGAAACACAAACAAACTACAGGTGAACAAAAGAAATACACAAACTACAGGTCAACGAAAGAAATAAAAACAGGTAAACAAAAGAAATAGACAAAACCAGAGGAGTTTTCCTAGTGATGAAGCCTTGTTTGGAGCGTCAGCTTCAAATTAAAGGTCTGTTCATACTTCATAAGAACATAAGAACTTTGTTGTTATTCTTGAGGTGATAAGAACAAGAATAAAGTTTGTTTTGGGCTCTGACATTTAAACCTTTCTTTGATCACAGCTGTAGCCGGCGTAAATAAAGTGACCGCAGACGAGTGAAATGAGTGAAAAGACCTGCAGGCGTACGATCTCTGAAAAGTTTAACACGAACCATCTCCAACGCGACATACGCACAGAACAGACTCACCATCAGCAGAACATCCTCTGTCACAGAGAGAACACTCATATTCACTGAGTCACAGAGAGAACACTCATATTCACTGAGTCACAGAGAGAACACTCATATTCACTGAGTCACAGAGAGAACACTCATATTCACTGAGTCGAGTCCTTTAGTCCCACAGAAGCTGCATTAAACACATTCTGATCTCACACTGATGTGGCTCTGGAGTCATTATGTTTATATGTTGTAAAGTTGAGTTTATTTACGCAGAAGATTTGAATGAATAATCTGCTGCAGTGTAGAACTTGGACATGAGTATTTGGAAACGTGGATCTGTCCACCAGAATCGACAAACTCTTCCACAGTATTATTCTATTGGCTGTGTGTGACCACATAAATAACCACTCAGAGTGAAGCCGCAAGAACTGCCGAACAAGAACTGTCGAACAAGAACTGCCGAACAAGAACTGCCGCACAAGAACTGCCGAACAAGAACTGCCGCACAAGAACTGCTGAACAAGAACTGCCGAACAAGATCTACAGAACAAGAACTGCCGAACAAGAACTGCCGAACAAGAATTGCCGAACAAGAACTGCCGAACAAGAAGTCCCGAACAAGAACTGCCGAACAAGAACTGCGGAACAAGAACTGCTGAACAAGAACTGCAGAACAAGAACTGCCGAACAAGAACTGCCGAACAAGAACTGTCGAACAAGAACTGCTGAACAAGAACTGCCGAACAAGATCTACAGAACAAGAACTGCTGAACAAAAACTGCCGAACAAGAACTGCGGAACAAGAACTGCCGAACAAGAAGTCCCGAACAAGAACTGCCGAACAAGCACTGCGGAACAAGAACTGCTGAACAAGAACTGCAGAACAAGAACTGCCGAACAAGAACTGCCGAACAAGAACTACAGAACAAGAACTACTGAACAAGAACTGCCGAACAAGAACTACAGAACAAGAACTACCACACAAGAACTACCGAACAAGAACTGCCGAACAAGAACTGCCGAACAAGAACTGCCGAACAAGAATTGCCGAACAAGAACTGCCGAACAAGAAGTCCCGAACAAGAACTGCCGAACAAGAACTGTCGAACAAGAACTGCAGAACAAGAACTGCTGAACAAGAGCTGCCGAACAAGAACTGTCGAACAAGAACTTCCGAACAAGAACTGCGGAACAAGAACTGCAGAACAAGAACTGTGGAACAAGAACTGCAGAAGAAGAACTGCCGAACAAGAACTGTCGAACAAGAAGTCCTGAACAAGAACTGCTGAACAAGAACTTCCGAACAAGAACTTCCGAACAAGAACTGCGGAACAAGAACTGCAGAAGAAGAACTTCCGAACAAGAACTTCCGAACAAGAACTGCGGAACAAGAACTGCAGAAGAACTTCCGAACAAGAACTTCCAAACAAGAACTGCAGAACAAGAACTGCGGAACAAGAACTGCGGAACAAGAACTGTCGAACAAGAACTGCTGAACAAAAACTGCTGAACAAGAACTGCTGAACAAGAACTGCCGAACAAGATCTACAGAACAAGAACTGCTGAACAAGAACTGCGGGACAAGAACTGCGGAACAAGAACTGTCGAACAAGAACTTCCGAACAAAAACTGCGGAACAAGAACTGCTGAACAAGAACTTCCGAACAAGAACTTCCGAACAAAAACTGCTGAACAAGAACTGCCGAACAAGAACTTCCGAACAAGAACTGCCAAACAGGAGCTGACCAAACAAAATTATGTCATTTTGCTCTGGGTGCAAGAACAAAAATGAAACAAAAACAAACAAACCAATGAAATAAATGAAACACACAAATGAACAGTTGTCAGGAGCAGATCTGAGGAGGATTCTTCATGTTTTTGGTCCTTTTCACACATTCGTGCACCAAAAGTCTGGACCAAAGGCTCTTTTAACTTCTTCCTCTTGAACTAGTGACATCCTGAAGACCTCGGACTGATGAGGAACCTTCAGGACTGATGAGGAACCTTCAGGACTGATGAGGAACCTTCAGGACTGATGAGGAACCTTCAGGACTGATGAGGAACCTTCAGAACTCTGAGGAACCTTCAGACTCTGACGAACTTTCCGGACTCTGAGGAACCTTCAGACTCTGAGGAACTTTCCGGACTCTGAGGAACCTTCAGACTCTGAGGAAACCAAACCCACGTCACCAGAGTAAGTGATGTGCACTGTTTTCCTCTGACCTCGTGTTTAGAGCTGAGATTTTTTATTTTATGACTAATTTTCTGCTTTTATTTTGACTTAGTGCATTTACATTTATATACATTTATTATTTATTTACATTTATATACATTTATTATTTATTTACATTTATATACATTTATTATTTATTTACATTTATATACATTTATTATTTATTTACATTTATATACATTTATTATTTATTTACATTTATATACATTTATTATTTATTTACATTTATATAATTCTGTCTCATTTGGGTCCAAACTGATCCGACCTGAGCTGGAGTCAAACGTGAGTCTGAGTTTATTTTTGGTTTGAGTCTCCTCTGAGTCACCTCCTCTGCATCAGCACACTCATCCCTCCATCTCTCCCTCCTCTTTCTCTCCCTTCTCTCTTTCTTCTCTCAGTGTTTCTCTCCTTCTCCTCTCCTTCACTTTAACTTAGTCCTCCTCTCTTTCTCTCTACCCTTCTCTTTCTCTCTGTACCTCCATTCTTTTCCTTTCTCCCTCCCTTTTTCTTTCTCCCTCTCTCTGCCTGTCTCCATCCTTTCTTTCACTCCCTCTCTCTCCCTTTCTCACCCCTCTCTTTTATTGTTCTCTCCCTCCCTCCTTCCCCCTCTCTTTCCTACTCTCTATCTCACCATCTCTCCTCTTTCTCCCCCCTCTTCCACATCCTTCTCTTTCTCCCTCCCTCCTTCTCTGTCCCTTTCCCCCTCTCTCTCTCCTCTCTCTTCTCTCCATCGCTCTTTTTCTTTCTCCTCTCTCTCCCTCTCTCGTTCTCTAACTCTTTCCCCCTCTCTCCCTCCTTTCTCCATCTCTCTTTTTCTTTCTTCTCTCCCTCTCTCGCCCTCTCTCATTCTCTCTCCTCTCTCTCCCCTTTCTCTCATCTCTCTTTTTCTCTCCCTCTCTCTTTCCCTCTCCTCTTTCTTTTCTCTCTCTCTCCTCTCTCTCACCTCTCTTTTATTGTTCTCTCCCTCCATCTTTCTTCCTCCTTCCTCTCTCCCTTGCTCCCTCTCCTCTCCCTCCTCTTCTTTCTCCCTCCTTCCTTCCCTCTCTCTCCATCACTCCCTTTCTCCTTTCGTTCTCTTTCTCTTCCTCCTCTCTCTTCCTCTCTACCTCCTTTCTCTCCCTCTCTCATCCTTCTCTCTTTCTCTTACTGTCTGTCTTTATCCATCCTACTCTCCTTCTCTTCCTCACTCTCTTCTCTCTCCCTCCTTTTCTCTCCCTCTTTCTCTCTCCCTCTCCCAAAGGTCAGAGGTGAGTGTCTAACGCCTCGGTGACGTCACAGTTTCCCATCATGCATCTGTTCTGTGGGATGACTCATCGTCCCGGTGACGCGCCGGATTTTTATGGACGACTTTCTTCTCTTCCTCTCCTCCCTCCTTTCCTCCTCCTCTCCTTCTCTTCTCCTCCCTCGCTCCTCTCTCCTGTGAAACTGTCTAAAAACATCTTTGGGTTTAGACCTGATTTCTACCTTGTTCAGTCCTGGGCTTAGACCTGGTTTAATCCTGGTTTAGACCTGGTTTAGTCCTGGTTTAGCCTGGTTTAATCCTGGTTTAGCCTGGTTTAGACCTGGTTTAGTCCTGGTTTAATCCTGGTTTAGACCTGGTTTAGACCTGGTTTAGTCCTGGTTTAGACCTGGTTTAGCCTGGTTTAGACCTGGTTTAGCCTGGTTTAGACCTGGTTTAGTCCTGGTTTAGACCTGGTTTAGTCCTGGTTTAGACCTGGTTTAGTCCTGGTTTAGTCCTGGTTTAGCCCTGGTTTAGCCCTGATTTAGTCCTGGTTTAGCCCTAGTTTAGTCCTGGTTTAGTTCTGTGTTAGCCCTAGTTTAGTCCTGGTTTAGCCCTGGTTTAGTCCTGGTTTAGTCCTGGTTTAGCCCTGGTTTAGTTCTGGTTTAGCCCTGGTTTAGTCTTGGTTTAGTCCTGGTTTAGTCCTGGTTTAGTCTTGGTTTAGTCCTGGTTTAGTTCTGGTTTAGCCCTGGTTTAGTCTTGGTTTAGTCCTGGTTTAGTCCTGGTTTAGTCCTGGTTTAGTCTTGGTTTAGTCCTGGTTTAGTTCTGGTTTAGTCCTGGTTTAGTCCTGGTTTAGTCCTGGTTTAGTCCTGGTTTATTCCCTCTGTCTCTGTCCGTGGTCCTGATGAGAGGATGCAGCGTTGCTAGGAGACGGCCCTCTGACATCAGCACGCTCTGAGGGATTATGTCGCTGTTGTGATGCTGTTACTACGGCGATGGCAGAGACGGGGTCTGACCTCCAACTCCACCAGACGGCTTCTGGTCGCCGGGGAGACGCTTTGGCAGGAATGTTCCACAGTATGGCATTTATATCACCATGGAGACGAGCGGGTAATGCCAACCAAGCCGAGTTTATAGGCTACTGTATTATCTGAACACGAACGTAAACGCAAAATAGAAAAATTAAAACCCACTTTTCCTCTCTGGATTTATTTAATTTTATTTATTCTATTTAAAAAAATAAATTTAGCTTTATGCATTTTAACACATTTTACTTTGTTTTATTTATGATTTCTGTTCTGAAGAAATAAAAATAAATAAATAAATATATAAAAAATAAATGAAATACACTAAAATAAAAAGTAGAAATGAAAAAAATAAATAAAATAATAACATAAATAAATACATAAAAATATATAAATAAAATAAAATACAAGTTAACGTAAAAAAAATAGAAAAAAATTACTACAAACATAAAAATATAATAAAACAATAACAAAATATAATAACAAAACAAAGGAAGAAAGAAAAAAATAAATACATAAAAAATAAATCAATACATACAGAAAACATATAAAATAAAATATAAATAAATACATAAAAAATACAATAAAATATAATAAAAATGAAAAATAAAAATATAACAACATAATAACCAAAAAACAAAAACAAAATAATAACAAAAGAAGGAAAAAATAAATAAATAAATAAATACCAAAGATAAATAAATAAATACATAAAAATAAATGAATAGTTTTAAAAAATTAATATGTGAAAAATGTATTAATTAAAAACAATAATCAAACTTTCTCAGCTCAAAATCCTTCCGTTGTCTTAAAAACATCTTTTTAATCGTATATCGATAATCGATAATATAAAATATAATCCAGAAACAAGCACCAGCTCGGCCCGGGTCTGGACCCCGGGTCTGGACCCCGGGTCTGGACCCCGGGTCTGGACCCCGGGTCTGGACCCCGGGTCTGGACCCCGGGTCTGGACCCCGTGTTTGGACCCCGGGTCTGGACCCCGGGTCTGGACCCCGGGTCTGGACCCCGGGTCTGGACCCCGTGTCTGGACCCCGGGTCTGGACCCCGGGTCTGGACCCCGGGTCTGGACCCCGGGTCTGGACCCCGGGTCTGGACCCCGGGTCTGGACCCCGGGTCTGGACCCCGGGTCTGGACCCCGTGTTTGGACCCCGGGTCTGGACCCCGGGTCTGGACCCCGGGTCTGGACCCCGGGTCTGGACCCCGTGTTTGGACCCCGGGTCTGGACCCCGGGTCTGGACCCTGGGTCTGGACCCCGAGTCTGGACCCCGAGTCTGGACCCCGTGTTTGGACCCCGGGTCTGGACCCCGGGTCTGGACCCCGGGTCTGGACCCCGGGTCTGGACCCCGGACTCACCCTGAGGATCTCCTCCACGCAGCTCGGGTCGTTCTGCAAACCCACCTGCAAAAACAAACATTTATGAAAACAAAGAAGTTTGTCTGTTTGAACAAGAAAACCGGACCAAAACTGGTTTAGTCCTGGTCCAGGTTTAGTTCTAGTTCAGTCCTGGTTCAGTCCTGGTTTAGTCCTGGTTTAGTCCTGGTTCAGTCCTGGTTCAGTCCTGGTTCAGTCCTGGTTCAGTCCTGGTTTAGTCCTGGTTCAGTCCTGGTTCAGTTCTGGTTCAGTCCTGGTTCAGTCCTGGTTCAGTCCTGGTTCAGTCCTGGTTCAGTCCTGGTTTAGTCCTGGTTCAGTCCTGGTTCAGTTCTGGTTCAGTCCTGGTTCAGTCCTGGTTCAGTCCTGGTTTAGTCCTGGTTCAGTCCTGGTTTAGTCCTGGTTCAGTCCTGGTTCAGTTCTGGTTCAGTCCTGGTTCAGTCCTGGTTTAGTCCTGGTTTAGTCCTGGTTTAGTCCTGGTTCAGTCCTGGTTCAGTCCTGGTTCAGTCCTGGTTTAGTCCTGGTTCAGTCCTGGTTCAGTTCTGGTTCAGTCCTGGTTCAGTCCTGGTTCAGTCCTGGTTTAGTCCTGGTTTAGTCCTGGTTTAGTCCTGGTTCAGTCCTGGTTCAGTTCTGGTTTAGTCCTGGTTTAGTCCTGGTTCAGTTCTGGTTCAGTCCTGGTTCAGTCCTGGTTCAGTCCTGGTTTAGTCCTGGTTCAGTCCTGGTTCAAACTCTTTCAGGATTTGCAGATGTTTATTTAGAAAAATCCTGATCCACTTTTTCCAAATTTTCCTCAGTTAAAAAACAAAAAACAAACAGCTTTTCATGGACTGTTGGAGTTTTTCTCTTTCTTTTTGTCCTCCTCTCTGTTCTTTCTCTCGTCCCTCTCTTTTTCTCTCTCCTCCTCTTTCTCTTTCCACCCTTCTCTCGTTTTTTCCTCCTCTCTCTCTATGCTCCTCTCTCTCTTCTCCTTCTCTTCCTCTCTTCTTTTCACTCTCTATTTCCTCCTCTCTCATGTTTTCTCTCTTCTTCCTCCCTCTTCTTTGCTCCCTTCTCTCTATCCTTTCTCTCCTCTCCTCTTCTCTCTCCTCCTCTCCTCTCCTCTCTCCTCTCCTCTCTCCTCTCCTCTCCCCTCTCCTCTCCTCTCTCCTCTCTCCTCTCCTCTCCTCTCTCCTCTCCTCTCCTCTCTCCTCTCCTCTCTCCACTCCTCTCCTCTCCCCTCTCCCCTCCTCTCTCCTCTACTCTCCTCTCCTCTCCTCTCTCCTCTCCTCTCCTCTCTCCTCTCCTCTCCTCTCCTCTCTCCTCTCCTCTCTCCTCTTCTCTCTCCTCCTCTCCTCTCCTCTCCTCTCCTCTCTCCTCCTCTCCTCTCCTCTCTCTTCTCTCCTCTCTCCTCTCCTCTCCTCTCTCCTCTCCTCCCTCCTCTCCTCTCCTCCCTCCTCTCCTCTCCTCTCCTCCTCTCCTCTCCTCCCTCCTCTCCTCACTCCTCTCTTCTCCTCTCCTCTCTCCTCTCCGCTCCTCTCTCCTCTTCTCTCCTCTCTCCTCATTCCACTCTCCTCTCCTCCCTCCTCTCCTCACTCCTCTCTTCTCTCCTCTCCTCTCCTCCCTCCTCTCCTCTCCCTCCTCTCCTCCCTCCTCTCCTCCCTCCTCTCCTCTCTCCTCTCCTCTCCTCTCCTCTCTCCTCTCCTCTCTCCTCCTCTCCTCTCCTCTCCTCTCTCCTCCTCTCCTCTCCTCTCTCTTCTCTCCTCTCTCCTCTCCTCTCCTCTCCTCTCTCCTCTCCTCCCTCCTCTCCTCTCTCCTCCTCTCCTCTCTCCTCCTCTCCTCTCCTCTCTCTTCTCTCCTCTCTCCTCTCCTCTCCTCTCTCTTCTCTCCTCTCTCCTCTTTCCTCTCCTCTCCTCTCTCCTCTCCTCTCCTCTCCTCTCCTCTCTCCTCCTCTCCTCTCCTCTCCTCTCTCCTCCTCTCCTCTCCTCTCTCTTCTCTCCTCTCTCCTCTCCTCTCCTCTCCTCTCTCCTCTCCTCCCTCCTCTCCTCTCCTCCCCTCCTCTCCTCTCCTCTCCTCCTCTCCTCCTCTCCTCCTCTCCTCCCTCCTCTCCTCTCTCCTCTCCTCTCCTCTCCTCTTCTCTCTCCTCTCCTCTCCTCTCTCCTCCTCTCCTCTCTCCTCTCCTCCCTCCTCTCCTCTCTCTTCTCTCCTCTCCTCTCTCCCCTCCTCTCCTCTCCTCTCTCCTCTCTCCTCTCCTCTCCTCCCTCTCTTCTTCTTCTTCTTCTTCTTCTTCTTCTCTCTCAGGAGCAGGTGTGTGGAGGAGATAAGCTCTTGATTTAGCGTCTCATTAAATCTGAGCTCCGAGTCTGAGACCAGAGACCAGGACTGGACCAGGACTGGACCAGGACTGGACCAGGACTGGACCAGGACTGGACCAGGACTGGACCAGGACTAAACCAAAACTTGGGTTTTGTTTCTTTCACACGTTTGACGCATAAATTCTGCACATTTAGGCCATAAAACTCTGTTCCACCTTGTGATGTCATCGTGTGGTGATACAGGAAGTGCTCCACCGTGTTTTTAAACTGTATCTGTCTGTTTCCAGAGAGATATATGCTCTCCCTCTTTTTCTCTACCCTTCTCTTCTTCTCTCCATCTCTCACTCGTCTTTCTCTCTCCCTCCTCTCCCCTATCCTCCTCTCTCCCTCCCTCCATCTTTCTCTTCTTCCCTTATTCCCTCTCTCTCCTTCTCTCCCTTGACCCCTTTCTCTATCTTTCCTCTCTCTATCCTTCTCTCTCTCTCTTTCCTTCTCTTTCTCTATTCTTCTCTCTCTCTATCCTTCTTTATCTATCCTTCTCTCTCTATTCTTCTCTTTCTCTCTCTATTCTTCTCTCTCTTTCTATCCTCTCTCTCCATCCTTCTCTCTCTATCCTTCTTTATCTCTCTATCCTCTCTTTCCTTGTCTCTTTTTCTCTATCCTTCTCTCTCTATCCTTCTTTATCTCTCTATCCTTCTTTATCTCTCTATCCTTCTCTCTTTCTCTTTCCTTCTCTTTCTCTATTCTTCTCTCTCTCTCTATCCTTCATTCTCCCTCTATCCTTCTTTATCTATCCTTCTCTCTCTATTCTTCTCTTTCTCTCTCTATTCTTCTCTCTCTTTCTATCCTCTCTCTCATCCTTCTCTCTCTATCCTTCTTTCTCTCTATCCTCTCTTTCCTTTTCTCTCTTTCTCTATCCTTCTGTCTCTTTATCCTTCTTCTCTCTTTCTATCCCCTCTTTCCCTATCCTTCTCTCTCTCTTTCCCTTTTCTCCCTCCATCCCTCCTCTCTCTATCTTTCACTCTCTCCTTCTCTCTCTTCTTCCCTTTCTCCCTCCTCTCTCTGTTTTTTTGAAAGGACGTCCGCACTTTACTGTGAAAGGACGTCCGCACTTTACTGTGAAAGGACGTCCGCACTTTATTGTGAAAGGACGTCCGCACTTTACTGTGAAAGGACGTCCGCACTTTATTGTGAAAGGACGTCCGCACTTTACTGTGAAAGGACGTCCGCACTTTATTCTGAAAGGACGTCCGCACTTTACTGTGAAAGGACGTCCGCACTTTATTGTGAAAGGACGTCCGCACTTTACTGTGAAAGGACGTCCGCACTTTATTCTGAAAGGACATCCGCACTTTATTTTGAAAGGACGTCCGCACTTTATTGTGAAAGGACGTCCGCACTTTACTGTGAAAGGATGTCCGCACTTTATTTTGAAAGGATGTCCGCACTTTATTCTGAAAGGACGTCCGCACTTTATTGTGAAAGGACGTCCGCACTTTATTGTGAAAGGACGTCCGCACTTTATTCTGAAAGGACGTCCGCACTTTATTTTGAAAGGACGTCCGCACTTTATTGTGAAAGGACGTCCGCACTTTATTTTGAAAGGACGTCCGCACTTTACTGTGAAAGGACGTCCGCACTTTACTGTGAAAGGACGTCCGCGCTTTATTCTGAAAGGGCGTCCGAACTTTGCTGTGAAAGGACGTCCGCACTTTATTGTGAAAGGATGTCCGCACTTTACTGTGAAAAGACGTCCGCACTTTATTCTGAAAGGACATCCGCACTTTATTTTGAAAGGACGTCCGCACTTTATTGTGAAAGGACGTCCGCACTTTACTGTGAAAGGATGTCCGCACTTTATTTTGAAAGGACGTCCGCACTTTATTGTGAAAGGACGTCCGCACTTTATTGTGAAAGGACGTCCGCACTTTACTGTGAAAGGACGTCCGCACTTTACTGTGAAAGGACGTCCGCACTTTATTGTGAAAGGACGTCCGCACTTTACTGTGAAAGGACGTCCGCACTTTACTGTGAAAGGACGTCCGCACTTTACTGTGAAAGGACGTCCGCACTTTATTGTGAAAGGACATCCGCACTTTATTTTGAAAGGACGTCCGCACTTTATTGTGAAAGGACGTCCGCACTTTACTGTGAAAGGATGTCCGCACTTTATTTTGAAAGGACGTCCGCACTTTATTGTGAAAGGACGTCCGCACTTTACTGTGAAAGGACGTCCGCACTTTACTGTGAAAGGACGTCCGCACTTTACTGTGAAAGGACGTCCGCACTTTATTCTGAAAGGACGTCCGCACTTTATTGTGAAAGGATGTCCGCACTTTATTTTGAAAGGACGTCCGCACTTTATTTTGAAAGGACGTCCGCACTTTATTTTGAAAGGACGTCCGCACTTTACTGTGAAAGGACGTCCGCACTTTATTCTGAAAGGACGTCCGCACTTTATTTTGAAAGGACGTCCGCACTTTACTGTGAAAGGACGTCCGCACTTTATTTTGAAAGGACGTCCGCACTTTATTTTGAAAGGACGTCCGCACTTTATTTTGAAAGGACGTCCACACTTTATTTTGAAAGGACGTCCGCACTTTACTGTGAAGGGACGTCCGCACTTTACTGTGAAAGGACGTCCGCACTTTACTGTGAAAGGACGTCCGCACTTTATTCTGAAAGGACATCCGCACTTTACTGTGAAAGGACGTCTGCACTTTACTGTGAAAGGACGTCTGCACTTTACTGTGAAAGGACGTCCGCACTTTATTCTGAAAGGATGTCCGCACTTTACTGTGAAAGGACGTCCGCACTTTACTGTGAAAGGACGTCCGCACTTTATTCTGAAAGGACGTCCGCACTTTACTGTGAAAGGACGCCCGCACTTTATTGTGAAAGGACGTCCGCACTTTACTGTGAAAGGACGTCCGCACTTTATTCTAAAAGGACATCCGCACTTTATTTTGAAAGGACGTCCGCACTTTATTGTGAAAGGACGTCCGCACTTTACTGTGAAAGGATGTCCGCACTTTATTTTGAAAGGACGTCCGCACTTTATTGTGAAAGGACGTCCGCACTTTACTGTGAAAGGACGTCCGCACTTTATTCTGAAAGGACGTCCGCACTTTATTTTGAAAGGACGTCCGCACTTTATTGTGAAAGGACGTCCGCACTTTATTTTGAAAGGACGTCCGCACTTTATTGTGAAAGGACGTCCGCACTTTATTCTGAAAGGACATCCGCACTTTACTGTGAAAGGACGTCCGCACTTTACTGTGAAAGGACGTCCGCACTTTACTGTGAAAGGACGTCCGCACTTTATTTTGACGCCGTGAGTTTATTTCCTGTCTGATAAAAGTCTGGAAACGGAAAAAATAAAAACAAAATAAAAAATATATCAGGGACGATTTATGTGTAGAAGTCTTTTTTTAGAGAAGGATAGAAAGAGAAAGGAGGATAGAGAGAGAAAGTAGGACAGATAGAGAGAGAAGGATAGAAAGAGAGAGAGAAGGATAGAGGGAAAAAGAAAGACGGATAGAGAAAGGATAGAGAGAGAAGGATAGAAAGAGAAAGATAGAGAATTAAAGCCGCAAGCGGCATCGAACGGCCCTCGCGGGCCGCGCATCGCACTCGGCCGACCCGACGCTCCCCCGGGTGGCGCTGATGAGCCTCTTGTCTCTGTGTGTTTGTGGCTTTGGGCTGAACTTGTCACTAAACACATAAAGTCCACACACACTGGAGATGCTGATGTGTTAACATTGACAAACATGGGAACTTTGGGACATCGCCATGGCAACACCGTGCAAAATACAACTTTGGCCCCCTGGACTTTTTTGTTTGGACTGACCTGAAGAATCACTGTGCCAAATTTCACATTCTTGAAGGAAACTAATAAGACGCTATATCACTTTGAAAAGTAGGAAATTGTTGAAATTTTCCCATAAGGATAACATGGAGGCTTTGGCGCATCGCCATGGCAACCCTGTGCAATATACCATATGGTTGTCATTGACTTTTTTGATCGGGATGACATGAACAGTCATTGAGCCAAATATGAGAATATTCTGTGAAAGTAAAATATTTTTCATGAATGGGATTTTTTCTGATCTTTTCCATTAGGATAACATTGGAGCTTTCGCGCATCACCATGGCAACACGGTTAAAAATACCATATGGTTTACATTGGCTTTTTTGATTGAGATGGCCCAAAGTAATTTTGTACAAAATTTGGTACATTTTCTAAAAACTAAAATTTTGACCATCCATGCAAAATTTAATTCTGTCCTGCAGGGGGCGCTATCACACCATTTTTGCTCGTGTCACAATTTGTCGGCTTTGGCACGAAAGTTTTACAAGTGATTCAAATTTGAGCCCAATCGGACTTTGTATGGCCGAACGGGAGCAAATTTTGACGTTAGAAAATTGCAAAAAATCTGAACAAATTTTGCAGGTTCGCCGCACGTAAACCGTGACAGTTATTTTAAAAATTCAGCTATCGTTTGATGCCCCACTTCTCTAGTTGATGTACGCCGATTTTGACCCCTGTGGGTGAAGCGCCTTCAGAGGAGTTCGTTCAAATGCGACGTGAGCGAAAATGCTGACTCAGCAACTTTTTTATTTCAATCCAAGATGGCCGCCTTCTGGTTTGTCAGGGGGCGTGGCCATAATAATATTTTTTTTCTGTTTTCACATGAAGAATGTCTGTACCGAATTTCGTGACTGTACGACAAACTTTACGTCAGGATGTCTCCCATAGGCGCAATGTATTTTGACTTTTGCAGGTGGCGCTGCCGCGCCACTTTTTTATACCCATACATGCAACATATATTTTATCAAATTTTTCGCCACTTCTGAATTTTGGGCAAAATTTGGTGAGTTTTTGAGTGTGTTCAGGGGGTCAAATTAGAGCTCAAAGAGCAGAAGAAAAAAGAATAATAAATTAAAGCCGCAAGCGGCATCGAACGGCCCTCGCGGGCCGCGCATCGCACTCGGCCGACCCGACGCTCCCCCGGGTGGCGCTGACGCTCCCCCGGGTGGCGCTGATGAGCCTCTTGTCTCTGTGTGTTTGTGGCTTTGGGCTGAAGCACTGTCAGTAAACACAAAGTCCACACACACTGGAGATGCTGATGTGTTAACATTGACGAACATGGGAACTTTGGGACATCGCCATGGCAACACCGTGCAAAATACAACTTTGGCCCCTTGAACTTTTTTGTTCAGGCTGACTTGAAGAATCACTGTGCCAAATTTCATGTTCTTCAATAAAACTATTAAGCCGTTATATCACTTTGAAATGTAAGAAATTGTAGAAATTTTCCCATAAGGATAACATGGAGGCTTTGGCGCATCGCCATGTCAACCCAGTGAAATATACCATATGGTTGTCATTGACTTTTTTGATTGAGATGGCCCAAAGTAATTTTGTACAAAATTTGGTACATTTTAGAAAAAGTAAAATTTTGACCGTGTCGCCACGCGTCGCACTCGGCCGACTGACGCTCCTCGGTGGTGCTGACGCTCCCCCGGGTGGCGCTGATGAGCCTCTTGTCTCTGTGTGTTTGTGGCTTTGGGCTGAACTTGTCACTAAACACATCAAGTCCACACACACCGGAGATGCTGATGTGCCAACATTGACTAACATGGGCACTTTGGGACATCGCCATGGCAACACCGTGCAAAATACAACTTTGGCCCCCCGGACTTTTTTGTTAGGACTGACCTGAAGAATCACTGTGCCAAATTTCACGTTCTTGAATGAAACTAATAAGACGCTATATCACTTTGAAAAGTAAGAAATTGTAGAAATTTTCCCATAAGGATAACATGGAGGCTTTGGCGCATCGCCATGGCAACCCTGTGAAATATACCATATGGTTGTCATTGACTTTTTTGATCGGGATGACATGAAGAGTCATTGTGCCAAATTTGAGAATATTCTGTGAAAGTAAAATATTTTTCATGAATGGGAATTTATCTGATATTTCCCATTAGGATAACATTGGAGCTTCCGCGCATCACCATGGCAACACGGTTAAAAATACCATATGGTTTACATTGGCTTTTTTGATTGAGATGGCCCAAAGTAATTTTGTACAAAATTTGGTACATTTTAGAAAAACTAAAATTTTGACCGTCCATGCAAAATTTGATTGTGTCCTGCAGGGGGCGCTATCACACCATTTTTGCTCGTGTCACAATTAGTCGGCTTTGGCACAAAAGTTTTACAAGTGATTAAAATTTGAGCCAAATCGGACTTTTTATGGCCGAACGGGAGCAAATTTTGACGTTAGAAAATTGCCAAAAATCTGAACAAATTTTGCAGCTTCGCCGCGCGTAAACCGTGACAGTTATTTTAAAAATTCAGCTATCGTTTGATGCCCCACTTCTCTAGTTAATGTACGCCGATTTTGACCCCTGTGGGTGAAGCGCCTTCAGAGGAGTTCGTTCAAATGCGACGTGAGCGAAAATGCTGACTCCGGAACTTTTTTAATTCAATCCAAGATGGCTGCCTTCTGGTTTGTCAGGGGGCGTGGCCATAATAATATTTTTTTTCTGTCTTGACATGAGGAATGTCTGTACCGAATTTCGTGACTGTACGACAAACTTTACGTCGGGACGTCTCCCATAGGCGCAATGTATTTTGACTTTTGCAGGTGGCGCTGTTGCGCCACTTTTTTATACCCATATATGCAATATATATTTTATAAAATTTTTCGCCACTTCTGAATTTTGGGCAAAATTTGGTGAGTTTTTGAGCGTGTTCAGGGGGTCAAATTAGAGTTCAAAGAGCAGAAAAAAAGAATAAATAAGGAAACTTTTTTTTTTTTTTTTAGCAAAAACAATATATCTTTTAACATAGGAAACGCATATTATACTTTTTTTTTTTAAAGCTTTCGAGATTCCCCACGTCACCGTGGGGTCATTTAGAATGAATGGCGCCACGCTCCGTCATTCACCATCTCGCCGGGTCCGCCATTGACCCCCATTGATTTCCATTCATTTTAGCAGCTGTAAGATGGCCCATGCCTTCGGCATGGGGGCTTGGATACAGCTTGATGTCAGGAGTGTGTTTTAGGGAGAGGAGCGGCGCTTTTTTGTCAACATTGAGTGAATGGGCTTCGCCATTCACTCAATGTTGACGATGACTTGTTAGCAAGAACAAATATGTATGTCCCATGCCTTCGGCATGGGTTGCTAGGATACTGCTGTTCATGGTGAGAGCGTCGAGGGGACGGTTCAGCGCTTCGCGCTGAACTTCAGAAGACAGTTAGCACGATGATGCCTGGGCTTCGCCCAGGCATCATCGCTATGAGCACAGGCCCCACGCCCTGTAGGGGCTCGGGCCTAATTAAAGCCATAGCGGCATCGAACGGCCCTCGCGGGCCGCGCATCGCACTCGGCCGACCCGACGCTCCCCCGGGTGGCGCTGACGCTCCCCCAGGTGGCGCTGGTGAGCCTCTTGTCTCTGTGTGTTTGTGGCTTTGGGCTGAACTTGTCACTAAACACATAAAGTCCACACACACTGGAGATGCTGATGTGTTAACATTGACGAATATGGGCACTTTGGGACATCGCCATGGCAACACCGTGCAAAATACAACTTTGGCCCCTCGGACTTTTTTGTTTGGACTGACCTGAAGAATCACTGTGCCAAATTTCATGTTCTTCAATAAAACTATTAAGCCGTTCTATGACTTTGAAATGTAAGAAATTGTAGAAATTTTCCCATAAGGATAACATGGAGGTTTTGGCGCATCGCCATGTCAACCCAGTGAAATATACAATATGGTTGTCATTGACTTTTTTGATCGGGATGACATGAAGAGTCATTGTGCCAAATATGAGAATATTCTGTGAAAGTAAAATATTTTTCATGAATGGGAATTTATCTGATATTTCCCATTAGGATAACATTGGAGCTTCCGCGCATCACCATGGCAACACGGTTAAAAATACCATATGGTTTACATTGGCTTTTTTGATTGAGATGGCCCAAAGTAATTTTGTACAAAATTTGGTACATTTTAGAAAAACTAAAATTTTGACCGTCCATGCAAAATTTTATTGTGTCCTGCAGGGGGCGCTATCACACCATTTTTGCTCGTGTCACAATTAGTCGGCTTTGGCACAAAAGTTTTACAAGTGATTAAAATTTGAGCCAAATCGGACTTTTTATGGCCGAACGGGAGCAAATTTTGACGTTAGAAAATTGCCAAAAATCTGAACAAATTTTGCAGCTTCGCCGCGCGTAAACCGTGACAGTTATTTTAAAAATTCAGCTATCGTTTGATGCCCCACTTCTCTAGTTGATGTGCGCCGATTTTGACCCCTGTGGGTGAAGCGCCTTCAGAGGAGTTCGTTCAAATGCGACGTGAGCGAAAATGCTGACTCAGCAACTTTTTTATTTCAATCCAAGATGGCCGTCTTCTGGTTTGTCAGGGGGCGTGGCCATAATAATATTTTTTTTCTGTCTTGACATGAGGAATGTCTGTACCGAATTTCGTGACTGTACGACAAACTTTACGTCGGGACGTCTCCCATAGGCGCAATGTATTTTGACTTTTGCAGGTGGCGCTGTCGCGCCACTTTTTTATACCCATACATGCAACATACATTTTATCAAATTTTTCGCCACTTCTGAATTTTGGGCAAAATTTGGTGAGTTTTTGAGCATGTTCAGGGGGTCAAATTAGAGCTCAAAGAGCAGAAGAAAAAGAATAAATAAATTAAAGCCGCAAGCGGCATCGAACGGCCCTCGCGGGCCGCGCATCGCACTCGGCCGACCCGACGCTCCCCCGGGTGGCGCTGATGAGCCTCTTGTCTCTGTGTGTTTGTGGCTTTGGACTGAACTTGTCACTAAACACATAAAGTCCACACACACTGGAGATACTGATGTGTTAACATAGACGAATATGGGCATTTTTGGGACATCGCCATGGCAACACTGTCCAAAATACGACTTTGGCCCCCTGTACTTTTTTGTTCAGGCTGACTTGAAGAATCACTGTGCCAAATTTCATGTTCTTCAATAAAACTATTAAGCCGTTATATCACTTTGAAATGTAAGAAATTGTTGAAATTTTCCCATTAGGATAACATGGAGGCTTTGGCGCATCACCATGGCAACACGGTTAAAAATATCATATGGTTTACATTTGCTTTTTTGATTGAGATGGCCCAAAGTAATTTTGTACAAAATTTGGTACATTTTAGAAAAAGTAAAATTTTGACCGTGTCGCCGCGCATCGCACTCGGCCGACCCGACGCTCCCCCGGGTGGTGCTGATGAGCCTCTTGTCTCTGTGTGTTTGTGGCTTTGGGCTGAACTTGTCACTAAACACATAAAGTCCACACACACTGGAGACGCTGATGTGTTAACATTGACGAATATTGGCATTTTGGGACATCGCCATGGTAACACCGTGCAAAATACAACTTTGCCCCCCCGGACTTTTTTGTTCGGACTGACCTGAAGAATCACTGTGCCAAATTTCACGTTCTTGAATGAAACTAATAAGACGCTATATCACTTTGAAAAGTAAGAAATTGTTGAATTTTTCCCATAAGGATAACATGGAGGATTTGGCGCATCGCCATGGCAACCCACTGAAATATACCACATGGTT
The DNA here is from genome assembly GCA_034769755.1 of Odontamblyopus lacepedii. Classification (NCBI taxonomy): domain Eukaryota; kingdom Metazoa; phylum Chordata; class Actinopteri; order Gobiiformes; family Gobiidae; genus Odontamblyopus; species Odontamblyopus lacepedii. Next base: position 40,082,051 of record CM068355.1, on the reverse strand, counting down.
GTCATTGACTTTTTTGATCGGGATGACAGGAAGAGTCATTGTGCCAAATTTGAGAATATTCTGTGAAAGTAAAATATTTTTCATGAATGGGAATTTATCTGATATTTCCCATTAGGATAACATTGGAGCTTTTGGGCATCACCATGGCAACACGGTTAAAAATATCATATGGTTTACATTGGCTTTTTTGATTGAGATGACCTAAAGTAATTTTGGGGCAAATTTGGTACATTTTCGAAAAACTAAAATTTGGCCCTCCATGCAAAATTTTGTGGTGTTCTATAGGGGGCGCTATCACACCATTTTCGCTCGTGTCACAATTAGTCGGCTTTGGCACAAAAGTTTTACAAGTGATTAAAATTTGAGTTGAATCGGACTTTGTATGGCCGAACGGGAGCAAATTTTGACATTTGAAAATAGCAAAAAATGTGAACAAATTTTGCAGCTTCACCGCGCGTAAACCGTGACAGTTATTTTAAAAATTCAGCTATCGTTTGATGCCCCACTTCTCTAGTTGATGTACGCCGATTTTGACCCCTGCGGGTGAAGCGCCTTCAGAGGAGTTCGTTCAAATGCGACGTGAGCGAAAATGCTGACTCAGCAACTTTTTTATTTCAATCCAAGATGGCTGCCTTCTGGTTTGTCAGGGGGCGTGGCCATAATAATATTTTTTTTCTGTGTTGACATGAGGAATGTCTGTACCGAATTTCGTGACTGTAGGACAAACTTTACGTGGGGACATCTCCCATAGGCGCAATGTATTTTGACTTTTGCAGGTGGCGCTGTCGCGCCACTTTTTTATACCCATACATGCAATATATATTTTATCAAATTTTTCGCCACTTCTGAATTTTGGGCAAAATTTGGTGAGTTTTTGAGCGTGTTCAGGGGGTCAAATTAGAGCTCAAAGAGCAGAAGAAAAAAGAATAAATAAAAATTAAAGCCGCAAGCGGCATCGAACGGCCCTCGCGGGCCGCGCATCGCACTCGGCCGACCCGACGCTCCCCCGGGTGGCGCCGACGCTCCCCCGGGTGGCGCTGATGAGCCTCTTGTCTCTGTGTGTTTGTGGCTTTGGGCTGAACTTGTCACCAAACACATAAAGTCCACACACACTGGAGATACTGATGTGTTAACATTGACGAATATGGGCACTTTGGGACATCGCCATGGCAACACCGTGCAAAATACAACTTTGGCCCCTCGGACTTTTTTGTTCGGACTGACCTGAAGAATCACTGTGCCAAATTTCACGTTCTTCAATAAAACTATGAAGGCGTTATATAACTTTGAAATGTAAGAAATTGTTGAAATTTTCCCATAAGGATAACGTGGAGGCTTTGGCGCATCGCCATGGCAACCCAGTGAAATATACCATATGGTTGTCATTGACTTTTTTGATCGGGATGACATGAAGAGTCATTGTGCCAAATATGAGAATGTTTTGTGAAAGTAAAATATTTTTCATGAATGGGAATTTATCTGATCTTTCCCATTAGGATAACATTGGAGCTTTCGTGCAGCATCACCATGGCAACACGGTTAAAAATACCATATAGTTTACATTGGCTTTTTCATTGAGATGACCTAAAGTAATTTTGGGCCAAATTTGGTGCATTTTAAAAGTAAAATTTGGCCCTCCATGCAAAATTTTGTGGTGTTCTATAGGGGCGCTTATCACACCATTTTCGCTCGTGTCACAATTAGTCGGCTTTGGCACAAAAGTTTTACAAGTGATTAAAATTTGAGCCAAATCGGACTTTGTATGGTCGAACGGAGCAAATTTTGACGTTAGAAAATTGCCAAAAATCTGAACAAATTTTGCAGCCACAAGACGTAAACCGTGACAGTTATTTTAAAAATTCAGCTATCGTTTGATGCCCCACTTCTCTAGTTGATGTACGCCGATTTTGACCCCTGTGGGTGAAGCGCCTTCAGAGGAGTTCGCTCAAATGCGACGTGAGCGAAAATGCTGACTCGGCAACTTTTATTTCAATCCAAGATGGCCGCCTTCTGGTTTGTCAGGGGCGTGGCCATAATAATATTTTTTTCTGTTTTCATATGAAGAATGTCTGTACCGAATTTCGTGACTGTACGACAAACTTTACGCCGACATCTCCCATAGGCGCAATGTATTTTGACTTTTGCAGGTATGCTTATCGCGCCACTTTTTATGAGCATACATGCCACATATATTTTATCAAATTTTTCGCCACTTCTGAATTTTGGGCAAAATTTGGTGAGTTTTTGAGCGTGTTCAGGGGTCAAATTAGAGCTCAAAGAGCAGAAGAAAAAGAATAATAAATAAAAAATAATAATAATTTTAGCAAAACAATATATCCTTTTACATAGGAAAGACATATTATACATTTTTGAAAGTTTCTCGAGCTTCCCCACGTCATCATGGTCATTAGTGAATGATTTACGCCACGCGCCATTCACCATCTCGTCGGACTCTCTCATTGACCCCATTGATTTCCATTCATTTTGGCAGCTGTAATATGGCTCATGCCTTCGCATGGGGCTTGATACAGCTTGATGTCAGGAGTGTGTTTTGGGGACAGGAGGCGCCAGCGCTTTTGTCAACATTGAGTGAATGGGCTTCGCCATTCACTCAATGTTGACGATGACTTGTTAGCAAGAACAAATATGTATGTCCCATGCCTTCGGCATGGGTTGCTAGGATACTGCTGTTCACGGAGAGAGCGAGGGAGTGACGAAGTTAAGCGCCGCTGAACTTCGTGAAGACAGTTATCGATGATGCCTGGGCTTCGCCAGGCATCATCACAGTGAGCAATAGGCCCTACGCCCTGTAGGGGCTCGGGCCTAAAAATAATAATAATTTTAGCAAAACAATATATCCTTTACATAGGAAAGACATATTATACATTTTGAAAGCTCTCGAGCTTCCCCACGTCACCGTGGGGTCATTGGTGAATGACGGCGCCACGCTCGCCATTCACCATCTCGTCGGGTCCGCCATTGACCCCCATTGATTTCCATTCATTTTGGCAGCTGTAATATGGCTCATGCCTTCGGCATGGGGGCTTGGATACAGCTTGATGTCAGGAGTGTGTTTTGGGGACAGGAGGCGCCAAGCTATTTTTGTCAACATTGAGTGAATGGGTCGCCATTCACTCAATGTTGACGATGACTTGTTAGCAAGAACAAATATGTATGTCTCCATGCCTTCGGCATGGGTTGCTAGGATACTGCTGTTCACGGAGAGAGCGAGGAGTGACGGTTCAGCGCCGCGCTGAACTTCAGAAGATAGTTAACACGATGATGCCTGGGCTTCGCCCAGGCATCATCGCTATGAAGTAATAGGCCCTACGCCCTGTAGGGGCTCGGGCCTAATAAATAAGGAAATAAGGAAACATTTTTTTTTAGCAAAACAATATATCCTTTACATAGGAAAGACATATTATACATTTTTGAAAGCTCTCGAGCTTCCCCGTCACCGTGGGGTCATTAGTGAATGAATGGCGCTTACGCGCTGGCCATTCACCATCTCGTCGGGTCCGCCATTGACCCCCATTGATTTATTCATTTTGGCAGCTGTAATATGGCCCATGCCTTCGGCATGGGGCTTGGATACAGCTTGATGTCAGGAGTGTGTTTTGGGGACAGGAGGCGCCATGCTTTTTGTCAACATTGAGTGAATGGGCTTCGCCCATTCACTCAATGTTGACGATGACTTGTTAGCAAGAACAAATATGTATGTCCCATGCCTTCGGCATGGGTTGCTAGGATACTGCTGTTCACGGTGAGTGCGATCGAGGACGGTTCAGCGCTCGCGCTGAACTTCGTAAGACAGTTAGCAACGATGATGCCTGGGCTTCGCCCAGGCATCATCGTTGCGGAAGCAATAGGCCCTACGCCCTGTAGGGGCTCGGGCCTAATTAAGGATATATAGAGAACAACAGAAAGAGAAAGAAGGATAGAAAGAAAAGGATGGAGAGAGAGAAGGATAGAGAAAAAAGATAGAGAGAATGAAGGACAGAGAGAGAATGAAGGATAGAGAGAGAATGAAGGATAGAAAGAGAGAAGGATAGAAAGAGAATGAAGGATAGAGAGAGAGAGAAGAATAGAGAGATAAAGAATAGAGAGAAAGAAGGATAGAAAGAGAATGAAGGATAGAAAGAGAGAAAAGACTAGAGAGGTAAAGGATAGAGAGAAAGAAGGATAGAAAGAGAAAGGACACATAGAGAAAGAAGGATAGAAAGAGAAAGGATAGAAAGAGAATAAAGGATAGAGAGCAAGAAGAATAGAGTGATAAAGAATAGAAAGAGAGAGAGAAGGATAGAGAGAGAATGAAGGATAGAAAGAGAGAGAAGGATAGAAAGAGAGAGAAGAATAGAGAGATAAAGGATAGAGAGAAAGGACAGAAAGAGAAAGGACACAGAGAGAAAGAAGGACAGAGAGAGAAGGATGGAGAGAGAGAAGGATGGAGAGAGAGAAGGATGGAGAGAGAGAAGGATGGAGAGAGAAGGATGGAGAGAGAGAAGGATGAGAGAGAGAAGGATGGAGAGAGAGAAGGATGGAGAGAGAGAAGGATGGAGAGAAAGAAGGATAGAAAGAGAAGGATGAGAGAGAGAAGGATAGAAAGAGAAGGATGGAGAGAGAGAAGGATGGAGAGAGAGAAGGATGGAGAGAGAGAAGGATAGAAAGAAAAGGATGGAGAGAGAGAAGGATGGAGAGAGAGAAGGATGGAGAGAGAGAAGGATAGAAAGAGAAGGATGGAGAGAGAGAAGGATGGAGAGAGAGAAGGATAGAAAGAGAAGGATGGAGAGAGAGAAGGATGGAGAGAGAGAAGGATAGAAAGAGAAGGATGGAGAGAGAGAAGGATGGAGAGAGAGAAGGATGGAGAGAGAGTAGGATGGAGAGAGAGAAGGATAGAAAGAGAAGGATGGAGAGAGAGAAGGATGGAGAGAGAGAAGGATAGAAAGAGAAGGATGGAGAGAGAGAAGGATGGAGAGAGAGAAGGATGGAGAGAAAGAAGGATAGAAAGAGAAGGATGAGAGAGAGAAGGATAGAAAGAGAAGGATGGAGAGAGAGAAGGATGGAGAGAGAGAAGGATGGAGAGAGAGAAGGATAGAAAGAAAAGGATGGAGAGAGAGAAGGATGGAGAGAGAGAAGGATGGAGAGAGAGAAGGATAGAAAGAGAAGGATGGAGAGAGAGAAGGATGGAGAGAGAGAAGGATAGAAAGAGAAGGATGGAGAGAGAGAAGGATGGAGAGAGAGAAGGATGGAGAGAGAGAAGGATAGAAAGAAAAGGATGGAGAGAGAGAAGGATGGAGAGAGAGAAGGATGGAGAGAGAGAAGGATAGAAAGAGAAGGATGGAGAGAGAGAAGGATGGAGAGAGAGAAGGATAGAAAGAGAAGGATGGAGAGAGAGAAGGATGGAGAGAGAGAAGGATGGAGAGAGAGAAGGATGGAGAGAGAAGGATGGAGAGAGAGAAGGATGAGAGAGAGAAGGATGGAGAGAGAGAGAAGGATGGAGAGAGAGAAGGATGGAGAGAAAGAAGGATAGAAAGAGAAGGATGAGAGAGAGAAGGATAGAAAGAGAAGGATGGAGAGAGAGAAGGATGGAGAGAGATAAGGATGGAGAGAGAGAAGGATAGAAAGAAAAGGATGGAGAGAGAGAAGGATGGAGAGAGAGAAGGATGGAGAGAGAGAAGGATAGAAAGAGAAGGATGGAGAGAGAGAAGGATGGAGAGAGAGAAGGATAGAAAGAGAAGGATGGAGAGAGAGAAGGATGGAGAGAGAGAAGGATAGAAAGAGAAGGATGGAGAGAGAGAAGGATGGAGAGAGAGTAGGATGGAGAGAGAGAAGGATAGAAAGAGAAGGATGGAGAGAGAGAAGGATGGAGAGAGAGAAGGATAGAAAGAGAAGGATGGAGAGAGAGAAGGATGGAGAGAGAGTAGGATGGAGAGAGAGAAGGATAGAAAGAGAAGGATGGAGAGAGAGAAGGATAGAAAGAAAAGGATGGAGAGAGAGAAGGATGGAGAGAGAGAAGGATGAGAGAGAGAAGGATGGAGAGAGAGAAGGATGGAGAGAGAAGGATGGAGAGAGAGAAGGATGGAGAGAGGATGGAGAGAGAAGGATGAGAGAGAGAAGGATGAGAGAGAAGGATGGAGAGAGAAGGATAGAAAGAGAAGGATGGAGAGAGAGAAGGATGGAGAGAGAGAAGGATGGAGAGAAGGATGGAGAGAGAAGGATGGAGAGAGAAGGATGGAGAGAGAGAAGGATGGAGAGAGAAGGATGGCGAGAGAAGGATGGAGAGAGAGAAGGATGGAGAGAGAGAAGGATAGAAAGAGAAGGATGGAGAGAGAGAAGGATGGAGAGAGAGTAGGATGGAGAGAGAGAAGGATAGAAAGAGAAGGATGGAGAGAGAGAAGGATAGAAAGAAAAGGATGGAGAGAGAGAAGGATGGAGAGAGAGAAGGATGAGAGAGAGAAGGATGGAGAGAGAGAAGGATGGAGAGAGAAGGATGGAGAGAGAGAAGGATGGAGAGAGAAGGATGGAGAGAGAAGGATGGAGAGAGAGAAGGATGGAGAGAGAGAAGGATGGAGAGAGAGAAGGATGGAGAGAGAAGGATGGAGAGAGAAGGATAGAGAGAGAGAAGGATGGAGAGAGAGAAGGATGGAGAGAGAAGGATGGAGAGAGAGAAGGATGAGAGAGAGAAGGATGGAGCTCAGTGTTTGTTGTAATGAGGTCTTTTCTGTCTTTTCCTTTTATTTCCGGGGTCTTTTCTCTTTATATTGGGCACATTTTCTGTCTCTGGTTTACACCTTTTTTTAAGTTAAAGATTCATATTTACGTCAATAAAGTAAAATAAATGAAGTAAAATGTGTAAAATCTCGTCAGAATTTGCCGCGTTGCTGTGGTGAAACAAGCCAATATTATGGGTCTATTTCACAGCAAAAACTGGAGCGTTTGAACTCAGGGTTTATACGAGTCCAATCTGCCCTAGAGTTAATTTAACACTTTGGGAAATGTTTTTAAGCAAATAACACTGGACCAAAGTTCCTGTTTGACCCCGAAATCCGGAGTTATGTTCACGTTTTGAGAGTAAACGGAGACACTTTGGAGGTTTGTCCTGGTTTAGCGAAACAACACACAGAGGAGTTTTAGTTTTACGCTTTATTTGAGTTGATTTAAGACGAAATTATGGACAAAAGCAGCGCGAAAGACACAGAGACGGATGTGATGTTACGACGTAAAACATTTCAGAGTCATTTACGGACTTCGCGTTTCCCGTGCGAATGCGAGTAACACAGAGGCGCGAATGACCAGACGTCCCCAGGTTGAACTTATCCCGTGCGAATCGGGCTTCAGGTCGTTTGCAGATTATTTTATTTGACCTTTATTTAACCAGGAAATATCCCATTGAGATTCAGAACCTCTTTTTCAAGGGAGTCGTGGCCAAAAGACGTCATGAAAAACAAGTGCAGACGGTGGAACTGGTCTCAAAAACTCTCGGTGTCGCAGCGATGAACTCTCTTCCCGCAGACGCACGAGTTTAAAACACCGTCTGAAAGCAGAACGCGGGTTTGATTCAGCGGCAGAAACGACGATTCTCGCACCAACGACAAACGAACCGAGAGCGACAACCCGCGGCGACGATGTTTCGATAGTAAACTGCATTTTCGTCAAAATATGTTGAAGAATAAGCACCATGTTTTTCAGACTCCAGCGAAAAAAATGCACAACAAAGAAGAAGAAAAAAACCACACGTAGGTCGCGGCGCCAACCTGTGGATCCGACCGCTCAACCTGTGACGTCTTTTTGTTTGTTTGTCGTTTTTTGTCCGAGCGCAGGGACGGATCCGGACGTGTGGCCACAGCGGCTCAGCGAAGCCTCGTCACAGCTCAGCGGCTCAGGGTCTGGACATGGATGGAGACACTGGGGATTCCGGGAGCCACAGGGGGGCGCCGGTGGCAAAAAAAAACCTGCCGTCGTGTCCTCAGGCAAGACACTTCGCCCACATTGCCTAGTGCGAAAGTGGAGAGTGTGGCCGGAACTCACTTGAAAAAGAGGTGAGTGTCTCCGTGGGACTTTCCTGTTAAATAAAGGTTAAACAAACGAGGACTTTGGTTTTATTTAGTGTTTTTGTGTTTCCGAAGCGACTGTAAAATCTTTAAATGTGTTGGTGATTCTACAGTAGAATTTACTCATTAAACACTTTGGGCACATGAGGAAAATAAGTACATTTTGGCCATTGCTGCTAAATAAGTTGTAGTTCTCGCAGAATTATGTTATTTCAGTGTTAAAAACATCAGAGGGATTCAGGAAAACAACAAAACCTGGACTATTACTGTAACTTTTTATCCAAAAAATACAGTTTTGTTCATGTTGGTTGTGTTTATTGTAAAAAACATGTGCCATCTCTCTATCTCCATGTTCCGTACTGTGGTTTTAACTTTCTGTTTCCACGGGATCGTGCGGGGAAAGTTCCGCGCTGTCGCTTTAAGCCCAAGTTTCTAGAGTAAATCTAACTCTCGTACAGCAGGTCTTTTCCTTTTGTGGGTTTTGTGCAGAAGATGGAGCCTTAATGAGCTGACAGGAGCCGGAGGGGACAGAACGGCATCGTGGGTAATATGCAAATCGGCCCGCGGCATGATGGGTAAAATGCAAATGAGCCAGCTGTTTGTCTCCATGGCGATTGTCTTACTTCCTCCTGGCATAAACTACAACAGCGTCGGAGCGTGTCCTTCCTCTAACCCGCGAGTTACTGCAGGAATTACAATAAGACAAGAAAAGAGAACATAAACTACAGGGAGGGCATCTGACTCAATTTCACACACACCTGGACACATGGACTTTAAAGCTGTACTAAGTCACTTTTCTACTGGAGTGTTCAGCACCTGCGTCAAGATTTTATAGTTCGGCTTGTATAATATTCTCCCAAAAACCTATTTATTAAAATAATAATAATCATAATAAAATGTATTCAATAATGTAAATAAATATTAAAAATAAAAATACATAAAGAAAAATAAAGATACATGTAAAAATAAATAAAAATAAATAAAATAAAAATGAAGTTGCCTCCTATTAGTTTCCATTAAGATACAGGAACATTCCTGGACCAAGCAAAGCAAAAGCATCTCCAGAAAAGTTACACAGTGCCTCTTTAAAAACACACTGGAGCTCTTTAGTTCAGAGCTGTAACTGAATAAGTGGAGCAGATTCGATGAGTTTGATTTGTTTGTGTTAAAGTGAAACGACTGAAACATTAAACAAAGCTTTAGGAGTTTATGCAGAGACTTCACTAAGTCTGACTTCACTGAGTATATAGAATAGAATAGAATAGAATTTATATTTTAAAAAGGTTAAAAAATGTTATTTTTAATGTTATTTTTTTGGTATCACACAGTTACATTTATAGACTGATAAACAATAATAGTCAGATTGAATTCTACAGTAAGTTAATGTTTAAAATGCTGTTTAATTCCTGTATTTGTTATTTCAAACCAGAAAAAGAATAATTTTCTTTTGGTTGTAGCACCAGATATTTTTACCCATAGATGGCGCTGGTGCTCTGCGTTCTAAAAAGGAACATCATCTTCGAAAACTAATTTCAAAAGAAAACTTGTTAAATTTTAATTTATTACCGCCTGCCAAACAGGAAGTGCTCCAGGAGGCTCTTCCGGCTCCTTCACATTAGGATCTTCTCGTCCCTCTGTCTGTACCTGCTGCTCTGAGCCTCGTCATTCTGGACTTAAACTGTTCGTCTGAATCTGCGACACAGGATCCTGAACTTTTTTTCTCCCGCTATTTTATCCGTCAAAAAAGTCCTATTCGTAACATAGACCTGGCTCCAGATTCGCTCCTGTAACCGTGGCAACGAGAGCTTCACTGAGTCTGAGTCTGACTTTACTGAGTCTGATTTTACTGAGTCTGAGTCTGACTTTACTGAGTCTGACTTTACTGAATCTGACTTTACTGAGTCTGACTTTACTGAGTCTGTGTCTGACTTTACTGAGTCTGACTTTACTGAGTCTGACTTTACTGAGTCTGACTTTACTGAGTCTGAGTCTGACTTTACTGAGTCTGACTTTACTGAGTATGAGTCTGACTTTACTGAGTCTGAGTCTGACTTTACTGAGTCTGACTTTACTGAGTCTGAGTCTGACTTTACTGAGTCTGACTTTACTGAGTCTGACTTTACTGAGTCTGAGTCTGACTTTACTGAGTCTGACTTTACTGAGTCTGAGTCTGACTTTACTGAGTCTGACTTTACTGAGTCTGACTTTACTGAGTCTGACTTTACTGAGTCTGACTTTACTGAGTCTGAGTCTGACTTTACTGAGTCTGAATCTGACTTTACTGAGTCTGACTTTACTGAGTCTGACTTTACTGAGTCTGACTTTACTGAGTCTGACTTTACTGAGTCTGAGTCTGACTTTACTGAGTCTGAGTCTGACTTTACTGAGTCTGACTTTACTGAGTCTGAGTCTGCCTTTACTGAGTCTGACTTTACTGAGTCTGACTTTACTGAGTCTGAGTCTGACTTTACTGAGTCTGACTTTACTGAGTCTGAGTCTGACTTTACTGAGTCTGAATCTGACTTTACTGAGTCTGACTTTACTGAGTCTGACTTTACTGAGTCTGACTTTACTGAGTCTGACTTTACTGAGTATGAGTCTGACTTTACTGAGTCTGAGTCTGACTTTACTGAGTCTGACTTTACTGAGTCTGAGTCTGCCTTTACTGAGTCTGACTTTACTGAGTCTGACTTTACTGAGTCTGAGTCTGACTTTACTGAGTCTGAATCTGACTTTACTGAGTCTGACTTTACTGAGTCTGACTTTACTGAGTCTGACTTTACTGAGTCTGACTTTACTGAGTCTGACTTTACTGAGTCTGACTTTACTGAGTCTGAGTCTGACTTTACTGAGTCTGACTTTACTGAGTCTGAGTCTGACTTTACTGAGTCTGAATCTGACTTTACTGAGTCTGACTTTACTGAGTCTGACTTTACTGAGTCTGACTTTACTGAGTCTGACTTTACTGAGTCTGACTTTACTGAGTCTGAATCTGACTTTACTGAGTCTGACTTTACTGAGTCTGACTTTACTGAGTCTGACTTTACTGAGTCTGAGTCTGACTTTACTGAGTCTGACTTTACTGAGTCTGAATCTGACTTTACTGAGTCTGACTTGACTGAGTCTGAATCTGACTTTACTGAGTCTGACTTTACTGAGTCTGAGTCTGACTTTACTGAGTCTGAATCTGACTTTACTGAGTCTGACTTTACTGAGTCTGACTTTACTGAGTCTGACTTTACTGAGTCTGAGTCTGACTTTACTGAGTCTGACTTTACTGAGTCTGAATCTGACTTTACTGAGTCTGACTTTACTGAGTCTGACTTTACTGAGTCTGACTTTACTGAGTCTGACTTTACTGAGTCTGAGTCTGACTTTACTGAGTCTGACTTTACTGAGTCTGAATCTGACTTTACTGAGTCTGACTTTACTGAGTCTGACTTTACTGAGTCTGACTTTACTGAGTCTGAGTCTGACTTTACTGAGTCTGAATCTGACTTTACTGAGTCTGACTTTACTGAGTCTGACTTTACTGAGTCTGAATCTGACTTTACTGAGTCTGACTTTACTGAGTCTGAATCTGACTTTACTGAGTCTGACTTTACTGAGTCTGACTTTACTGAGTCTGAGTCTGACTTTACTGAGTCTGACTTTACTGAGTCTGACTTTACTGAGTCTGAGTCTGACTTTACTGAGTCTGAGTCTGACTTTACTGAGTCTGAGTCTGACTTTACTGAGTCTGACTTTACTGAGTCTGAGTCTGACTTTACTGAGTCTGAATCTGACTTTACTGAGTCTGACTTTACTGAGTCTGAGTCTGACTTTACTGAGTCTGAGTCTGACTTTACTGAGTCTGAGTCTGACTTTACTGAGTCTGACTTTACTGAGTCTGACTTTACTGAGTCTGACTTTACTGAGTCTGACTTTACTGAGTCTGAATCTGACTTTACTGAGTCTGACTTTACTGAGTCTGACTTTACTGAGTCTGACTTTACTGAGTCTGAATCTGACTTTACTGAGTCTGACTTTACTGAGTCTGAGTCTGACTTTACTGAGTCTGAGTCTGACTTTACTGAGTCTGAGTCTGACTTTACTGAGTCTGACTTTACTGAGTCTGAGTCTGACTTTACTGAGTCTGAATCTGACTTTACTGAGTCTGACTTTACTGAGTCTGAATCTGACTTTACTGAGTCTGACTTTACTGAGTCTGAGTCTGACTTTACTGAGTCTGACTTTACTGAGTCTGACTTTACTGAGTCTGAGTCTGACTTTACTGAGTCTGAGTCTGACTTTACTGAGTCTGAGTCTGACTTTACTGAGTCTGACTTTACTGAGTCTGACTTTACTGAGTCTGAGTCTGACTTTACTGAGTCTGAATCTGACTTTACTGAGTCTGACTTTACTGAGTCTGAGTCTGACTTTACTGAGTCTGAGTCTGACTTTACTGAGTCTGAGTCTGACTTTACTGAGTCTGACTTTACTGAGTCTGACTTTACTGAGTCTGAGTCTGACTTTACTGAGTCTGAATCTGACTTTACTGAGTCTGACTTTACTGAGTCTGACTTTACTGAGTCTGAGTCTGACTTTACTGAGTCTGAGTCTGACTTTACTGAGTCTGACTTTACTGAGTCTGAGTCTGACTTTACTGAGTCTGAGTCTGACTTTACTGAGTCTGAGTCTGACTTTACTGAGTCTGACTTTACTGAGTCTGAGTCTGACTTTACTGAGTCTGAATCTGACTTTACTGAGTCTGACTTTACTGAGTCTGAGTCTGACTTTACTGAGTCTGAGTCTGACTTTACTGAGTCTGAGTCTGACTTTAGTGAGTCTGAGTCTGACTTTACTGAGTCTGAGTCTGACTTTACTGAGTCTGACTTTACTGAGTCTGAATCTGACTTTACTGAGTCTGACTTTACTGAGTCTGACTTTACTGAGTCTGACTTTACTAAGTCTGAATCTGACTTTACTGAGTCTGACTTTACTGAGTCTGAGTCTGACTTTACTGAGTCTGAGTCTGACTTTACTGAGTCTGACTTTACTGAGTCTGACTTTACTGAGTCTGAGTCTGACTTTACTGAGTCTGAATCTGACTTTACTGAGTCTGACTTTACTGAGTCTGACTTTACTGAGTCTGAATCTGACTTTACTGAGTCTGACTTTACTGAGTCTGAGTCTGACTTTACTGAGTCTGACTTTACTGAGTCTGACTTTACTGAGTCTGAGTCTGACTTTACTGAGTCTGAGTCTGACTTTACTGAGTCTGAGTCTGACTTTACTGAGTCTGACTTTACTGAGTCTGACTTTACTGAGTCTGAGTCTGACTTTACTGAGTCTGAATCTGACTTTACTGAGTCTGACTTTACTGAGTCTGAGTCTGACTTTACTGAGTCTGAGTCTGACTTTACTGAGTCTGAGTCTGACTTTAGTGAGTCTGAGTCTGACTTTACTGAGTCTGAGTCTGACTTTACTGAGTCTGACTTTACTGAGTCTGAATCTGACTTTACTGAGTCTGACTTTACTGAGTCTGACTTTACTGAGTCTGACTTTACTGAGTCTGACTTTACTGAGTCTGAGTCTGACTTTACTGAGTCTGACTTTACTGAGTCTGACTTTACTGAGTCTGACTTTACTGAGTCTGACTTTACTGAGTCTGACTTTACTGAGTCTGAATCTGACTTTACTGAGTCTGAGTCTGACTTTACTGAGTCTGAGTCTGACTTTACTGAGTCTGACTTTACTGAGTCTGACTTTACTGAGTCTGAGTCTGACTTTACTGAGTCCGGTTTATGGTTTAAGTTGTTCTCCGTCTCCTGTCAGTCATAAACTCATCTCTCTCCTCTCCTCTTTCTTCTCCTCCCTCCTCTCCCTCTTTCTTCTCCTCCCTCTCTCTCCTCTCCCTCTTTCTTCTCCTCCCTCTCTCTCCTCTCCCTCTTTCTTCTCCTCCCTCTCTCTCCTCTTTCTTCTCCTCCCTCTCTCCTCTCCTCTTTCTTCTCCTCCCTCTCTCTCCTCTCCCTCTTTCTTCTCCTCCCTCTCTCCTCATTAATCCCTCAGTTTGTTCTGTCAGGCGGCGTCTGTGACTCTGAGGCTGAAGTTTAGTTTTCGGAGGAAAAATAATCACATTAAATCACTCTCTCCTCTCCTCTTTTTCTTCTTCCTCCTTTTCTTGGACCATATGT
>CM068355.1:39900324-40060324 GCA_034769755.1 Odontamblyopus lacepedii | reverse complement strand
TTTTTCTTTCATTTTTCACTTGTTTTTTATTTTGTTAATTAAATTTTTTCTTTTCATTTGTCTCTCATTTTTTTCAAATTTTTCCATTCCATTTTCATTTTTTATTTCATTTATTTCATTTTCTTTGCTTTCATTTTTAAATTTAATTTTTTTAATTTGTCTTTCTTTTGTATAATTTTATCATTTAATTTTAATTTTTTCATTTCATTTTCTTTTTTCATTTTCTTTTTCTTTCTTTTTTATTTTATTATTTTTAATTAATTTTTTAAATTTGTTTTTCTTTATTTCTAATGTTTTCATTTCTTTTTTTATTTAGTTTTCTTTTTTACATTTTTTCTTTAATTTTACTTTAATTATTTTCCATTTTCTCATTTTATTTTTTCATTTGTCTTTCATTTTTTCTTTCATTCTCTGTGGATTTGTGAGCGGGATGTGGGAGTGGGCTGAGGTGTGGCAGCCTCAGACTCAGTTTGTCGTCTTCCTCCTTCTCCGACACTCTTCCCTTCTCCTCCTCAGCTCACAGACGGAAAGCGTGAGGACAGAATTCTCCAGCTGCTGCTTCATTCATCGGAACCACTGCGGAAAAAGTTCGGATCGTGTTTGTGTCGGCGGCGAAACGACAAACTGAGATGACAGAAAAGCCGGGAGCAGCTGAAGTGTGTGTTTTCTTCCCAAAGACGGAAATACGTTTGTGTCGCTGTCCGATCAGCACCTTCCCCACCCCCAGACACTGAGAGGAATTAAATCACATAATGTAAACGTGGCCACAGTTCAAACGAGTCCTTTAATGGGCGTTACCTGTGAGGGGGAGGGTCTTCGCGTGTCTCCGCCCTCCCGACGATCCCGACGAGGCGGAGGAGGCGGGGCTGCTGTCTCTCTGCTCTTCCCGGGTCGGTCCGAACAGCTCCTCCGGCTTCTTGGACTTCTTGGCGGCGGCGTTGGCGGGCGGCGGGTTGGCGGGCGGCGGCTGCATGTTCAGTCGTTTGTCGTTTGCCGGCGCGTCCTGCTCGGCGGCCGGTCGCTCCGTCGGCCGCTCCGTCGGCCGCTCCGTCAGCCGCTCGGGGGCGGTGGGAGGGGTCAGGAGGGAGGTGGGCGGAGTCTGCAGGGAGGTGGGCGGGGTCTGCAGGGAGGTGGGCGGGGGCTGGAGGCTGTTGGCAGCGCCCCCTTTGGGAACGCCCACTAAGTGCGTCTGGTTGGACTGGTTGGTGAGCAGGTCCTTCATCTCCTCGTACGAGCCCAGAGTGTTCTGGACGCGATTCGCCAAAGCGTCGCCTTTACTCGTCTGGAACGACAGAAGAGAAGAAGAGATGAGAGGAGAGACAGAAAAAGAGAGAAAAGAGATGAGAAGAGAGAGACAGAAAAGAGATAAGACGGCAAGAGAGAGACAGAAGAAGAAGAGAAATGAGAGAGAGACGAGGAGGAAGATGAGAAGAGAGCATCAGAAGAAGAGAAAAGAGATGAGAAGAGAGACAAAAGAAGAAGAGAGGTGAGAGGAGAGACAGAAAAAGAGAAAAGAGAGACAGAAAAGAGACAAGACGACAAGAGAGAGACAGAAGAAGAGAGACAAGAGACCAGAAGGGAGACCAGAAGGGAGAGACAGAAATGAGACAGGTGAGAAGAGACAGAAGAAGAGAGAAGAGATGATGAGAGAGAGAGAGAGAGAGAGAGAGAGAGAGAAAATAGATGAGAAGAGAGAGACAGAAGAAGAGACAGGAGGCGAGAAGAGAGACAAGAGATGAGTAGAGAGAGAGAAGAATGGAGACAAGAGACAAGAAGAAAAAGGGAAGAGAGAGACAGGAAATGTGAAAAGAGAGACAGAAGAAGAGAGACAAGAGAGGAGAGAGAGAGACAAGAGAAGAGAGACAGGAAGAGAGACAGAAAAGAGACAAGAGGTGAGAAGAGAGAGACAGAAGGAGAGAGACAAGAGAGAGAGAAACGAGAAAAGAAATTAGAGAGAGAGAGAAGAAGGGAGAGAAGAAAAGAGATGAGAAGAAAGAGAGAAGAGAACCGAGAGATAAGAGATGAAGAGAGAGAGACGAGAGAGTCAAGAGACGAGAAGAGTGAGACAGAAGAAGAGAGACAGAAAAGAGACAAGAGATGAAAAGAGAGAGACAGAAGAAGAGAGATGAAAAGAGAGAGACAGAAGAGAAACAAGAAGAGAGAGAAAAGAGAGGCAAGACATAAGAGACAAGAAGAGACAGACAGAAGAAGAGACAAGAGACGAGAAGAGAGAGACAGAAGGAGAGAGACAAGAGAGAAACGAGAAAAGAAATTAGAGAGAGAGAGAAGAAGGGAGACAAGAGACAAGAAGAGAGAGATGGAAAAGAGATAAGAAATGAGAAGAGAGATAAGAAGAGAGACAGAAGAGAGAACAGAAAGAGATGAGAGACAAAAAGAGAGAAAGGCAAGAGACGAGAAAAGAGAGACAAGAGACGAGAAGAGAGAGACGAGACAAGAAGAGAGAGACAAGAGATGAGAAGAGAGAGAGACAAGAGATGAAAAGCGAGAGAGAAGAGACAAGAGAGAGAGAAGAGAGGTGAGGGACAAGAGACGAGAAGAGAGACAGAAAAAGGGAGACGAGACGAGAGAGAGAGAAGAGATGCGAGAGACAAGAGAGAAACAAGAGACGAGAAGAGAGAGACAGAAGAGAGACAAGAGATGAGAAGAGCGACAAGAGAGGAGAGAGAGAAAAGAGACAAGAGAGACATGAGAAGAAAGGCGAGAGACAAGAGAAAGAGAAGAGAGAGACAGAAGAAGAAAGACGAAAAGAGAGAGACAGCAGAGAGGAGAGACAAGAGACAACATATGACAGATTAGAAGAGAGAGACAGAAGAGAAGAGAGAGAGAAAAGAGAAGAGAGAGAGAGAAAAGAGAAGAAGAGAGAGAAAAGAGAAGAGGAGAGAGAGACAGAAGGGAGAACAGAGAGAAAAGAGAAGAGAAAGAGAAAGGAGAAGAGAGAGAGAAAAGTGAAGAGAGAGAGAAAAGAGAAGAGGAGAGAGAGACAGAAGAGAGAACAGAGAGAAAAGAGAAGAGAGAGAGAAAAGAGAAGAGAGAGAGAAAAGAGAAGAGAGAGAGAAAAGTGAAGAGAGAGAGAAAAGTGAAGAGAAGAGAGAAAAGAGAGGAGAAGAGAGAGAATCAATAACCAGTCGTCTTAAATTTTTATTGTTGTTTCTGTTTAATATTTTATGTTTTGATGAGAGAGAGAAATAAAAAGGACTAAACCAGGTCTAAACCAGGACTAAACCAGGACTAAACCAGGACTAAACCAGGTCTAAACCAGGACTAAACCAGGTCTAAACCAGGACTAAACCAGGACTAAACCAGGTCTAAACCAGGACTAAACAAGGACTAAACCAGGACTAAACCAGGGCTAAACCAGGTCTAAACCAGGACTAAACCAGGACTAAACCAAGACTAACCCAGGACTAAACCAGGGCTAAACCAGGTCTAAACCAGGACTATTCCAGGACTAAACCAAGACTAACACAGGACTAAACCAGGTTTAAACCAGGACTAAACCAGGACTAACCCAGGACTAAACCAGGACTAAACCAGGACTAAACCAAGACTAACACAGGACTAAACCAGGTTTAAACCAGGACAAAACCAGGACTAACCCAGGACTAAACTAGGACTAAACCAGGACTAACACAGGACTAAACCAGGTTTAAACCAGGACAAAACCAGGACTAAACCAGGACTAAACCAGGGCTAAACCAGGTCTAAACCAGGACTAAACCAGGACTAAACCAAGACTAACCCAGGACTAAACCAGGACTAAACCAGGGCTAAACCAGGTCTAAACCAGGACTAAACCAGGACTAAACCAAGACTAACCCAGGACTAAACCAGGGCTAAATTCGGTCTAAACCAGGACTATTCCAGGACTAAACCAAGACTAACACAGGACTAAACCAGGTTTAAACCAGGACTAACCCAGGACTAACCCAGGACTAAACCAGGACTAAACCAGGACTAAACCAAGACTAACACAGGACTAAACCAGGTTTAAACCAGGACAAAACCAGGACTAACCCAGGACTAAACTAGGACTAAACCAGGACTAACACAGGACTAAACCAGGTTTAAACCAGGACAAAACCAGGACTAACCCAGGACTAAACCAGGACTAAACCAGGACTAACACAGGACTAACCCAGGACTAACCCAGGACTAAACCAGGTTTAAAAAAGGACTAAACCAGGACTAAACCAAGACTAACACAGGACTAAACCAGGACTAAACCAGGACTAACACAGGACTAACCCAGGACTAAACCAGGGCTAAACCAGGACTATCCCAGGGCTAACCCAGGACTAAACCAGGACTAAACCAGGACTAACCCAGGACTAAACCAGGTTTAAACCAGGACTAAGCCAGGACTAAACCAGATTTAAACCAGGACAAAACCAGGACTAACCCAGGACTAAACCAGGACTAAACCAGGACTAACACAGGACTAACCCAGGACTAAACCAGGACTAAACCAGGACTAAACCAGGACTAAACCAGGTTTAAACGAGGACTAAGCCAGGACTAAACCAGGTTTAAACCAGGACAAAACCAGGACTAACCCAGGACTAAACCAGGTCTAAACCAAGTATAAACCAGGGCTAAACCAGGACTAAACCAGGACTAAACCGGGACTAAACCAGGACTAAAGAAGGACTAAACCAGGACTAAACCAGGTCTAAACCAGGACTAAATCAGGTCTAAACCAGGTCTAAACTAGGGCTAAACCAGGACTATACCAGAGCTAAACCAGGTCTAAACCAGGTTTAAACCAGGACTAAACCAGGACTAAACCAGGACTAAAGAAGGACTAAACCAGGACTAAACCA
This sequence comes from Odontamblyopus lacepedii, assembly GCA_034769755.1. NCBI lineage: Eukaryota > Metazoa > Chordata > Actinopteri > Gobiiformes > Gobiidae > Odontamblyopus > Odontamblyopus lacepedii. Next base: position 40,055,483 of record CM068355.1, on the reverse strand, counting down.
GGTTTAAACCAGGACAAAACCAGGACTAACCCAGGTCTAAACCAGGTCTAAACCAGGACTAAACCAGGACTAACACAGGACTAAACCAGGTTTAAACGAGGACTAAGCCAGGACTAAACCAGGTTTAAACCAGGACAAAACCAGGACTAACCCAGGACTAAACCAGGTCTAAACCAAGTATAAACCAGGGCTAAACCAGGACTAAACCAGGACTAAACCGGGACTAAACCAGGACTAAAGAAGGACTAAACCAGGACTAAACCAGGTCTAAACCAGGACTAAATCAGGTCTAAACCAGGTCTAAACTAGGGCTAAACCAGGACTATACCAGAGCTAAACCAGGACTAAACCAGGACTAAACCAGGACTAACCCAGGACTAAACCAGGACTATACCAGGGCTAAACCAGGACTAAACCAGGACTAAACCAGGTCTAAACCAGGACTAAACAAGGACTAAACCAGGACTAAACCAGGGCTAAACCAGGTCTAAACCAAGACTAAACCAGGACTAAACCAAGACTAACCCAGGACTAAACCAGGGCTAAACCAGGTCTAAACCAGGACTATTCCAGGACTAAACCAAGACTAACACAGGACTAAACCAGGTTTAAACCAGGACTAAACCAGGACTAACCCAGGACTAAACCAGGACTAAACCAGGACTAAACCAAGACTAACACAGGACTAAACCAGGTTTAAACCAGGACAAAACCAGGACTAACCCAGGACTAAACTAGGACTAAACCAGGACTAACACAGGACTAAACCAGGTTTAAACCAGGACAAAACCAGGACTAAACCAGGACTAAACCAGGGCTAAACCAGGTCTAAACCAGGACTAAACCAGGACTAAACCAAGACTAACCCAGGACTAAACCAGGACTAAACCAGGGCTAAACCAGGTCTAAACCAGGACTAAACCAGGACTAAACCAAGACTAACCCAGGACTAAACCAGGGCTAAATTCGGTCTAAACCAGGACTATTCCAGGACTAAACCAAGACTAACACAGGACTAAACCAGGTTTAAACCAGGACTAACCCAGGACTAACCCAGGACTAAACCAGGACTAAACCAGGACTAAACCAAGACTAACACAGGACTAAACCAGGTTTAAACCAAGACAAAACCAGGACTAACCCAGGACTAAACTAGGACTAAACCAGGACTAACACAGGACTAAACCAGGTTTAAACCAGGACAAAACCAGGACTAACCCAGGACTAAACCAGGACTAAACCAGGACTAACACAGGACTAACCCAGGACTAACCCAGGACTAAACCAGGTTTAAAAAAGGACTAAACCAGGACTAAACCAAGACTAACACAGGACTAAACCAGGACTAAACCAGGACTAACACAGGACTAACCCAGGACTAAACCAGGGCTAAACCAGGACTAAACCAGGACTAACCCAGGACTAAACCAGGTTTAAACCAGGACTAAGCCAGATTTAAACCAGGACAAAACCAGGACTAACCCAGGACTAAACCAGGACTAAACCAGGACTAACACAGGACTAACCCAGGACTAAACCAGGACTAAACCAGGACTAAACCAGGACTAAACCAGGTTTAAACGAGGACTAAGCCAGGACTAAACCAGGTTTAAACCAGGACAAAACCAGGACTAACCCAGGACTAAACCAGGTCTAAACCAAGTATAAACCAGGGCTAAACCAGGACTAAACCAGGACTAAACCGGGACTAAACCAGGACTAAAGAAGGACTAAACCAGGACTAAACCAGGTCTAAACCAGGACTAAATCAGGTCTAAACCAGGTCTAAACTAGGGCTAAACCAGGACTATACCAGAGCTAAACCAGGTCTAAACCAGGTTTAAACCAGGACTAAACCAGGACTAAACCAGGACTAAAGAAGGACTAAACCAGGACTAAACCAGGTTTAAACCAGGACAAAACCAGGACTAACCCAGGTCTAAACCAGGTCTAAACCAGGACTAAACCAGGACTAACACAGGACTAAACCAGGACTGAACCAGGTTTAAACCAGGACAAAACCAGGACTAACCCAGGACTAAACCAGGTCTAAACCAAGTATAAACCAGGGCTAAACCAGGACTAAACCAGGACTAACCCAGGACTAAACCAGGACTATACCAGGGCTAAACCAGGACTATACCAGAGCTAAACCAGGTCTAAACCAGTACTAAACCAGGTCTAAACCAGGTTTAAAGCAGGACTAAACCAGGACTAAACCAGGACTAAACCAGGACTAAACCAGGTCTAAACTAGGGCTAAACCAGGACTATACCAGGACTAAACCAGGTCTAAACCAGGTCTAAACCAGGACTAAACCAGGTCTAAACCAGGACTAAACCAGGACTAAACCAGGTCTAAACCAGGACTAAACCAGGTCTAATCCAGGACTAAACCAGGACTAAACCAGGATTAACCAGGTCTGAACCAGGTCTAAACCAGGACTAAACCAGGTCTAAACCAGGACTAAACCAGGGCTAAACCAGGTCTGAACCAGGTCTAAACCAGGACTATACCAGGTCTAAACCAGGACTAAAGCAGGACTAAACCAGGACTAAACCAGGACTAAACCAGGACTAAACCAGGTCTAAACCAGGTCTAATCCAGGACTAAACCAGGACTAAACCAGGATTAACCAGGTCTGAACCAGGTCTAAACCAGGACTAAACCAGGTCTAAACCAGGACTAAACCAGGTCTGAACCAGGTCTAAACCAGGACTATACCAGGTCTAAACCAGGACTAAAGCAGGACTAAACCAGGACTAAACCAGGACTAAACCAGGACTAAACCAGGACTAAACCAGGTCTAATCCAGGACTAAACCAGGACTAAACCAGGATTAACCAGGTCTGAACCAGGTCTAAACCAGGACTAAACCAGGTCTAAACCAGGACTAAACCAGGGCTAAACCAGGTCTGAACCAGGTCTAAACCAGGACTATACCAGGTCTATACCAGGTCTAACCCAGGTCTAAACCAGGTCTAAACCAGGACTAAACCAGGTCTAAACCAGGTCTAAACCAGGTCTAAACCAGGACTAAACCAGGACTAAACCAGGTCTAAACCAAGTCTAAACCAGGGCTAAACCAGGACTAAACCAGGACTAAACCAGGACTAAACCAGGACTAAAGAAGGACTAAACCAGGACTAAACCAGGTCTAAACCAGGACTAAATCAGGTCTAAACCAGGACTAAACCAGGACTATACCAGGGCTAAACCAGGACTAAACCAGGACTATACCAGAGCTAAACCAGGTCTAAACCAGTACTAAACCAGGTCTGAACCAGGTCTAAACCAGGACTATACCAGGTCTAAACCAGGACTAAAGCAGGACTAAACCAGGACTAAACCAGGACTAAACCAGGTCTAACCTAGGTCTAAACCAGGTCTAAACCAGGACTAAACCAGGTCTAAACCAGGTCTAAACCAGGACTAAACCAGGTCTAACCCAGGTCTAAACCAGGACTAAACCAGGTCTAAACCAGGACTAAACCAGGACTAAACCAGGTCTAAACCAGGGCTACACCAGGACTAAACCAGAGATGAACCAGAGCGAAACCAGAAGTAAACCAGGAGTAAAAAACCAAGACTACGGGGAGGGCATCTGACACACGGGGAGGGCATCTGACACACAGGGAGGGCATCTGACACACCGGGAGGGCACCTGACACACTGGGAGGGCATCTGACACACCGGGAGGGCATCTGACACACCGGGAGGGCACCTGACACACTGGGAGGGCATCTGACACACCGGGAGGGCACCTGACACACTGGGAGGGCATCTGACACACCGGGAGGGCATCTGACACACGGGGAGGGCACCTGACACACTGGGAGGGCATCTGACACACGGGGAGGGCATCTGACACACGGGGAGGGCATCTGACACACCGGGAGGGCACCTGACACACGGGGAGGGCATCTGACACACCGGGAGGGCACCTGACACACCGGGAGGGCACCTGACACACGGGGAGGGCATCTGACACACGGGGAGGGCACCTGACACACGGGGAGGGCACCTGACACACGGGGAGGGCATCTGACACATGGGGAGGGCACCTGACACACGGGGAGGGCATCTGACACACCGGGAGGGCATCTGACACACGGGGAGGGCACCTGACACACCGGGAGGGCATCTGACACACGGGGAGGGCACCTGACACACGGGGAGGGCATCTGACACATGGGGAGGGCATCTGACACACGGGGAGGGCACCTGACACACGGGGAGGGCATCTGACACATGGGGAGGGCATCTGACACATGGGGAGGGCACCTGACACACGGGGAGGGCATCTGACACACGGGGAGGGCATCTGACACACGGGGAGGGCATCTGACACATGGGGAGGGCACCTGACACACGGGGAGGGCATCTGACACACGGGGAGGGCATCTGACACACACGGGGAGGGCATCTGACACACCAGGAGGGCATCTGACACACCGGGAGGGCACCTGACACACGGGGAGGGCATCTGACACACGGGGAGGGCACCTGACACACGGGGAGGGCATCTGACACACACGGGGAGGGCATCTGACACACGGGGAGGGCATCTGACACACCGGGAGGGCATCTGACACATGGGGAGGGCACCTGACACACGGGGAGGGCATCTGACACACGGGGAGGGCATCTGACACACACGGGGAGGGCATCTGACACACCGGGAGGGCACCTGACACACGGGGAGGGCATCTGACACACGGGGAGGGCACCTGACACATGGGGAGGGCATCTGACACATGGGGAGGGCACCTGACACACGGGGAGGGCATCTGACACACGGGAGGGCATATTACACACGGGAGGGCATCTGACACAGGGGGAGGGCATCTGACACATGGGGAGGGCACCTGACACACGGGAGGGCATCTGACACACCGGAGGGCATCTGACACACCGGGAGGGCACCTGACACACCGGGAGGGCACCTGACACACCGGGAGGGCACCTGACACACGGGGAGGGCATCTGACACACAGGGAGGGCAACTGACACACGGGGAGGGCACCTGACACACGGGAGGGCATCTGACACTCGGGGTGGGCATCTGACACACGGGGAGGGCATCTGACACACAGGGAGGGCATCTGACACACGGGGAGGGCATCTGACACACGGGAGGGCATCTGACACATGGAAGGGCACCTGACACACGGGGAGGGCACCTGACACACGGGGAGGGCACCTGACACACAGGGGGAGGGCATCTGACACACGGGAGGGCATCTGACACACAGGGGGAGGGCATCTGACACACGGCAGGGCATCGGAAAAACACGGTGGGCAGGTGACACACAGGGTGGGCATCTGACACACGGGGAGGGCATCTGACACACGGGGAGGGCATCTGACACAGGGGGAGGGCATCTGACACATGGGGAGGGCACCTGACACACGGGGAGGGCATCTGACACACGGGGAGGGCATCTGACACACGGGGAGGGCATCTGACACACCGGGAGGGCACCTGACACACGGGGAGGGCATCTGACACACGGGGAGGGCACCTGACACATGGGGAGGGCATCTGACACATGGGGAGGGCACCTGACACACGGGGAGGGCATCTGACACACGGGGAGGGCATCTGACACACCGGGAGGGCACCTGACACACGGGGAGGGCATCTGACACACGGGGAGGGCATCTGACGCACGGGGAGGGCATCTGACGTACTTTGTATGGTTCTCCGAACAGGTTGAATCCGGTGGGGAACAGGTCGTCGTCCTGCTGAACCTCCTGTGTGCGGCGTTCCCACTCTCTCCTCTTGAGGGCGCTGCGCTCTGACTCCACATGACTGCAGGGGCAAAACACGACCGTTAACTGCCCCTTCTCCACAGGCAGGGGCAAAACACGACCGTTAACTGCCCCTTCTCCACAGGCAGGGGCAAAACACGACCGTTAACTGCCCCTTCTCCACAGGCAGGGGCAAAACACGACCGTTAACTGCCCCTTCTCCACAGGCAGGGGCAAAACACGACCATTAACTGCCCCTTCTCCACAGGCAGGGGCAAAACACGACCATTAACTGCCCCTTCAGCACTCACGGAGCCAAAACACGACCGTTAACTGCCCCTTCTCCACAGGCAGGGGCAAAACACGACCATTAACTGCCCCTTCTCCACAGGCAGGGGCAAAACACGACCATTAACTGCCCCTTCTCCACAGGCAGGGGCAAAACACGACCGTTAACTGCCCCTTCAGCACTCATGGGGGCAAAACACGACCGTTAACTACCCCTTCAGCAATAACGGGGGCAAAACACGACCATTAACTGCCCCTTCTCCACAGGCAGGGGCAAAACACGACCGTTAACTGCCCCTTCTCCACAAGCAGGGGAAAAACACGACCGTTAACTACCCCTTCAGCACTCACGGGGACAAACCACGACCATTAACTGCCCCTTCAGCACTAACGGGGGCAAAACGCGACCATTAACTGCCCCTTCTCCACAGGCAGGGGAAAAAACATGACAATTAACTGCTCCTTCAGCACTAACGGGGGCAAAACAGACCCGTTAACTGCCCCTTCTCCACAAGCAGGGGCAAAACACGACCGTTAACTGCCCCTTCAGCACTCACGGGGGCAAACCACGACCGTTAACTGCCCCTTCAGCACTAACGGGGGCAAAACGCAACCATTAACTGCCCCTTCTCCACAGGCAGGGGAAAAAACACGACCATTAACTGCCCCTTCAGCACTAACGGGGGCAAAACAGACCCATTAACTGCCCCTTCTCCACAGGCAGGGGCAAAGCACGACCATTAACTGCCCCTTCAGCACTAACGGGGGCAAAACACGACCGTTAACTGCCCCTTCTCCACAGACAGGGGCAAAAAATGACCGTTAACTGCCCCTTCTCCACAGACAGGGGCAAAACACGACCATTAACTGCCCCTTCTCCACAGGCAGGGGCAAAACACGACCATTAACTGCCCCTTCAGCACTCACGGAGCCTAAACACGACCGTTAACTGCCCCTTCTCCACAGGCAGGGGCAAAACACGACCGTTAACTGCCCCTTCTCCACAGGCAGGGGCAAAACACAACCGTTAACTGCCCCTTCTCCACAGGCAGGGGAAAAACACGACCGTTAACTGCCCCTTCTCCACAGGCAGGGGCAAAACACGACCGTTAACTGCCCCTTCAGCACTCACAGGGGCAAAACACGACCGTTAACTGCCCCTTCTCCACAGGCAGGGGCAAAATACGACCATTAACTGCCCCTTCTCCACAGGCAGGGGCAAAACACGACCATTAACTGCCCCTTCTCCACAGGCAGGGGCAAAACACGACCATTAACTGCCCCTTCTCCACAGGCAGGGGCAAAACACGACCGTTAACTGCCCCTTCAGCACTCATGGGGGCAAAACACGACCGTTAACTACCCCTTCAGCAATAACGGGGGCAAAACACGACCATTAACTGCCCCTTCTCCGCAGGCAGGGGCAAAACACGACCGTTAACTGCCCCTTCTCCACAAGCAGGGGAAAAACACGACCGTTAACTGCCCCTTCAGCACTAACGGGGGCAAAACACGACCATTAACTGCCCCTTCTCCACAGGCAGGGGAAAAAACATGACAATTAACTGCTCCTTCAGCACTAACGGGGGCAAAACAGACCCGTTAACTGCCCCTTCTCCACAAGCAGGGGCAAAACACGACCATTAACTGCCCCTTCAGCACTAACGGGGGCAAAACACGACCGTTAACTGCCCCTTCTCCACAGGCAGGGGAAAAACACGACCATTAACTGCCCCTTCAGCACTAACGGGGGCAAAACAGACCCATTAACTGCCTCTTCTCCACAGGCAGGGGCAAAACATGACCATTAACTGCCCCTTCAGCACTAACGGGGGCAAAACACGACCGTTAACTGCCCCTTCTCCACAGACAGGGGCAAATAATGACCGTTAACTGCCCCTTCTCCACAGGCAGGGGAAAAACACGACCATTAACTGCCCCTTCAGCACTAACGGGGGCAAAACAGACCCATTAACTGCCCCTTCTCCACAGGCAGGGGCAAAAAACGACCGTTAACTGCCCCTTCAGCACTAACGGGGGCAAAACACGACCGTTAACTGCCCCTTCTCCACAGGCAGGGGCAAAACACGACCGTTAACTGCCCCTTCTCCACAAGCAGGGGCAAAACACGACCGTTAACTGCCCCTTCAGCACTCACGGGGGCAAACCACGACCATTAACTGCCCCTTCAGCACTAACGGGGGCAAAACACGACCATTAACTGCCCCTTCAGCACTCACGGGGGCAAAACACGACCATTAACTGCCCCTTCAGCACACACAGGGGCAAAAAACAGAACAGTCCAGGACTAAACCAGAACTAAACCAGGACTAAAACAGGTCTAAACCAGAAGTAAACCAGGACTAAACCAGGTCTAAACCAGGTCTAAACCAGGACTAAACCAGGTCTAAACCAGGACTAAACCAAGTCTAAACCAGGTCTAAACCAGGTCTAAACCAGGACTAAACCAGGTCTAAACCAGGACTAAACCAGGGCTAAACCAGGTCTAAACCAGGACTAAACCAGGTCTAAACCAGGTCTAAACCAGGTCTAAACCAGGTCTAAACCAGGTCTAAACCAGGACTAAACCAGGTCTAAACCAGGACTAAACCAGGTCTAAAGGCTCAAAGACAAATTTCCTCTTTGCTCGACATTTTGACTCTGAGGATTTTCCGACTCTAAACGAAACCTAAATCCAAACAAACTTCTGCAGAACTTTCACTGATTTCACTTTCTGCCAAAATAAAAACCAAACCCGGGTCTGTTCCTCCTGCGGCGGCTCCGGATCTTTGTGGATTTTCTGTTTGATTCGCCCCAGAGTCTCACACGCTCAGAACCAGACGGAGGCAAAGATCAAAATGAAAAAAGAAAAAATGAAAAAAATCTGAGAATAAAAAAAAAAAGAAATACAGAATTTCAAAGTTCAAAAGCAAAAAATTCAAATAGTTTTGAGCAGAAACTGGATCGAGTTCAACTGAGGGAAACAAGACCTGGTTTAGACCTGGTTTAGACCTGTTTTAATCCTGGTTTAGTCCTGGTTTAGTCCTGGTTTAGACCTGGTTTAATCCTGGTTTAGACCTGGTTTAGTCCTGGTTTAGTCCTGGTTTAGACCTGGTTTAATCCTGGTTTAGACCTGGTTTAGACCTGGTTTAGTCCTGGTTTAGTCCTGGTTTAGTCCTGGTTTAGCCCTGGTTTAGTCCTGGTTCAGTCCTGGTTTAGTCCTGGTTTAGTCCTGGTTCAGTCCTGGTTTAGTCCTGGTTCAGTCCTGGTTTAGTCCTGGTTCAGTCCTGGTTTAGTCCTGGTTTAGTTCTTTATAAACTCCAGGTTCAGTTCTGAGTAGAAATAGCTGCAGATATTATTCAATAGGCAACATGGACTCAGATCAAGGACTAAATAAGAACTAAACCAGGTCTAAACCAGGTCTAAACCAGGACTAAACCAGGACTAAACCTGAACTAAACCGGGTCTAAACAAAGACCCGTCCCGGAGCTTCAGTTCGTGTCCTGATCGTGTGAACGAGGCGAGAAAATTCACAGCTTCAGTGAGAACATGAAAAACACTGAAAACAAACACTGTGTCCTGGACTAAACCTGGACTAAACCTGGACTAAACCTGGACTAAACCTGGACTAAACCTGGACTAAACCAGGACTAAACCTGGACTAAACCTGGACTAAACCAGGACTAAACCAGGACTAAACCTGGACTAAACCTGGACTAAACCAGGACTAAACCTGGACTAAACCTGGACTAAACCTGGACAAAACCAGGACTAAACCTGGACTAAACCAGGACTAAACCTGGACTATAACCTGGACTAAACCAGAACTAAACCTGGACTAAACCTGGACTAAACCTGGACTAAACCTGGACTATAACCTGGACTATAACCTGGACTATAACCTGGACTAAACCTGGACTATAACTTGGACTAAACCTGGACTATAAACTGGACTAAACCAGGACTAAACCTCGACTAAACCTGGACTAAACCTGGACTAAACCTGGACTATAACCTGGACTATAACCTGGACTATAACCTGGACTATAACCTGGACTATAACTTGGACTATAACCTGGACTATAACCTGGACTATAACTTGGACTATAACCTGGACTATAACCTGGACTATAACCTGGACTATAACCTGGACTAAACCTGGACTAAACCTGGACTATAACCTGGACTATAACCTGGACTAAACCTGGACTAAACCTGGACTATAACCTGGACTATAACCTGGACTAAACCTGGACTAAACCTGGACTAAACCTGGACTATAACCTGGACTATAACCTGGACTAAACCTGGACTAAACCTGGACTATAACCTGGACTAAACCTGGACTATAAACTGGACTAAACCTGGACTATAACCTGGACTATAACCTGGACTATAACCTGGACTAAACCTGGACTATAACCTGGACTATAACCTGGACTATAACCTGGACTAAACCTGGACTAAACCTGGACTAAACCTGGACTATAACCTGGACTAAACCTGGACTAAACCTGGACTATAACCTGGACTATAACCTGGACTAAACCTGGACTAAACCTGGACTATAACCTGGACTATAACCTGGACTATAACCTGGACTAAACCTGGACTATAACCTGGACTATAACCTGGACTATAACCTGGACTAAACCTGGACTATAACCTGGACTATAACCTGGACTAAACCTGGACTAAACCTGGACTATAACCTGGACTATAACCTGGACTAAACCTGGACTAAACCTGGACTATAACCTGGACTATAACCTGGACTATAACCTGGACTAAACCTGGACTAAACCTGGACTATAACCTGGACTATAACCTGGACTATAACCTGGACTATAACCTGGACTAAACCTGGACTATAACCTGGACTAAACCTGGACTATAACCTGGACTAAACCTGGACTATAACCTGGACTATAACCTGGACTAAACCTGGACTAAACCTGGACTATAACCTGGACTATAACCTGGACTATAACCTGGACTATAACCTGGACTAAACCTGGACTATAACCTGGACTAAACCTGGACTATAACCTGGACTAAACTAAGACTCTGGTCACTATCTCTCTCCCTATTAAAACACATGTAAAACGTACATCGGGGGCGAGAGAGGCTACGTGAGGTAACGATAATGAACGAGAGAATTTAAGAGAGAAAGAGAGAGGGATAAGTGGGGTAATGATAATGAATGAGTGGATTTAAGAAAGAGAGAGGGAGGGAGGGGAGGATGGAGAGAGAGGAGAGAGGGAGGGACAGAGAGAGAGAAGGAAGAAGGGTAAAAGAGGTCATAATGAATGAGAAGAAAGAGAAGAGTGAGAGGGAGTGAGAAGGAAGAGAGACAGAGAGAAAGAGAGAAGGAAGAGAGAGAGAGACAGAGAGAAAGAGTGAAGGAAGAGAGACAGAGAGAAATAGAGAAGGAAGAGAGAGATACAGAGAGAAAGAGTGAAGGAAGAGAGACAGAGCGAAAGAGAGAAGGAAGAGAGAGAGACAGAGAGAAAGAGTGAAGGAAGAGAGACAGAGAGAAAGAGAGAAGGAAGAGAGAGAGACAGAGAGAAAGAGTGAAGGAAGAGAGAGAGACAGAGCAAAAGAGTGAAGGAAGAGAGACAGAGAGAAAGAGAGTAGGAAGAGAGAGAAGGAAGAGAGAGAGAGACAGAGAGAAATAGTGAAGGAAGAGAGAAGGAAGAGAGAGAGGGAGGGAGAGAGACAGAGAGAAGGAAGGGAGAAAGAGAGAAAGAGAGAAGGAAGAGAGAGAAGGGAGCGAGAGAGAGAAAGAAGAGTGAGACAGCGAGAACGAGAGAGAGACAGAGGTAAGGAAGAGACAGAGAAAAAGAGAGAGAGAAGAAAGAAGGAGTGAGATAGAGCGAGAGAAGAGAAAGGTAGAGAGAGAAAGAGAGAGCGAGAGAGAAGGAAGATGGAGAGAGAGAGAGAAGGAAGAGGTAGAGAAAGAGAAGGACAGAGACAGAGAATAAAGAGAGAAAAAGAGAGAAGGAAGAATGAGAGAGAGAGAGCAGGAGAGAAATAAGGGGAGAGAGCAAAGGGAGAGAGAAGAGAAGAGAAAAAGAGAGAAAGAAAGAAGAGAAATACAGAGAGAGGGAGATGGGCAGAGAGAGAGAAGAGAATGGGAGGATGGAGAGAGAGGAGAAGAGAGAGAGCGACCGGGGTAAGTGAGGTAATGATAATGAATGAGGGGACTTAAAAGAGGAGAAAGAAAGAGGGATGAGAAAGAGGGGAGTGCGAGAGAGGCGGAGACAGGAAGGACAAGAGAGAGAGAAAAAGAGAAAGAATAAAAGATGGAGAGAATATCGTGTTTCTGTTTGATTAAATTTCTCGTTTGCTCGGTTCATTTTATTTTCATCATTTCAGCAAAAATCTGTCGTTTTTTTCGGTTTGTTTTTGGTTTTTCCTCCGTCTCTGTGGAACGGAGAGAATAACATCTGACCATCTGTGAAAGAGAGGAAGAGAGAGAGAGAGAGGGAGGAGAGAGAGAAAAAGAGGAGAAAGAAGGAGGGGAGGAAAAGGGGAGGAGAAAAACAGAGAGAGAAATAAAGAGAGGTAGAGAGAGAAAGAGAGAGAGAGGAGGGGAGGGGGAAAGAAGAGAAAGAGGGAAAGAGGGGGTGAAGGAGGGAGACAGAGGATAGAGAGAGAGAGAAGGAAGAAGAGAGGGAGGCAGGGGAAGAAAGAGGGAAGAGGAGAGAGAAAAAGAGGAGAAAAGGGGAGAGAAAACAGGCTAGAGAGAGAGAGAACAAAAAAGGGAGAGGAAGGAAAGAAGAAAGAAAAAGAGGATAGATGGAGAGAGGAAGGGAAGGAGACAAAGGATAGGGAGAGAGGGAGGAGGGAGAGAGAATGAAAAAAGGGAGAGAAGAGGAGAAAGAGGGAGAGAGAAAAAGAAGAGAAAGAGGGAGAGAGAAAAAGAAGAGGGAGTAAAGGGGAGGAGAAAAAAAGGAAAGAGGGAGAGAGAGGGGCCAAGGGGGGAAAGAAGAGAGAAAAGAGGGAGAGAGGGGAGAGAGAAAGGACAGGGGGAGAAAGCGAGAGGGAGAGAGAATGAAAGAAGGAAGAGAGGGATGTAGAGAGGGGGAAAGAAGAAGAAAGAAAAAGAGGAGATAGATGAGAGAGGGAGGGAGAGAGAGGAGGGAGAGAGAATGAAAAGAAAGGAGAGAAGAAGAGGAGAAAGAGGAGCAAGAAAAAGAGAAAAAGAGAGAGAAAAGAGGAGAAAGAGAGAGAGAAAAATAGGAGAAAGAGAGAGAAAAAGAGGAGAAAGAGAGAGAGAAAAAGAGGAGAAAGAGAGAGAGAAAAAGAGGAGAAAGAGAGAGAAAAATAGGAGAAAGAGAGAGAGAAAAAGAGGAGAAAAAGAGAGAAAAAGAGGAGAAAGAGAGAGAGAAAAATAGGAGAAAGAGAGAGAAAAATAGGAGAAAGAGAGAGAGAAAAAGAGGAGAAAGAGAGAGAGAGAAAAAGAGGAGAAAGAGAGAGAAAAAGAGGAGAAAGAGAGAGAGAAAAATAGGAGAAAGAGAGAGAGAGAGGGCAACAGAGGATAGAGAGAGAGAGAGAGAGAGGGACGAGAGTGAAAGAAAGAAGAGAGAGATGAGAGAAGAACAGAGTAAATGCCGAGAGAAAGAGAAGGAGAGAGAGGGGAAAAAGAGGGAGAGAAGAGGGGCATTTTGAAAAGAAAGGAGAGAAGGAACATGGAGGGAGGGAGAGGCAGAGAGAGAGAGTGGGGGATGGACGGAGAGAAGAGGAGAGGAGGAAAAAAAGATAATGCATTTTTTGGGACTCGGGCAGCGGCGCCTCGTCTCCTGCGTTTCCATGGCAACAGGCTCCGGACCGAAAAGAGGAAGAAAAGGAGGGAGAGAAGGAGGGAAGGAGGGAAGGAGGGAGAAAGAGAGGAAGGAGACGAAGAGGGGAAGAGAGGAGGAAAGAGAGAAGAGAAGTAGAGGAGAAAAGACAGAAGGAGAGAGGAGGAGAAAGGAGGAGGAAGAGAGAGACCCCAAAGGACAAAATCAAACATGCAACTAAACAAGTCTGAATCTGTGCAGGACTAAACCAGGACTAAACCAGGACTAAACCAGGACTAAACCAGGACTAAACCAGGACTAAACCAGGACTAAACCAGGACTGAACCAGGACTAAACCAGGACTAAACCAGGACTAAATCAGGACTGAACCAGGACTAAACCAGGACTAAACCAGGACTAAACCAGGACTAAACCAGGACTAAACCAGGACTGAACCAGGACTAAACCAGGACTAAACCGGACTAAATCAGGACTAAATCAGGACTAAACCGGACTAAATCAGGACTAAATCAGGACTGAACCAGGACTAAACCAGGACTAAACCGGACTAAATCAGGACTAAATCAGGACTAAACCGGACTAAATCAGGACTAAATCAGGACTGAACCAGGACTAAACCAGGACTAAACCGGACTAAATCAGGACTAAATCAGGACTGAACCAGGACTAAACCAGGACTAAACCAGGACTAAACCAGGACTAAACCAGGACTAAACCAGGACTGAACCAGGACTAAACCAGGACTAAACCAGGACTAAACCAGGACTAAACCAGGACTGAACCAGGACTAAACCAGGACTAAACCAGGACTAAATCAGGACTGAATCAGGACTAAACCAGGACTAAACCAGGACTAAACCAGGACTAAATCAGGACTGAACCAGGACTAAACCAGGACTAAACCAGGACTAAACCAGGACTAAACCAGGACTAAACCAGGACTGAACCAGGACTAAACCAGGACTAAACCGGACTAAATCAGGACTAAATCAGGACTAAACCGGACTAAATCAGGACTAAATCAGGACTGAACCAGGACTAAACCAGGACTAAACCAGGACTAAACCAGGACTAAACCAGGACTAAACCAGGACTGAACCAGGACTAAACCAGGACTAAACCAGGACTAAACCAGGACTAAACCAGGACTGAACCAGGACTAAACCAGGACTAAACCAGGACTAAATCAGGACTGAACCAGGACTAAACCAGGACTAAACCAGGACTAAACCAGGACTGAACCAGGACTAAACCAGGACTAAACCAGGACTGAACCAGGACTAAACCAGGACTAAACCAGGACTAAACCAGGACTGAACCAGGACTGAACCAGGACTAAACCAGGACTAAACCAGGACTAAACCAGGACTGAACCAGGACTAAACCAGGACTAAACCAGGACTGAACCAGGACTAACCCTGGACTAAACCAGGACTAAACCAGGACTAAACCAGGACTAAACCAGGACTAACCCTGGACTAAACCAGGACTAAACCAGGACTAAACCAGGTCTAAACCAGGTCTAAACCAGGACTAAACCAGGACTAAACCGGACTAAATCAGGACTAAATCAGGACTGAACCAGGACTAAACCAGGACTAAACCAGGACTAAACCAGGACTAACCCTGGACTAAACCAGGACTAAACCAGGACTAAACCAGGACTAAATCAGGACTGAACCAGGACTAAACCAGGACTAAACCGGACTAAATCAGGACTAAATCAGGACTGAACCAGGACTAAACCAGGACTAAACCAGGACTAAACCAGGACTAAACCAGGACTAAACCAGGACTGAACCAGGACTAAACCAGGACTAAACCAGGACTAAACCAGGACTAAACCAGGACTGAACCAGGACTAAACCAGGACTAAACCAGGACTAAATCAGGACTGAACCAGGACTAAACCAGGACTAAACCAGGACTAAACCAGGACTGAACCAGGACTAAACCAGGACTAAACCAGGACTGAACCAGGACTAAACCAGGACTAAACCAGGACTAAACCAGGACTGAACCAGGACTGAACCAGGACTAAACCAGGACTAAACCAGGACTAAACCAGGACTGAACCAGGACTAAACCAGGACTAAACCAGGACTGAACCAGGACTAACCCTGGACTAAACCAGGACTAAACCAGGACTAAACCAGGACTAAACCAGGACTAACCCTGGACTAAACCAGGACTAAACCAGGACTAAACCAGGACTAAACCAGGTCTAAACCAGGACTAAACCAGGACTATACCAGGACTGAACCAGGACTAAACCAGGACTAAACCAGGACTAAACCAGGACTGAACCAGGACTAAACCAGGACTAAACCAGGACTGAACCAGGACTAACCCTGGACTAAACCAGGACTAAACCAGGACTAAACCAGGACTGAACCAGGACTAACCCTGGACTAAACCAGGACTAAACCAGGACTAAACCAGGACTAAACCAGGACTAAACCAGGACTGAACCAGGACTAACCCTGGACTAAACCAGGACTAAACCAGGACTAAACCAGGACTAAACCAGGACTAACCCTGGACTAAACCAGGACTAAACCAGGACTAAACCAGGACTAAACCAGGTCTAAACCAGGACTAAACCAGGACTATACCAGGACTAAACCAGGACTAAACCAGGACTATACCAGGACTAGACCAGGACTTAACCTGGACTAAACCAGGACTAAACCAGGACTAAAGCAAGATTTAACCTGGACTAAACCAGGACTAAACCAGGACTAAATCAGGACTAAACCAGGTCTAAACCAGGTCTAAACCAGGACTAAACCAGGACTATACCAGGACTAAACCAGGTCTAAACCAGGACTAAACCAGGACTAAACCAGGACTTAACCTGGACTAAACCAGGACTAAACCAGGACTAAAGCAGGATTTAACCTGGACTAAACCAGGACTAAACCAGGACTAAACCAGGACTAAACCTGGACT
Organism: Odontamblyopus lacepedii; assembly: GCA_034769755.1. Lineage (NCBI taxonomy): Eukaryota > Metazoa > Chordata > Actinopteri > Gobiiformes > Gobiidae > Odontamblyopus > Odontamblyopus lacepedii. The sequence continues at coordinate 40,038,684 of CM068355.1, read as the reverse complement.
AAACCAGGACTAAACCAGGACTTAACCTGGACTAAACCAGGACTAAACCAGGACTAAACCAGGACTAAACCAGGACTAACCCTGGACTAAACCAGGACTAAACCAGGACTAAACCAGGACTAAACCAGGTCTAAACCAGGTCTAAACCAGGACTAAACCAGGACTATACCAGGACTAAACCAGGTCTAAACCAGGACTAAACCAGGACTAAACCAGGACTTAACCTGGACTAAACCAGGACTAAAGCAGGATTTAACCTGGACTAAACCAGGACTAAACCAGGACTAAACCAGGACTAAACCTGGACTAAACCAGGACTAAACCAGGACTTAACCTGGACTAAACCAGGACTAAACCAGGACTTAACCTGGACTAAACCAGGACTAAACCAGGACTAAACCAGGACTAAACCAGGACTAAACAAATGAACAAATAAAAATATGATGAACTGCAGAGTCCGTCACTGTTATAAAAGTCAAAAATATAAAAGTTCTTTTGTGTTTTTGTTTCGGGAAAATCCTCAGTTCTGATGGGACAGAATCCAGGGAAACACTCGTCCCGTCAGCGTTAAACCTCTGACGGTGTTTTAATAATATCTGTCCTAATAATGTTCATGAGTTTAATGATTATTAAAAAGAATAGAATCTCTTGTTTTAAAGTGTTTTCCCACATTCAGCCTCCGGACTCTGGAAAAACTTAGGAACCGAAAGGAAAACAGGAACGTTCTGGAAAACCTGGAGCCTGTGCACAGACTAAAACCTGTCACTGCAGATGTCATTTAGGTTTTTGTGCATGTGTGAATATGAAAAACAGCCACAACACAACAAAAAAGCAATAAAACACCAAAAAAGCAACAAAACACCAAAAAAGCCACAACAAAAAAAAGCTACAATACACTAAAAAAACACCAAAAAAAAGCCACAATACACTAAAAAAGCAACAAAACACCAAGAAACAGTTACAACATAACAAAAAAAGCCACAATACACCAAAAAAAAGCAATAAAACACCAAAAAAGCAACAACACAACAAAAAAAAAAGCCACAATACACCAAAAAAAGCCAGAACAGAAGTGCCTGGACTCTATTTTCCGCCGGATCAAGCGGGAAGTGAATGGGAAAAGTTGAAGAATGTGAAAAGTAAAGGAACAGAGAAGTGAACGAGGTTGGAAACGGAAGTAAAAGTCATTTGTGAGTAAATATATGAAGCTGATTTTGTGCGTTTATTTTGCTGTTTAAACGTGTGGAAGTTTGTGTTGTTTTTCCTGTTTTATCCTGTTTCTGTTTGACTGTTTCTGCTCCTCATTCCGTCTGTTTTGTTTAAAGCCGTAATGCGGAACATTCTGGGAAACTCCAGGACTAAACCAAGACTAAACCAGGACTAAACCAGGTCTAAACCAGGACTAAACCAGGACTAAACCAGGACTAAACCAGGACTAAACCAGGTCTAAACCAGGACTAAACCAGGACTAAACCAGGACTAAACCAGGACTAAACCAGGTCTAAACCAGGACTAAACCAGGACTAAACCAGGACTAAACCAGGTCTAAACCAGAGGACTAAACCAGGACTATACCAGGAATAAACCAGGACTAAACCAGGTCTAAACCAGGACTAAACCAGGACTAAACCAGGACTAAACCAGGACTAAACCAGGACTAAACCAGGTCTAAACCAGGACTAAACCAGGACTAAACCAGGACTAAACCAGGACTAAACCAGAGGACTAAACCAGGACTATACCAGGAATAAACCAGGACTAAACCAGGTCTAAACCAGGACTAAACCAGGTCTAAACCAGGACTAAACCAGGACTGAATCAAGAACAAAACAAAAACAAAAAAGTGATTTGACATCACACCACTATCTCTCATTTTTTTCTTTCCATCCTTTTCTGTCATCCTTCTCTCTCCTTCACACTTGTCTTCCTCTCTTCCCTCCTCATTCTCTCTCTTCTATCCTCCTCCTGTACTTTTCCTCTTCCTCCTCTCCTCCTCCTCTCCTCCTCCTCTCCATCCCTCTCCTCCTCCTCCTCTCCATCCCTCTCCTCCTCCTCTCCTCCTCCTCTCCTCCTCCTCTCCTCCTCCTCTCCATCCCTCTCTTCCGTCTATCACCTTCTTAAGCACAAAAACAGTCACGATGTTTCTGCAAAAAGTCTCTTAAAAAACTCTGGGTTTAAAAATGATCCAGAGCAACAGAGAGAAAAACGGAGAGAGAGAAACGAGTGAAAGACGAGGAGGGAAGAGAGAAACGAGTGAAAGACGAGAAGGGAAGAGAGGAAAGAATATAAATATAAATGTCTGTACAAAATGCAGTCATCCCTCTCTCCTTTTTCCCCTCTTCTCTTCAAGAGACAAGAACCTCCACACAGGAGAGAGGGATGAAGGAGGGAGAGGAGAGAAGGAGAGAGGAGAGGAGAGAGAAGAGGGAGGAGAGACAAGGTCCTTCCACACCTCCATCCAGGAGAGAGGGATGAAGGAGGGAGGAAGAGAGAGGGATGAAGGAGGGAGGGAGAGAGAGGGATGAAGGAGGGAGGGAGAGAGAGGGATGAAAGAGGGAGGGAGAGAGAGGGATGAAGGAGAGAGGGAGAGAGAGGGATGAATGAGGGAATAAGAGAGAGAGGGATAAAGGAGGGAGAGAATAAGAGAGAGGGGGATAAAGCAGGGAGGGAGAGAGAGGGATAAAGCAGGGAGGGAGAGAGGGATGAAGGAGGGAGGGAAGAAGAAAGAGAGGGATGAAGGAGGGAGGGAGAGAGGGAGAGAACAACAAGAACCTCCACACCTTCACACAGGAGAGAGGGATGGAGGAGGGAGGGAGAGAGAGGGAGACGAGAGAGAGGGGAGAGGAAAGCGAGGGATGAAGGAGGGAGAGAAGAGAGGAGGAGAGACAAGGACCTCCTACATCTCCACACAGAGGAGAGAGGGAGGAGAGGGGGAGAGAGAAGAGAGAAAGAGAGAGAGGAGGAAAGCAGGATGAAGGAGGGAGGAAGGAGAAGATGAGAGAGGAGAGAGAAGGATTTACCACAGCTCCTGTTCACAAAGACAAACAAGAAAAGGAAAGAAAAAGGAAGGAGTGAGTAGGGAGCAGAGAGATGAAGAGAGACAAGGATAGAGGGAGAGAAAAGAGAAGAAACTAGGGAGATGGAGTGAAGGAAAGAGAGCGAGGTGAAAAAAGGAGGCGGAAGGAAAGAAACAGGTTAAAATACCAGAATTTCTTTGTGTTTTTAGGTAATTCAAGGGGAAAATCTATCGTCAAACTTCACATTAGAGCAAAGGTTCCCAAAACGAGGTCCAGGGCCCCAAAATATCGTCCGCACAACAAGAAAAAAAGAAAAAAAGGGAGTTTTCTAGTCAGTCTTATATTTGCTCACATCTACTACTTTATTTTAGTATAAAGCCTACAGGTATAATCATCGTTTTAACAAATATTTCATGACGTTTTCTCTTAAATGTCCTGTTATTTATTATTATGGGGCCCGAGTGGGATCGTCGCGCCAACAGGGGCCCGAACTTTGACTCCGAATGGCTCCAATTCTCATTTCACTTTCTATCTAAAGAGAGAAACTGTCGGAGCCGGTCCCTCCATCGGCCCCCGGGGGAGGAGGGGGCGGACGGATGGACTTAACCCAGGGTCGAGTGCAGCGTCCTGGGGAGCAGAGACCGGCTCGGGGGGAAGGTCCTCTGGAGGGCCCCAGAGAACCTGCCTGGATGTTCTAATGTGGGTCAGATGAACTCCCAGCTGTGGGGAGGGTTGGATAAATGACCTTTTCCTGATAGAAATGATCAGAGAAAAAGTATTTGTGGATTTCACGCTTGGGGATTTGATATAAAAACACCAGAAGAGACAAGGTTCTTGCATCTGAGGGCCGGTTCTAGTGTCTGAGGGTCTGTTCTAGAGTCTGAGGGTCTGTTCTAGAGTCTGAGGGTCTGTTCTAGTGTCTGAGGGTCTGTTCTAGAGTCTGAGGGTCTGTTCTTGAGTCTGAGGGCCTGTTCTAGTGTCTGAGGGCCTGTTCTAGTGTCTGAGGGTCTGTTCTTGAGTCTGAGGGCCTGTTCTAGTGTCTGAGGGCCTGTTCTTGAGTCTGAGGGTCTGTTCTAGAGTATGAGGGTCTGTTCTAGAGTCTGAGGGCCGGTTCTAGTGTCTGAGGGCCTGTTCTAGAGTCTGAGGGTCTGTTCTAGAGTCTGAGGGCCTGTTATAGAGTCTGAGGGCCTGTTCTAGTGTCTGACGGCCTGCTCTTGAGTCTGAGGGCCTGTTCTAGTGTCTGAGGGCCTGTTCTTGAGTCTGAGGGTCTGTTCTAGAGTCTGAGGGGCGGTTCTAGTGTCTGAGGGTCTGTTCTAGTGTCTGAGGGTCTGTTCTAGAGTCTGAGGGTCTGTTCTAGAGTCTGAGGGTCTGTTCTAGAGTCTGAGGGCCTGTTCTAGTGTCTGAGGGTCTGTTCTAGAGTCTGAGGGTCTGTTCTAGAGTCTGAGGGCCTGTTCTAGTGTCTGAGGGTCTGTTCTAGAGTCTGAGGGTCTGTTCTAGAGTCTGAGGGTCTGTTCTAGAGTCTGAGGGCCTGTTCTAGAGTCTGAGGGTCTGTTCTAGAGTCTGAGGGTCTGTTCTAGAGTCTGAGGGCCTGTTCTAGTGTCTGAAGGTTTGTTCTAGAGTCTGAGGGTCTGTTCTTGAGTCTGAGGGCCTGTTCTAGTGTCTGTGGGTCTGTTCTAGAGTCTGAGGGTCTGTTCTAGAGTCTGAGGGTCTGTTCTAGAGTCTGAGGGCCTGTTCTAGTGTCTGAGGGTCTGTTCTAGAGTCTGAGGGTCTGTTCTAGAGTCTGAGGGCCTGTTCTAGTGTCTGAGGGTCTGTTCTAGAGTCTGAGGGTCTGTTCTAGAGTCTGAGGGTCTGTTCTAGAGTCTGAGGGTCTGTTCTAGAGTCTGAGGGTCTGTTCTAGAGTCTGAGGGTCTGTTCTAGTGTCTGAGGGTCTGTTCTAGAGTCTGAGGGCCTGTTCTAGTGTCTGAGGGTCTGTTCTTGAGTCTGAGGGCCTGTTCTAGTGTCTGTGGGTCTGTTCTAGAGTCTGAGGGTCTGTTCTAGAGTCTGTGGGCCTGTTCTTGAGTCTGAGGGTCTGTTCTAGAGTCTGAGGGTCTGTTCTAGAGTCTGAGGGCCTGTTCTAGAGTCTGAGGGTCTGTTCTAGAGTCTGAGGGTCTGTTCTAGAGTCTGAGGGTCTGTTCTAGAGTCTGAGGGCCTGTTCTAGTGTCTGAGGGTCTGTTCTAGAGTCTGAGGGCCTGTTCTAGAGTCTGAGGGTCTGTTCTAGAGTCTGAGGGTCTGTTCTAGAGTCTGAGGGCCTGTTCTAGTGTCTGAGGGTCTGTTCTAGAGTCTGAGGGCCTGTTCTAGAGTCTGAGGGTCTGTTCTAGAGTCTGAGGGTCTGTTCTAGAGTCTGAGGGCCTGTTCTAGAGTCTGAGGGTCTGTTCTAGAGTCTGAGGGTCTGTTCTAGAGTCTGAGGGTCTGTTCTAGTGTCTGAGGGACTGTTCTAGAGTCTGAGGGCCTGTTCTAGAGTCTGAGGGCCTGTTCTTGAGTCTGTGGGCCTGTTCTTGAGTCTGAGGGTCTGTTCTAGAGTCTGAGGGTCTGTTCTAGAGTCTGAGGGCCTGTTCTAGAGTCTGAGGGTCTGTTCTAGAGTCTGAGGGTCTGTTCTAGAGTCTGAGGGCCTGTTCTAGTGTCTGAGGGACTGTTCTAGAGTCTGAGGGCCTGTTCTAGAGTCTGAGGGCCTGTTCTAGTGTCTGAGGGACTGTTCTAGAGTCTGAGGGTCTGTTCTAGAGTCTGAGGGTCTGTTCTAGAGTCTGAGGGCCTGTTCTAGAGTCTGAGGGTCTGTTCTAGAGTCTGAGGGTCTGTTCTAGAGTCTGAGGGTCTGTTCTAGTGTCTGAGAGACTGTTCTAGAGTCTGAGGGCCTGTTCTAGAGTCTGAGGGCCTGTTCTTGAGTCTGAGGGTCTGTTCTAGAGTCTGAGGGTCTGTTCTAGTGTCTGAGGGCCTGTTCTAGAGTCTGAGGGTCTGTTCTAGTGTCTGAGAGACTGTTCTAGAGTCTGAGGGCCTGTTCTTCAGTCTGAGGGCCTGTTCTAGTGTCTGAGGGCCTGTTCTTGAGTCTGAGGGTCTGTTCTAGAGTCTGAGGGTCTGTTCTAGAGTCTGAGGGTCTGTTCTAGAGTCTGAGGGTCTGTTCTAGTGTCTGAGGGACTGTTCTAGAGTCTGAGGGCCTGTTCTAGAGTCTGAGGGCCTGTTCTTGAGTCTGTGGGCCTGTTCTTGAGTCTGAGGGTCTGTTCTAGAGTCTGAGGGTCTGTTCTAGAGTCTGAGGGCCTGTTCTAGAGTCTGAGGGTCTGTTCTAGAGTCTGAGGGTCTGTTCTAGAGTCTGAGGGCCTGTTCTAGTGTCTGAGGGACTGTTCTAGAGTCTGAGGGCCTGTTCTAGAGTCTGAGGGCCTGTTCTAGTGTCTGAGGGACTGTTCTAGAGTCTGAGGGTCTGTTCTAGAGTCTGAGGGTCTGTTCTAGAGTCTGAGGGCCTGTTCTAGAGTCTGAGGGTCTGTTCTAGAGTCTGAGGGTCTGTTCTAGAGTCTGAGGGTCTGTTCTAGTGTCTGAGAGACTGTTCTAGAGTCTGAGGGCCTGTTCTAGAGTCTGAGGGCCTGTTCTTGAGTCTGAGGGTCTGTTCTAGAGTCTGAGGGTCTGTTCTAGAGTCTGAGGGTCTGTTCTAGTGTCTGAGAGACTGTTCTAGAGTCTGAGGGCCTGTTCTAGAGTCTGAGGGCCTGTTCTTCAGTCTGAGGGCCTGTTCTAGTGTCTGAGGGTCTGTTCTAGTGTCTGAGGGCCTGTTCTAGAGTCTGAGGGCCTGTTCTAGTGTCTGAGGGACTGTTCTAGAGTCTGAGGGCCTGTTCTAGAGTCTGAGGGCCTGTTCTAGTGTCTGAGGGACTGTTCTAGAGTCTGAGGGCCTGTTCTAGTGTCTGAGGGACTGTTCTAGAGTCTGAGGGCCTGTTCTTGAGTCTGAGGGCCTGTTCTTGAGTCTGAGGGTCTGTTCTAGAGTCTGAGGGTCTGTTCTAGTGTCTGAGGGCCTGTTCTAGAGTCTGAGGGTCTGTTCCAGAGTCTGAGGGTCTGTTCTAGTGTCTGAGGGCCTGTTCTAGAGTCTGAGGGCCTGTTCTAGTGTCTGAGGGACTGTTCTAGAGTTTGAGGGCCTGTTCTAGAGTCTGAGGACCTGTTCTAGTGTCTGAGGGACTGTTCTAGTGTCTGAGGGACTGTTCTAGAGTCTGAGGGCCTGTTCTTGAGTCTGAGGGCCTGTTCTTGAGTCTGAGGGACTGTTCTTGAGTCTGAGGGTCTGTTCTAGAGTCTGAGGGCCTGTTCTTGAGTCTGAGGGACTGTTCTTGAGTCTGAGGGTCTGTTCTAGAGTCTGAGGGCCTGTTCTTGAGTCTGAGGGACTGTTCTTGAGTCTGAGGGTCTGTTCTAGAGTCTGAGGGCCTGTTCTTGAGTCTGAGGGTCTGTTCTTGAGTCTGTGGGCCTGTTCTTGAGTCTGAGGGTCTGTTCTAGAGTCTGAGGGCCTGTTCTTGAGTCTGAGGGCCTGTTCTTGAGTCTGAGGGACTGTTCTTGAGTCTGAGGGCCTGTTCTTGAGTCTGAGGGACTGTTCTTGAGTCTGAGGGTCTGTTCTAGAGTCTGAGGGCCTGTTCTTGAGTCTGAGGGTCTGTTCTTGAGTCTGTGGGCCTGTTCTTGAGTCTGAGGGTCTGTTCTAGAGTCTGAGGGTCTGTTCTAGTGTCTGAGGGCCCGTGTACTCTGTGTATCTGTGTACTCAGTGTACCTGTGTATCTGTGTATCTGTGTACTCAGTGTACCTGTGTACTCTGTGTATCTGTGTACTCTGTGTATCTCTGTACTCTGTGTATCTCTGTACTTTGTGTACTCTGTGTATCTGTGTACTCAGTGTACCTGTGCATCTGTGTACTCAGTGTACCTGTGTACTCTGTGTATCTGTGTACTCTGTGTATCTGTGTGCTCTGTGTATCTCTGTAGTTTGTGTACTCTGTGTATCTGTGTACTCTGTGTATCTGTGCATCTGTGTACTCAGTGTACCTGTGTACTCTGTGTATCTGTGTACTCAGTGTACCTGTGTACTCTGTGTATCTGTGTACTCTGTGTATCTCTGTACTCTGTGTACTCTGTGTACTCAGTGTACCTGTGTATCTGTGCATTCCGTGTATCTGTGTATCTGTGTACTCAGTGTACCTGTGTACTCTGTGTATCAGTGTACTCTGTGTATCTGTGTACTCTGTGTATCAGTGTACTCTGTGTATCTGTGTATCTGTGTACTCTGTGTATCTGTGTATTGGTGTATCTGTGTACTCTGTGTATCTCAGTACTCTGTGTACTCTGTGTATCTGTGTACTCTGTGTATCTGTGTACTCATTGTACCTGTGTATCTGTGTACTCTGTGTATCTGTGTACTCTGTGTACATGTGTACTGTGTATCAGTGTACTCTGTGTATCTGTGTACTCTGTGTATCAGTGTACTCTGTGTATCTGTGTACTCTGTGTATCTGTGTATCTGTGTACTCTGTGTATCTGTGTACTCTGTGTATCTGTGTACTCAGTGTACCTGTGTATCTGTGTATCTGTGTACTCAGTGTACCTGTGTACTCTGTGTATCTGTGTACTCTGTGTATCTCTGTACTCTGTGTATCTCTGTACTTTGTGTACTCTGTGTATCTGTGTACTCAGTGTACCTGTGCATCTGTGTACTCAGTGTACCTGTGTACTCTGTGTATCTGTGTACTCTGTGTATCTGTGTGCTCTGTGTATCTCTGTACTTTGTGTACTCTGTGTATCTGTGTACTCTGTGTATCTGTGCATCTGTGTACTCAGTGTACCTGTGTACTCTGTGTATCTGTGTACTCTGTGTATCTGTGTACTCTGTGTATCTGTGTACTCTGTGTATCTGTGTACTATGTGTATCTGTGTACTCAGTGTACCTGTGTATCTGTGTATCTGTGCACTCCGTGTATCTGTGTATCTGTGTACTCAGTGTACCTGTGTACTCTGTGTATCAGTGTACTCTGTGTATCTGTGTACTCTGTGTATCAGTGTACTCTGTGTATCTGTGTATCTGTGTACTCTGTGTATTGGTGTATCTGTGTACTCTGTGTATCTCAGTACTCTGTGTACTCTGTGTATCTGTGTACTCTGTGTATCTGTGTACTCATTGTACCTGTGTATCTGTGTACTCTGTGTATCTGTGTACTCTGTGTACATGTGTACTGTGTATCAGTGTACTCTGTGTATCTGTGTACTCTGTGTATCAGTGTACTCTGTGTATCTGTGTACTCTGTGTATCTGTATCTGTGTACTCTGTGTATCTGTGTACTCTGTGTATCTGTGTACTCTGTGTACATGTGTACTGTGTATCAGTGTACTCTGTGTATCTGTGTACTCTGTGTATCAGTGTACTCTGTGTATCTGTGTACTCTGTGTATCTGTGTACCCTCTTTACCTGTGTATCTGTGTACTCTGTGTATCTCTGTACTCTGTGTATCTGTGTACACAGTGTATCAGTGTACTCTGTGTATCTGTGTTCATGTGTACCTGTATACTCTGTGTATCTGTGTACTCTGTGTACCTGTGTACTCTGTGTACTCTGTGTATCAGTGTACTCTGTGTATCTGTGTACTCTGTGTATCAGTGTACTCTGTGTATCTGTGTATCTGTGTACTCTGTGTATCTGTGTATTGGTGTATCTGTGTACTCTGTGTATCTCAGTACTCTGTGTACTCTGTGTATCTGTGTACTCTGTGTATCTGTGTACTCATTGTACCTGTGTATCTGTGTACTCTGTGTATCTGTGTACTCTGTGTATCTGTGTACTGTGTATCAGTGTACTCTGTGTATCTGTGTACTCTGTGTATCTGTGTACTCTGTGTATCTGTGTACTCTGTGTATCTGTGTACTCTGTGTACTCTGTGTATCTGTGTACTCTGTGTATCTGTGTACTCTGTGTATCTGTGTACTCTGTGTACTCAGTGTACTCTGTGTATCTGTGTACTCTGTGTATCAGTGTACTCTGTGTATCTGTGTACTCTGTGTATCTGTGTATCTGTGTACTCTGTGTATCTGTGTACTCTGTGTATCTGTGTACTCTGTGTATCTGTGTACTCTGTGTATCAGTGTACTCTGTGTATCTGTGTTCATGTGTACCTGTGTACTCTGTGTATCTGTGTACTCTGTGTATCTGTGTACTCTGTGTATCTGTGTACTCTGTGTATCTGTGTACTCTGTGTATCTGTGTACTCTGTGTATCTGTGTACTCTGTGTATCTGTGTACTCTGTGTACTCTGTGTATCTGTGTACTCTGTGTATCTGTGTACTCATTGTACCTGTGTATCTGTGTACTCTGTGTATCTGTGTACTCTGTGTACATGTGTACTGTGTATCAGTGTACTCTGTGTATCTGTGTACTCTGTGTATCTGTGTATCTGTGTACTCTGTGTATCTGTGTACTCTGTGTATCTGTGTACTCTGTGTACATGTGTACTGTGTATCAGTGTACTCTGTGTATCTGTGTACTCTGTGTATCAGTGTACTCTGTGTATCTGTGTACTCTGTGTATCTGTGTATCTGCGTACTCTGTGTATCTGTGTACTCTGTGTATCTCTGTACTCTGTGTATCTGTGTACACAGTGTATCAGTGTACTCTGTGTATCTGTGTTCATGTGTACCTGTATACTCTGTGTATCTGTGTACTCTGTGTACCTGTGTACTCTGTGTACTCTGTGTATCAGTGTACTCTGTGTATCTGTGTACTCTGTGTATCAGTGTACTCTGTGTATCTGTGTATCTGTGTACTCTGTGTATCTGTGTATTGGTGTATCTGTGTACTCTGTGTATCTCAGTACTCTGTGTACTCTGTGTATCTGTGTACTCTGTGTATCTGTGTACTCATTGTACCTGTGTATCTGTGTACTCTGTGTATCTGTGTACTCTGTGTACATGTGTACTGTGTATCAGTGTACTCTGTGTATCTGTGTACTCTGTGTATCAGTGTACTCTGTGTATCTGTGTACTCTGTGTATCTGTGTATCTGCGTACTCTGTGTATCTGTGTACTCTGTGTATCTGTGTACTCTGTGTACATGTGTACTGTGTATCAGTGTACTCTGTGTATCTGTGTACTCTGTGTATCAGTGTACTCTGTGTATCTGTGTACTCTGTGTATCTGTGTATCTGCGTACTCTGTGTATCTGTGTACTCTGTGTATCTCTGTACTCTGTGTATCTGTGTACACAGTGTATCAGTGTACTCTGTGTATCTGTGTTCATGTGTACCTGTATACTCTGTGTATCTGTGTACTCTGTGTACCTGTGTACTCTGTGTATCTGCGTACTCTGTGTATCTGTGTACTCTGTGTATCTCTGTACTCTGTGTATCTGTGTACTCTGTGTATCTCAGTACTCTGTGTACTCTGTGTATCTGTGTACTCTGTGTATCTGTGTACTCATTGTACCTGTGTATCTGTGTACTCTGTGTATCTGTGTACTCTGTGTACATGTGTACTGTGTATCAGTGTACTCTGTGTATCTGTGTACTCTGTGTATCAGTGTACTCTGTGTATCTGTGTACTCTGTGTATCTGTGTATCTGCGTACTCTGTGTATCTGTGTACTCTGTGTATCTGTGTACTCTGTGTACATGTGTACTGTGTATCAGTGTACTCTGTGTATCTGTGTACTCTGTGTATCAGTGTACTCTGTGTATCTGTGTACTCTGTGTATCTGTGTATCTGCGTACTCTGTGTATCTGTGTACTCTGTGTATCTCTGTACTCTGTGTACACAGTGTATCAGTGTACTCTGTGTATCTGTGTTCATGTGTACCTGTATACTCTGTGTATCTGTGTACTCTGTGTACCTGTGTACTCTGTGTACTCTGTGTATCAGTGTACTCTGTGTATCTGTGTACTCTGTGTATCAGTGTACTCTGTGTATCTGTGTATCTGTGTACTCTGTGTATCTGTGTATTGGTGTATCTGTGTACTCTGTGTATCTCAGTACTCTGTGTACTCTGTGTATCTGTGTACTCTGTGTATCTGTGTACTCATTGTACCTGTGTATCTGTGTACTCTGTGTATCTGTGTACTCTGTGTACATGTGTACTGTGTATCAGTGTACTCTGTGTATCTGTGTACTCTGTGTATCAGTGTACTCTGTGTATCTGTGTACTCTGTGTATCTGTGTATCTGCGTACTCTGTGTATCTGTGTACTCTGTGTATCTGTGTACTCTGTGTACATGTGTACTGTGTATCAGTGTACTCTGTGTATCTGTGTACTCTGTGTATCAGTGTACTCTGTGTATCTGTGTACTCTGTGTATCTGTGTATCTGCGTACTCTGTGTATCTGTGTACTCTGTGTATCTCTGTACTCTGTGTATCTGTGTACACAGTGTATCAGTGTACTCTGTGTATCTGTGTTCATGTGTACCTGTATACTCTGTGTATCTGTGTACTCTGTGTACCTGTGTACTCTGTGTATCTGCGTACTCTGTGTATCTGTGTACTCTGTGTATCTCTGTACTCTGTGTATCTGTGTACACTGTGTATCTGTGTACACAGTGTATCAGTGTACTCTGTGTATCTGTGTACTCTGTGTATCTGCGTACTCTGTGTATCTGTGTACTCTGTGTATCTCTGTACTCTGTGTATCTGTGTACACTGTGTATCTGTGTACACAGTGTACCTGTATACTCTGTGTATCTGTGTACTCTGTGTACCTGTGTACTCTGTGTATCTGCGTACTCTGTGTACTCAGTGTACTCTGTGTATCTGTGTACTCTGTGTATCTCTGTACTCTGTGTATCTGTGTACACTGTGTATCTGTGTACACAGTGTACCTGTATACTCTGTGTATCTGTGTACTCTGTGTACCTGTGTACTCTGTGTATCTGCGTACTCTGTGTATCTGCGTACTCTGTGTATCTGTGTACTCTGTGTATCTCTGTACTCTGTGTATCTGTGTACACTGTGTATCTGTGTACACAGTGTACCTGTATACTCTGTGTATCTGTGTACTCTGTGTACTCAGTGTACTCTGTTTATCTGTGTACTCTGTGTATCTGTGTACTCTGTGTATCTGTAGGAAAAGTCTGTCTCAGTCTTTAGTCATTTGCTTTTGATTCATATTTTATAATAACACAGACTTTTCCTCAGCCTCAGGTCGTTTCTCTTCTCTAGTTTTGTGGAGTTTGTCTCCGTCAGCTGAGCAGAAATGACGTCCTGTAATTACCACAGAAATAATCATGAAGAATTTTATAAATAAACTCACACAAATGAAACTGTCACAGCACAAAACAGCACAAACCAAATACAAACGTTTTCTGTCATTTTCTTCCTGTTTTGAGGCTGTTTCACATTCTGAGGTTCTGGACGACGTCATCGACCAAAATAAAACTGTGAATATCTGAAGAACCAGAATCACACAAACTGAACTTTTTCACAGTGTAAATGTGTAAATGTGTGTGTAAATGTGTAAATGTGTGTGTAAATGTGTAAATGTGTGTGTAAATGTGTAAATGTGTGTGTAAATGTGTAAATGTGTGTGTAAATGTGTGTGTAAATGTGTAAATGTGTGTGTAAATGTGTGTGTAAATGTGTAAATGTGTGTGTAAATGTGTGTGTAAATGTGTAAATGTGTGTGTAAATGTGTGTGTAAATGTGTAAATGTGTGTGTAAATGTGTGTGTAAATGTGTGTGTAAATGTGTAAATGTGTGTGTAAATGTGTGTGTAAATGTGTAAATGTGTGTGTAAATGTGTGTGTAAATGTGTAAATGTGTGTGTAAATGTGTGTGTAAATGTGTAAATGTGTGTGTAAATGTGTGTGTAAATGTGTAAATGTGTGTAAATGTGTAAATGTGTGTAAATGTGTAAATGTATAAATGTGTAAATCTGGTTTAGACCTGGTTTAGTCCTGGTTTAGACCTGGTTTAGACCCGGTTTAGACCTGGTTTAGTCCTGGTTTAGACCTGGGTAAGTCCTGGTTTAGACCTGGTTTAGTCCTGGTTTAGACCTGGGTAAGTCCTGGTTTAGACCTGGTTTAGTCCTGGTTTAGACCTGGTTTAGTCCCGGTTTAGACCTGGTTTAGTCCTGGTTTAGACCTGGGTAAGTCCTGGTTTAGACCTGGTTTAGTCCCGGTTTAGATCTGGTTTAGTCCTGGTTTAGACCTGGTTTTGTTCTGGTTTTGTCCTGGTTAAGTCCTGGTTTAGACTTGGTTAAGTCCTGGTTTAGTCCTGGTTTAGTCCTGGTTTAGACCTGGTTTAGAATTGGTTTAGACCTGGTTTAGACCTGGTTTAGTCCTGGTTTAGACCTGGTTTAGTCCTGGTTTAATCCTGTTATAGACCTGGTTTAGTCCCGGTTTAGATTTGGTTTAGACCTGGTTTAGAATTGGGTTAGACCTGGTTTAGTCCTGGTTTAGTCCTGCTTTAGTCCTGGTTTAGTCCCGGTTTAGATTTGGTTTAGACCTGGTTTAGATTTGGTTTAGACCTGGTTTAGAATTGGTTTAGACCTGATTTAGTCCTGGTTTAGTCCTGGTTTAGTCCTGGTTTAGAACTGGTTTAGAATTGGTTTAGACCTGGTTTAGTCCTGGTTTAGACCTGGTTTAGAATTGGTTTAGACCTGGTTTAGTCCCGGTTTAGACCTGGTTTAGTCCTGGTTTAGACCTGGGTAAGTCCTGGTTTAGACCTAGTTTAATCCCGGTTTAGATCTGGTTTAGTCCTGGTTTAGACCTGGTTTTGTTCTGGTTTTGTCCTGGTTTAGTCCTGGTTTAGTCCTGGTTTAGTCTTGGTTTAGTCCTGGTTTAGACCTGGTTTAGACCTGGTTTAGAATTGGTTTAGACCTGGTTTAGTCCTGGTTTAGATCTGGTTTAGACCTAGTTTAGTCCTGGTTTAGACCTAGTTTAGTCCTGGTTTAGACCTGGTTTAGTCCTGGTTTAATCCTGTTATAGACCTGGTTTAGTCGCGGTTTAGATTTGGTTTAGACCTGGTTTAGAATTGGTTTAGACCTGGTTTAGTCCTGGTTTAGTCCTGGTTTAGTCTCGGTTTAGATTTGGTTTAGACCTGGTTTAGACCTGGTTTAGAATTGGTTTATACCTGATTTAGTCCTGGTTTAGTCCTGGTTTAGTCCTGGTTTAGAACTGGTTTAGAATTGGTTTATACCTGATTTAGTCCTGGTTTAGTCCTGGTTTAGTCCTGGTTTAGAACTGGTTTAGAATTGGTTTAGACCTGGTTTAGTCCTGGTTTAGTCCTGGTTTAGTCCTGGTTTAGTCCTGGTTTAGACCTGGTTTAGAATTGGTTTAGACCTGGTTTAGTCCTGGTTTAGTCCTGGTTTAGTTCTGGTTTAGTCCTGGTTTAGAATTGGTTTAGACCTGGTTTAGTCCTGGTTTAGAATTGGTTTAGACCTGGTTTAGTCCTGGTTTAGTCCTGGTTTAGTCCTGGTTTAGAATTGGTTTAGACCTGGTTTAGTCCTGGTTTAGTCCTGGTTTAGTCCTGGTTTAGTTCTGGTTTAGTCCTGGTTTAGAATTGGTTTAGACCTGGTTTAGACCTGGTTTAGAATTGGTTTAGACCTGGTTTAGTCCTGGTTTAGTCCTGGTTTAGAATTGGTTTAGACCTGGTTTAGTCCTGGTTTAGTCCTGGTTTAGAATTGGTTTAGTCCTGGTTTAGTCCTGGTTTAGACCTGGTTTAGTCCTGGTTTAGACCTGGTTTAGAATTGGTTTAGACCTAGTTTAGTCCTGGTTTAGACCTGGTTTAGTCCTGGTTTAGTCCTGGTTTAGTACTGGTTTAGTCCTGGTTTAGACCTGGTTTAGTCCTGGTTTAGACCTGGTTTAGTCCTGGTTTAGTCCTGGTTTAGACCTGGTTTACTCCTGGTTTAGACCTGGTTTAGTCCTGGTTTAGACCTGGTTTAGAATTGGTTTAGACCTAGTTTAGTCCTGGTTTAGACCTGGTTTAGTCCTGGTTTAGTCCTGGTTTAGTCCTGGTTTAGACCTGGTTTAGACCTGGTTTAGTCCTGGTTTAGTCCTGGTTTAGTCCTGGTCTAGTCCTGGTTTAGACCTGGTTTAGTCCTGGTTTAGACCTGGTTTAGAATTGGTTTAGACCTAGTTTAGTCCTGGTTTAGTCCTGGTTTAGTCCTGGTTTAGTCCTGGTTTAGACCTGGTTTAGACCTGGTTTAGTCCTGGTTTAGTCCTGGTTTAGTCCTGGTTTAGTCCTGGTTTAGACCTGGTTTAGTCCTGGTTTAGACCTGGTTTTGTCCTGGTTTAGATCTGTGGAGAGGCGAGTCTGTTTTTCCTGTAGATTTTCGAGCTCTAAATCCACCTGTGCTTGAATAATACGCCACTGCTCTGCCCGGAATGTCCCGCAGTGTGACTTTAAACAGCTCGACTTTACGTTGATTCAAGCACAGGTGGTTTTAGAGCTAGAAAATGTCCAGGAAAAACAGACTCGCCTCTCCACAGATCTAAACCAGGACTAAACCAGGTCTAAACCAGGACTAAACCAGGACTAAACCAGGACTAAACCAGGTCTAAACCAGGACTAAACCAGGACTAAACCAGGACTAAACCAGGACTAAACCAGGTCTAAACCAGGACTAAACCAGGACTAAACCAGGACTAAACCAGTTCTAAACCAGGACTAAACCGGGTCTAAACCAGGGACTAAACCAGGACTAAACCAGGACTAAACCAGGACTAAACCAGGACTAAACCAGGTCTAAACCAGGACTAAACCGGGTCTAAACCAGGGACTAAACCAGGTCTAAACCAGGTCTAAACCAGGTCTAAACCAGGACTAAACCAGGACTAAACCAGGACTAAACCAGGTCTAAACCAGGACTAAACCAGGACTAAACCAGGACTAAACCGGGACTAAACCGGATCTAAACCAGGTCTAAACCAGGACTAAACCAGGACTAAACCAGGTCTAAACCAGGTCTAAACCAGGACTAAACCAGGACTAAACCAGGACTAAACCAGGTCTAAACCAGGACTAAACCAGGACTAAACCAGGACTAAACCGGGACTAAACCAGGACTAAACCAGTTCTAAACCAGGTCTAAACCAGGACTAAACCGGGTCTAAACCAGGGACTAAACCAGGACTAAACCAGGACTAAACCAGGACTAAACCAGGACTAAACCAGGACTAAACCGGGTCTAAACCAGGGACTAAACCAGGTCTAAACCAGGTCTAAACAGGACTAAACCAGGACTAAACCAGGTCCAAACCAGGACTAAACCAGGTCTAAACCAAGTCTAAACCAGGTCTAAACCGGGACTAAACCAGGTCTAAACCAGGACTAAACCAGGTTTAAACCAGGACTAAATCAGGACTAAACCAGGTCTAAACCGGGTCTAAACCAGGACTAAACCAGGACTAAACCAGGTCTAAACCAGGTCTAAACCGGGTCTAAACCAGGACTAAACCAGGTCTAAACCAGGACTAAACCAGGACTAAACCAGGACTAAACCAGGTCTAAACCAGGACTAAACCAGGACTAAACCAGGACTAAACCGGGACTAAACCAGGACTAAACCAGTTCTAAACCAGGACTAAACCGGGTCTAAACCAGGGACTAAACCAGGACTAAACCAGGACTAAACCAGGACTAAACCAGGACTAAACCAGGTCTAAACCAGGACTAAACCGGGTCTAAACCAGGACTAAACCAGGTCTAAACCAGGTCTAAACCAGGTCTAAACCAGGACTAAACCAGGACTAAACCAGGACTAAACCAGGTCTAAACCAGGACTAAACCAGGACTAAACCAGGACTAAACCGGGACTAAACCGGATCTAAACCAGGTCTAAACCAGGACTAAACCAGGACTAAACCAGGTCTAAACCAGGTCTAAACCAGGTCTAAACCAGGACTAAACCAGGACTAAACCAGGACTAAACCAGGACTAAACCAGGTCTAAACCAGGACTAAACCAGGACTAAACCAGGACTAAACCAGGACTAAACCAGGACTAAACCAGGACTAAACCGGGACTAAACCAGGACTAAACCAGTTCTAAACCAGGACTAAACCGGGTCTAAACCAGGGACTAAACCAGGACTAAACCAGGACTAAACCAGGACTAAACCAGGACTAAACCAGGTCTAAACCAGGACTAAACCGGGTCTAAACCAGGGACTAAACCAGGTCTAAACCAGGTCTAAACCAGGTCTAAACCAGGACTAAACCAGGACTAAACCAGGACTAAACCAGGTCTAAACCAGGACTAAACCAGGACTAAACCAGGACTAAACCGGGACTAAACCGGATCTAAACCAGGTCTAAACCAGGACTAAACCAGGACTAAACCAGGTCTAAACCAGGTCTAAACCGGGTCTAAACCAGGACTAAACCAGGTCTAAACCAGGTCTAAACCAGGACTAAACCAGGACTAAACCAGGTCTAAACCAGGACTAAACCAGGACTAAACCAGGACTAAACCAGGACTAAACCAGGACTAAACCAGGTCTAAACCAGGACTAAACCAGGACTAAACCAGGACTAAACCAGGACTAAACCAGGTCTAAACCAGGACTAAACCAGGACTAAACCAGGACTAAACCAGGTCTAAACCAGGACTAAACCAGGACTAAACCAGGACTAAACCGGGACTAAACCAGGACTAAACCAGTTCTAAACCAGGACTAAACCGGGTCTAAACCAGGGACTAAACCAGGACTAAACCAGGACTAAACCAGGACTAAACCAGGACTAAACCAGGTCTAAACCAGGACTAAACCGGGTCTAAACCAGGGACTAAACCAGGTCTAAACCAGGTCTAAACCAGGTCTAAACCAGGACTAAACCAGGACTAAACCAGGACTAAACCAGGTCTAAACCAGGACTAAACCAGGACTAAACCAGGACTAAACCGGGACTAAACCGGATCTAAACCAGGTCTAAACCAGGACTAAACCAGGACTAAACCAGGTCTAAACCAGGTCTAAACCAGGACTAAACCAGGACTAAACCAGGACTAAACCAGGTCTAAACCAGGACTAAACCAGGACTAAACCAGGACTAAACCGGGACTAAACCAGGACTAAACCAGTTCTAAACCAGGTCTAAACCAGGACTAAACCGGGTCTAAACCAGGGACTAAACCAGGACTAAACCAGGACTAAACCAGGACTAAACCAGGACTAAACCAGGACTAAACCGGGTCTAAACCAGGGACTAAACCAGGTCTAAACCAGGTCTAAACAGGACTAAACCAGGACTAAACCAGGTCCAAACCAGGACTAAACCAGGTCTAAACCAAGTCTAAACCAGGTCTAAACCGGGACTAAACCAGGTCTAAACCAGGACTAAACCAGGTTTAAACCAGGACTAAATCAGGACTAAACCAGGTCTAAACCGGGTCTAAACCAGGACTAAACCAGGACTAAACCAGGTCTAAACCAGGTCTAAACCGGGTCTAAACCAGGACTAAACCAGGTCTAAACCAGGACTAAACCAGGACTAAACCAGGACTAAACCAGGTCTAAACCAGGACTAAACCAGGACTAAACCAGGACTAAACCGGGACTAAACCAGGACTAAACCAGTTCTAAACCAGGACTAAACCGGGTCTAAACCAGGACTAAACCAGGACTAAACCAGGACTAAACCAGGACTAAACCAGGACTAAACCAGGTCTAAACCAGGACTAAACCGGGTCTAAACCAGGACTAAACCAGGTCTAAACCAGGTCTAAACCAGGTCTAAACCAGGACTAAACCAGGACTAAACCAGGACTAAACCAGGTCTAAACCAGGACTAAACCAGGACTAAACCAGGACTAAACCGGGACTAAACCGGATCTAAACCAGGTCTAAACCAGGACTAAACCAGGACTAAACCAGGTCTAAACCAGGTCTAAACCAGGTCTAAACCAGGACTAAACCAGGACTAAACCAGGACTAAACCAGGACTAAACCAGGTCTAAACCAGGACTAAACCAGGACTAAACCAGGACTAAACCAGGACTAAACCAGGACTAAACCAGGACTAAACCAGGACTAAACCAGGACTAAACCAGTTCTAAACCAGGACTAAACCAGGTCTAAACCAGGACTAAACCAGGACTAAACCAGGACTAAACCAGGACTAAACCAGGACTAAACCAGGTCTAAACCAGGACTAAACCGGGTCTAAACCAGGGACTAAACCAGGTCTAAACCAGGTCTAAACCAGGTCTAAACCAGGACTAAACCAGGACTAAACCAGGACTAAACCAGGTCTAAACCAGGACTAAACCAGGACTAAACCAGGACTAAACCAGGACTAAACCAGGACTAAACCAGGTCTAAACCAGGACTAAACCAGGACTAAACCAGGTCTAAACCAGGTCTAAACCGGGTCTAAACCAGGACTAAACCAGGACTAAACCAGGTCTAAACCAGGACTAAACCAGGACTAAACCAGGTCTAAACCAGGACTAAACCAGGACTAAACCAGGACTAAACCAGGACTAAACCAGGACTAAACCAGGTCTAAACCAGGACTAAACCAGGACTAAACCAGGACTAAACCAGGACTAAACCAGGTCTAAACCAGGACTAAACCAGGACTAAACCAGGACTAAACCAGGACTAAACCAGGACTAAACCAGGACTAAACCAGGACTAAACCAGGACTAAACCAGGACTAAACCAGGACTAAACCAGGTCTAAACCAGGTCTAAACCGGGACTAAACCAGGACTAAACCAGGACTAAACCAGGACTAAACCAGGACTAAACCAGGTCTAAACCAGGACTAAACCAGGACTAAACCAGGACTAAACCAGGTCTAAACCAGGACTAAACCAGGTCTAAACCAGGTCTAAACCAGGACTAAACCAGGACTAAACCAGGACTAAACCAGGTCTAAACCAGGACTAAACCAGGACTAAACCAGGACTAAACCAGGACTAAACCAGGTCTAAACCAGGTCTAAACCAGGACTAAACCAGGACTAAACCAGGACTAAACCAGGACTAAACCAGGACTAAACCAGGTCTAAACCAGGACTAAACCAAGTCTAAACCAGGTCTAAACCAGGACTAAACCAGGACTAAACCAGGACTAAACCAGGTCTAAACCAGGACTAAACCAGGACTAAACCAGGACTAAACCAGTACTAAACCAGGACTAAACCAGGTCTAAACCAGGACTAAACCAGGACTAAACCAGGACTAAACCAGGACTAAACCAGGTCTAAACCAGGTCTAAACCAGGACTAAACCAGGACTAAACCAGGACTAAACCAGGACTAAACCAGGTCTAAACCAGGACTAAACCAGGTCTTAACCGGGTCTAAACCGGGACTAAACCAGGACTAAACCAGGACTAAACCAGGTCTAAACCGGGACTAAATCAGGTCTAAACCAGGACTAAACCAGGACTAAACCAGGTCTAAACCAGGACTAAACCAGGTCTAAACCAGGACTAAACCAGGTCTAAACCAGGTCTAAACCAGGACTAAACCAGGTCTAAACCAGGACCAAACCAGGACTAAACCAGGACTAAACCAGGTCTAAACCAGGTCTAAACCAGGACTAAACCAGGACTAAACCAGGTCTAAACCAGGACTAAACCAGGACTAAACCAGGACTAAACCAGGACTAAACCAGGACTAAACCAGTTCTAAACCAGGTCTAAACCAGGACTAAACCAGGTCTAAACCAGGGACTAAACCAGGACTAAACCAGGACTAAACCAGGACTAAACCAGGTCTAAACCAGGACTAAACCAGGTCTAAACCAGGACTAAACCAGGTCTAAACCAGGTCTAAACTGGGACTAAACCAGGTCTAAACCAGGACTAAACCGGGACTAAACCAGTTCTAAACCAGGTCTAAACCGGGACTAAACCAGGTCTAAACCAGGACTAAACCGGGACTAAACCAGGAATAAACCAGTTCTAAACCAGGTCTAAACCAGGACTAAACCAGGTCTAAACCAGGACTAAACCAGGACTAAACCAGGACTAAACCAGGTCTAAACCAGGTCTAAACCAGGTCTAAACCAGGTCTAAACCAGGACTAAACCAGGTCTAAACCAGTTCTAAACCAGGTCTAAACCAGGACTAAACCAGGACTAAACCAGGACTAAACCAGGTCCAAACCAGGACTAAACCAGGTCTAAACCAGGTCTAAACCAGGTCTAAACCAGGACTAAACCAGGACTAAACCAGGTCCAAACCAGGTCTAAACCAGGACTAAACCAGGTCTAAACCAGGTCTAAACCAGGTCTAAACCAGGACTAAACCAGGTCTAAACCAGGTCTAAACCAGGACTAAACCGGGACTAAACCAGTTCTAAACCAGGTCTAAACCGGGACTAAACCAGGTCTAAACCAGGACTAAACCGGGACTAAACCAGGAATAAACCAGTTCTAAACCAGGTCTAAACCAGGACTAAACCAGGTCTAAACCAGGTCTAAACCAGGTATAAAAGTTAAAAATCCCTAGAAAAACCTTCTGACTGTGAGCGGCGTCGCCTCTGCACAGATCTGACCTGTAACTCGGTCTGGTTTGATCTTCATGAAGGTAAAAAGCTTTAATGCCGTACTGCGGAACAAATAATAACATCTCCATGGAGAAAAGCATTTTTGACCGACCCTCCAGCGGAAAATACCCTTGAGTGACACTTTATTATCCGTCTGTTTACATCTGCAAAGCTCCAAACGCTCTGTTCCACCTCGTGATGTCACGAAGTGGTTGTTTTCAGGCTAAACAGCCCCTTTCACCTTTACTTCAGGCGAGATCGGCAACTCCAAACTTCCAAAATGATCCAAACGATTCTAGTGAAGGTGTGCAGTGTTTAAGTTAAAAACACACTTCCTGTATCACCGCATGACGTAACGAGGTGGAACAGAGTGTTTTTTTTTCAGTTTGAGAGAAGAACTCAGCGGGAATACGCAGGGTTTGCGCGTTAAACATCCGCGAATGAAACAAAACACAACTCCAGGTCTGTTTGCGAAGAGCGTAATATGTGCCCTTTAAGAGTGACAAATACGTGATAAAATGTATATGCTAGAAAATATTTGCAAAAAGTACATAAAATAGAATTAGAACACATTTTCACAATATGCCCAGATTTAGCCTTGTTTTGATCATTTCTGACGCTTCGCAACGAACATCTCGCGGGATGACGCCGTGAAAACACCGTAAACACCTTACGTACGGTCCTACACATATTACGTACGGTCCTACACATAATACGTCCCATATGTTACGTACGGTGGTACACACGTTACGTCCCACATGTTACGTACGGTCCTACACATGTTACGTTCCATATGTTACGTACGGCGGTACACATGTTACGTCCCACATGTTACGTACGGTCGTACACATGTTACGCACGGCACACGCCTCCCGTCCGCACCAAAGAAACGCGTGATTTTACCGGGACATTTGCAGGATTCGCGTTTGTCCGAGAAAAAAAAAAAGAAGAAGAAGAAAAAACGCGAGAAATGCCACGTCTCCGTCCGTTCGTCCGAGCCGCGACGCACGGCACGTAAACACGAGCGGAGGAAGAGGAGGAGGAGAGGAGGAGGTGAAGAAGAGGAGGAGGTGAAGAGGAGGAGAGACTCACCACGGCTGATCCAAGTCCCAGTCCCGGAAAAAGTCCAGCTCGAACAGATCCATGGAGATCCGAGTCCCGCGTGCGATGCTTCAGAGCGGAGGGCACGAGCGCGACTAGCACGAGAGGAGAGAGGGAGGAGGAGGAGAGGAGAGAGAGAGAGAGAAGAGAGGAGAGAGAGGGAGGAGAGGAGAGAGAGACTAGCACGAGAGGAGAGAGGGAGGAGAGGAGAGAGAGAGAGAGAGAGAGAGAAGAGAGGAGAGAGAGACTAGCACGAGAGGAGAGAGGGAGGAGGAGGAGAGGAGAGAGAGAGAGGAGAGGGAGGAGAGGAGAGAGAGACTAGCACGAGAGGAGAGAGGGAGGAGGAGGAGAGGAGAGAGAGAGAGGGAATAGAGGAGAGAGAGAGAGGGAGGAGGAGAGAGAGAGAGAGAAGAGAGGAGAGAGGAGGAGAGGAGAGAGAGACTAGCACGAGAGAGAGGGAGGAGGAGAGGAGAGAGAGAGAGAAGAGAGGAGAGAGAGAGAGGGAGGAGAGGAGAGAGAGACTAGCACGAGAGGAGAGAGGGAGGAGGAGGAGAGGAGAGAGAGAGAGGGAAGAGAGGAGAGAGAGGAGAGAGAGAGGGAGGAGAGGAGAGAGAGACTAGCACGAGAGGAGAGAGGGAGGAGGAGGAGAGAGAGAGAGGAGAGAGAGAGGGAGGAGAGGAGAGAGAGACTAGCACGAGAGAGAGGGAGGAGGAGGAGAGGAGAGAGAGAGGAGAGAGAGAGGGAGGAGAGGAGAGAGGGAGGAGGAGGAGAGGAGAGAGAGAGGGAAGAGAGGAGAGAGAGGAGAGAGAGAGGGAGGAGAGGAGAGAGAGACTAGCACGAGAGGAGAGAGGGAGGAGGAGGAGAGGAGAGAGAGAGAGAAGAGAGGAGAGAGAGGGAGGAGAGGAGAGAGAGACTAGCACGAGAGGAGAGAGGGAGGAGGAGGAGAGGAGAGAGAGGGGAGAGAGAGGAGAGAGAGAGAGGGAGGAGGAGAGAGAAGAGAGGAGAGAGGAGGAGAGGAGAGAGAGACTAGCACGAGAGAGAGGGAGGAGGAGAGGAGAGAGAGAGAGAAGAGAGGAGAGAGAGGAGAGAGAGAGAGGGAGGAGAGGAGAGAGAGACTAGCACGAGAGGAGAGAGGGAGGAGGAGGAGAGGAGAGAGAGAGAGGGAAGAGGGGAGAGAGAGGAGAGAGAGAGGGAGGACAGGAGAGAGAGACTAGCACGAGAGGAGAGAGGGAGGAGGAGGAGAGAGAGAGAGAAGAGAGAGAGGGAGGAGAGGAGAGAGAGACTAGCACGAGAGGAGAGAGGGAGGAGGAGGAGAGGAGAGAGAGAGGAGAGAGAGGGAGGAGAGGAGAGAGGGAGGAGGAGGAGTGGAGAGAGAGAGGGAAGAGAGGAGAGAGAGGAGAGAGAGAGGGAGGAGAGGAGAGAGAGACTAGCACGAGAGGAGAGAGGGAGGAGGAGGAGAGAGAGAGAGGGAGGAGGAGGAGAGGAGAGAGAGAGAGAAGAGAGGAGAGAGAGGAGTGAGAGAGAGGGAGGAGAGGAGAGAGAGACTAGCACGAGAGGAGAGAGGGAGGAGGAGGAGAGGAGAGAGAGAGAGAAGAGAGGAGAGAGAGGGAGGAGAGGAGAGAGAGACTAGCACGAGAGGAGAGAGGGAGGAGGAGGAGGAGAGGAGAGAGAGAGGAGAGAGAGAGTGAGAGGGAAGAGAGGAGAGAGAGACTAGCACGAGAGGAGAGAGGGAGGAGGAGGAGAGGAGAGAGAGAGAGAGGGAAGAGAGGAGAGAGAGACTAGCACGAGAGGAGAGAGAGACTAGCACGAGAGGAGAGAGGGAGGAGGAGAAAGAGAGGGAAAGGGAAGAGAGGAGAGAGAGACTAGCACGAGAGAGAAGAGAAGGAAAGAGAAAGAGGATGCAGGAAAAGATAGAGAAGAGGAGAGAGAGACTAACACGAGAAAGAGGAAGAGAAGGGAGGGAGGAGGAAGAGGGAAGGGGAGAGTAGAGAGACTGTGATGCTGAGAGAGAGAGGAGGGGAAAGATGAGTGGAGAGAGTGAGGGAGGAAGAGAGGAGAGAGAGGGGGAGGAGGAGGAGGAGGAGAGGAGAAAGAGAGAAACTGTAGTGCTGAGAGAGAGGGAAGAGAAAGAGGAAGAGAAAGAGAGGAAAGAGAAAGAAAGGAGAGAGAGAAAGAGGGAGGGAGGATGGAGGGAGGAGTGGGTTCACATGAGGCTGTTCGCCTTTTGTTTCTCATTTTTCATCTGGAAATAAAATAAAAGAATAAAAAAAGATCGGAGCGTTTTTCCAAAACTTCCCAAAGCTCCTCCCACTTCAGATGCGGCTGTGTCAGATGCCCTTCCACATGTTTAGTTTGTTTCTGCAGTTTGTGGAGGAGGCAGAAAACATGGACTTAAAAAGAGGGGAAAAAATGGAAAAATTGACAATGAAAAAAGAAAAAATGGAAAAAAGCGAGAAGGAAAAAAAGAAAAAAATTGAAAAAGGTACAACTGAATAAGGAAAAATGGAAAAAGAAAAAACGGAAAAATGAAAAAAGGATAAAAGAAAAAATGGAAAAAAGAAAAATGGAAAAAAGAAAAAATGGAAAAAGGTAAAATTTAAAATGGAAAAAGAAAAATGGAAAAATGGAAAAAGAACAAAAGAAAAAAATGGAAAAAATAGGAAAAAGAAAAATGGAAAAATGGAAAAAATAAAAAAAGGAAAAAAATGTAATGATTAAAAAGGAAAAAAGAAAAATGGAAAGAAAAAATGAAAAAATTTAAAAAAAGGAAAAATGGAAAAAGAAAAATGGAAAAATAGAAAAAAGGAAAATTGAAAAAAGGAAAAATGGAAAAAGGACAAAAGAAAAAATGGAAAAATGAAAAAATGGAAAAAGAAAAAAATTAAAAAAGGAAAGAATGGTAAAAGGAAAAAAGAAAAAGGAAAACTGGAGAAAGGATAAAAGGAATAATGTAATCCTCTGAGAATGGAGCTCGTGCAGTTTCAGAAATGAGACAAATTCGGTAAAATTCACTTTTCTACAAAAGATTTTTAAAATATTTCTGAGTTTGAGCAGTTTCCTGTTTTGCATTTTGTTTTTACATTTGAGGCTCAGAAAATTCCCATTTTCACCGTTTTCATCTTTCTCTCCTCTTCTCTTCACACCTCCTCTCTTCCCTCTCTTCCCCTCCTCACTCCAGCTGGTACGTTCCTTCCTTCTCCTCCACTCCCTCTCTCTTTTCCCCTTCACCCCCTCTCTTCTTTCTCTCTTACCCTCTCTCCTCCCCCTCTCTTCTTTCTCTCTTACCCTCTCTCCTCCCCCTCTCCTTCTTTCTCTCTTACCCTCTCTCCTCCCCCTCTCTTCTTTCTCCCCTCTCTTTCTCTCCTTTCACCTGTTCTTTGTCTCATTCCTTCGTTCACCTCCACTCCCCCTCTTTCATCAACCCCCTTCCCCTCTCTCTCTTTCTCTCCTTTCCCCGTTGAGTGTTTCATTCTTTTGTTCCTCTCCCTCTCCTCCCTCTCCTCTCCTCCCTCTCTTCTCTCTCTCTCCTCTCTCCTCCCTCTCTCCTTCTTTCTCTCTTACCCTCTCTCCTGTCCCTCTCCTTCTTTCTCTCTTACCCTTTCTCCTCCCCCTCTCCTTTCTCTCTTACCCTCTCTCCTCCCCCTCTCCTTCTTTCTCTCTTACCCTCTCTCCTCCCCCTCTCCTTCTTTCTCTCTTACCCTTTCTCCTCGCCCGCTCCTACTTTCTCTCTTACCCTCTCTCCTCCCCCTCTCCTTCTTTCTCTCTTACCCTCTCTCCTCCCCCTCTCTTCCTTCTCTCTTACCCTCTCTCCTCCCCCTCTCTTCTTTCTCTTACCCTCTCTCCTCCCCCTCTCTTCTTTCTCTCTTACCCTCTCTCCTCCCCCTCTCCTTCTTTCTCTCTTACCCTCTCTCCTCCTCCTCTCTCCTCCCCCTCTCTTCTTTCTCTCTTACCCTCTCTCCCCTCTCTTCTTTCTCTCTTACCCTCTCTCCTCCCCCTCTCTTCTTTCTCTCTTACCCTCTCTCCTCCCCCTCTCTTCTTTCTCTCTTACCCTCTCTCCTCCCCCCTCTTCTTTCTCTCTTACCCTCTCTCCTCCCCCTCTCTTCTTTCTCTCTTACCCTCTCTCCTCTCCCTCTCCTTCTTTCTCGCTTACCCTCTCTCCTGTCCCTCTCCTTCTTTCTCTCTTACCCTTTCTCCTCCCCCTCTCCTTTCTCTCTTACCCTCTCTCCTCCCCTCTCTTCTTTCTCTCTTACCTCTCTCCTCCCCTCTCCTTCTTTCTCTCCTCCCTCTCTCCTCCCCCTCTCCTTTCTCTCTTACCCTCTCTCCTCCCCCTCTCTTCTTTCTCTCTTACCCTCTCTCCTCCCCCTCTCTTCTTTCTCTCTCACCCTCTCTCCTCCCCCTCTCCTTCTTTCTCTCTTACCCTCTCTCCTCCCCCTCTCTTCTTTCTCTCTTACCCTCTCTCCTCCCCCTCTCCTTCTTTCTCTCTTACCCTCTCTCCTCCCCCTCTCCTTCTTTCTCTCTTACCCTCTCTCCTCCCCCTCTCCTTCTTTCTCTCTTACCCTCTCTCCTCCCCCTCTCTTCTTTCTCTCTTACCCTCTCTCCTCTCTCCTCTCCTCTCCTCTCTCCTCTCCTCCTCCCTCTCTCCTCTCCTCTCTTCCTCTCCTCCCTCTCTCCTCTCCTCCTCCTCTCCTCTCTCCTCTCCTCTCTCTCTCCTCTCCTCTCCTCCTCTCCTCTCTCCTCCTCCTCCCTCTCTCCTCTCCTCCTCTCCTCTCCTCTCCTCCCTCTCCTCTCCTCTCTCCCTC
Source organism: Odontamblyopus lacepedii (assembly GCA_034769755.1). Classification (NCBI taxonomy): domain Eukaryota; kingdom Metazoa; phylum Chordata; class Actinopteri; order Gobiiformes; family Gobiidae; genus Odontamblyopus; species Odontamblyopus lacepedii. The sequence continues at coordinate 40,010,312 of CM068355.1, read as the reverse complement.
TCCTCCTCTCCTCTCCTCTCCTCTCTCCCTCTCCTCCACTCCTCTCTCCTCTCCTCTCCTCTCCTCCCTCCTCTCCTCTCCTCCTCTCCTCTCCTCTCCTCTCTCCTCTCCTCTCTCCCTCTCCTCCTCTCCTCCTCTTCTCCCTGTCCTCTCTCCCTCTCCTCCTCTCCTCTCCTCTCCTCTCTCCCTTTCCTACTCTCCTCTCTCCTCTCCTCTCCTCTCTCCCTCTCCTCCACTCCTCTCTCCTCTCCTCTCCTCTCTCCTCTCCTCCTCCCTCTCTCCTCTCCTCTCTTCCTCTCCTCCTCTCCTCTCCTCTCCTCTCCTCTCCTCTCTCCTCTCCTCTCTCCCTCTCCTCCTCTCCTCCTCTTCTCCCTGTCCTCTCTCCTCTCTCTCTCTCCTCCAAAAAATCTGTCAAACAAAAACATCTAAATGCACAAATCCACTGCAGGAGCTTAAAGCTGCACCGTGGAACCTTCACCGGGGCTCGTCTCCATGGAGATGCCACTGCGCTGCCCGGAATGTTCCGCAGTGAAGATTTTACGGCTCGAAAACACCCAGAAAAACAGACCCTTGCCTCTCCACAGATCTGACCTGGAACTCGAACTGATGCATCACCTGTTTGTTTCCATAGCGACGCATGAGTTTAATGCCCAACGGTGGGACATTCCAGGCAAAGAGGATATTTGGTTCTATACGTATCACGAAATCTAAACCAGGACTAAACCAGGACTAAACCAGGTCTAAACCAGGACTAAACCAGGACTAAACCAGAACTAAACCAGGTCTAAACCAGGTCTAAACCAGGACTAAACCAGTTCTAAACCAGGTCTAAACCAGGTCTAAACCAAGACTAAACCAGGACTAAACCAGGTCTAAACCAGGTCTAAACCAAGACTAAACCAGGACTAAACCAGGTCTAAACCAGGTCTAAACCAGGACTAAACCAGAACTAAACCAGGTCTAAACCAGGTCTAAACCAGGACTAAACCAGTTCTAAACCAGGTCTAAACCAGGTCTAAACCAAGACTAAACCAGGACTAAACCAGGTCTAAACCAGGTCTAAACCAGGACTAAACCAGGTCTAAACCAGGACTAAACCAGAACTAAACCAGAACTAAACCAGGACTAAACCAGAACTAAACCAGGTCTAAACCAGGTCTAAACCAGGTCTAAACCAGGACTAAACCAAGACTAAACCAGGACTAAACCAGGACTAAACCAGAACTAAACCAGGTCTAAACCAGGACTAAACCAGGACTAAACCAGGTCTAAACCAGGACTAAACCAAGACTAAACCAGGACTAAACCAGGTCTAAACCAGGTCTTAACCAGGACTAAACCAGGTCTAAACCAGGTCTAAACCAGGACTAAACCAGGTCTAAACCAAGACTAAACCAGGACTAAACCAGGTCTAAACCAGGTCTAAACCAGGTCTAAACCAGGACTAAACCAGGTCTAAACCAGGTCTAAACCAAGACTAAACCAGGACTAAACCAGGTCTAAACCAGGACTAAACCAGGACTAAACCAGAACTAAACCAGGACTAAACCAGGACTAAACTAGGTCTAAACCAGGACTAAACCAGGTCTAAACCAGGACTAAACCAGGACTAAACCAGGACTAAACCAGAACTAAACCAGGACTAAACCAGGACTAAACTAGGTCTAAACCAGGTCTAAACCAGGACTAAACCAAGACTAAACCAGGACTAAACCAGAACTAAACCAGGTCTAAACCAGAACTAAACCAGGTCTAAACCAGGACTAAACCAGGTCTAAACCAGAACTAAACCAGAACTAAACCAGGTCTAAACCAGGACTAAACCAAGACTAAACCAGGACTAAACCAGAACTAAACCAGGTCTAAACCAGGACTAAACCAGGTCTAAACCAGGACTAAGCCAGGTCTAAACCAGAACTAAACCAGAACTAAACCAGGTCTAAACCAGGACTAAACCAAGACTAAACCAGGACTAAACCAGAACTAAACCAGGACTAAACCAGGTCTAAACCAGGACTAAACCAGGACTAAACCAGAACTAAACCAGGTCTAAACCAGAACTAAACCAGAACTAAACCAGGTCTAAACCAGAACTAAACCAGGACTAAACCAGGACTAAACCAGGACTGAACTAAAGTTTGAGTCGTCACGGAAACACGAACGATAAAACATTCAGAAAGTCGGAGCTGCAGAGGTTCATTATCCGAGTACGAGAAGAGAGGGAGGAAAGAGGAGAGGAAAGAGGAGAGGAGGAGAGGAAAGAGGGAGAGACGAAGAAAGGAAAGAGAGAAAAAAGGAGAGAATGAGAGGAGAGAACAACAGGGAGGAGAGAAAGGGACAGAGGAGAGAGAGAGAGTTATAGCAGGCTCATTATCAAAGTGCAAGAAGAGAGGGAGGAAAGAGGAGAGAGGGAGAGAGAGGAGGAAGGGAAGGGAAAAGAGGGAGAGAGAGGAGGGAGGGAAGGGAAAAGAGGGAGAGAGAGGAGGGAGGGAAGGGAAAAGAGGGAGAGAGAGAAGGGAGGGAAGGGAAAAGAGGGAAAGAGAGGAGGGAGGGATGGGAAAAGAGTGAGAGAGAGGAGGGAGGAAAGGGAAAAGAGGGAGAGAGGAGGGAGGGAAGGGAAAAGAGGGAGAGAGGAGGGAGGGAAGGGAAAAGAGGGAGAGAGGAGGGAGGGAAGGGAAAAGAGGGAGAGAGGAGGGAGGGAAGGGAAAAGAGGGAGAGAGGAGGGAGGGAAAGGAAAAGAGGGAGAGAGGAGGGAGGGAAGGGAAAAGAGGGAGAGAGAGGAGGGAGGGAAGAGAAAAGAGGGAGAGAGAGGAGGGAGGGAAGGGAAAAGAGGGAGAGAGAGGAGGGAGGGAAGAGAAAAGAGGGAGAGAGAGGAGGGAGAAGGGTAAAAAGTGTAGGGAAGAGAGAGACACAGAGATAGAGGGATGGAGGGATGGAGGAGTGTGGCGTGACTTAAAAATAAATTTAAAAAATGAGTGTCTCTCGCTCGTCGTGGATGGAGAGACGGTGCCACAGCTCCTCCGTGTGGCCACTGTGAGGTACTGCGCACAAACATGAAAAACATTTAAAAAATCTGGACTAAAACCAGATTGAATTTAACCAGGATTAAAAACAAATACCAACTTAAGTAGATTTCATTTCTGAAGTTCTTATATTACACAAAACTGACCTAAAAAGGAGCTGTTCACTTAAAACTACCACTTCGTGACATCACAAGGTGGAAAAGACTTGAGGAGCAGAGAGCAGCACACGGGGCCCAGGGTCCAGCTCCAGGATCCTGAGGCGAGTCTGGGTCTGGACCTGAGCTGAGGTTCTTTGGGTTCATGAGGGGAAATCGAACAGACACGGGGAGAATATGCAAACTCCACACAGAAAGGCCTGAGTGTGATTCTGGACAATGTTTTTATTTATTTATTTATTTTTATTTTTTCTGGACAATGTTTTTTTCCCTCTAGACAATTTATATATATATATTTTTCTGGACAGTATTTTTCTCGAGACAATTTCTATGTTTTTTCCCAAATAGATATATTTTATATTCAATTTCTGTATATTTCTTCTGGACAATATATATATATATATAGGGATATATATATATATATATATATATATATATATATATATATATATATATATATATATATATATATAGGGATATATATATATATATATATATATATAGATATAGATATAGATATATATATAGATTTATATATAGATATATATATATATATATATATATATATATATATATATATATATATATATGTGTGTGTGTGTGTTTTTTTCTGGACAGTATTCATGAGACTTTTGTACCTATAAGAAGCCTTTAGTGTTTTTTTCTCAAGAAATACTGTTTAAAAAATGTTTATTCAAAATCGCTGGTTCTTTTTTGCTGTTATGCAGATTCAGACAGTTCCCGGTGGTGTTTAAGAGCAGAGATGTTGTGTAAAAGACGAGAACTGAACAAAAATTAAAAGAGAAAAGTTGCAGAGGGCTGTGGGTCACGTCAGGGTCCAAACGGAAACTTCCCGGCTGATTTTTAACGTTGTTTTTGTTGTTTATTCGTCAAACAACAGGCAGCAGTTTCCTTTCAAACGACAGAATGTGAATAATGTCCTGATATCGGTGCGTTTCAGAGGAGATATTTAACTCAGACGGGGCGGCAGGTAAAGCAAATAAAGTTAAACCGTCGACTTTTGGTCTAATATGAGAAGATAATGGGTTTAGTCAAAAGATTACGTAAAAATTTGTCAATAAACTTCACGTATTTCATGACGAAGTGCAGTGTAATCAACAGCAGGGTGACCAGACAGTCCCTATTACACCGGAACAACCGGAACAGTCCAAAACCAGTGATTCGTCCCAGTTTTATACAAGAAATGTCCCTATTTTTGACAAATTATACACCTGCTGACAGTAAAGAGAGGCATAAACTGTCATTTGTTTGGGTAAAATACAGAAAAGCTGCTTAAAAAAACGACCAAAACATGAAGAAAATGCGACGATACTGAACAGTTTTCCTTAATGACGCGCTCGTTTTCACAGTTTTATTATTACCAACCACATCTAGAACTGGAGAAAGGGGCCCCATGTGAGTTTTCTTCCCATGGTTCCACAAATTTCGGCGAACGGGCCTGTTAATACGTCAAAACAGCGGATTTTCAGTGTGAGAAGTTTGCATTAAACGACTGTGGCCTCCTTTTAACGCGAGATGTGTCGTCGATGATAAAAGAAAAAAAGGAAACTGTAAAATGTGCGTCGTTTTCGGTCGGACGATGGACCCGGAAGTGACGTCACACTTAACACCGCTATCCACGTTATTCCGGCGCATCCAATTGGTCTCTAAAAGCTCCTAAATCGGCTCTATTCAAGTTTACGTCACAAACCGGGAAGACGTTTGGAAACCTGCGACTTCCGACTTCCGACGCTGGGCTCTGTTCGCGCTCGTAAGTCTGAGAAAACGTAGGAAAAACGAAAAAATGTCGCAGTTTTCTTCATCTCCATGTCGTCGAAGCGTCCGTTATGTTCAGCGAATCCACAATTCCAACCGAACCTCAGTTTTCATCATTTTCCTACAGACGCACGACTCCGAGCGCAGTAATTCCAGATGATCCCAGTCTTCATTTTACCAACGATCACATTTACTACAGTGGCTCGAGCCCAGAGTCAGGAAATATGACGGAAGTTTCGTCGTAGGTTTCTGAACATCTTCCTGGTTTGTGACGTAAACGTGAAAAGTCTACCGAGTTTGTATTGTGGCGTCAGTGGAGAATTTGGGAAACGTTTTGCGTCTTAAACGTGACACAAAGTCGGTTTCGTTTGTGTAAAATGTTCAGTTTTCGAGTAAACGCTGCTGCACAGATTCTCTGGGAGGCTCTAAAACGGATTTATCGTCCGTATTGAACTTATTCGCAGCTCCACACAAAATAAAACAACCCATGGCACCGTCCGGAATAACGTGGATAAGACGATTTCCGACGCTGGGCTCTGTTCGCGCTCGAAGTCAAAGAAAATGTAGGAAAAATGAGGAAAATATCGCAGTTTTCTTCATCTCCTTGTCATCGTCGCGTCCGTTATGTTCGGCGAATCCACAATTCCAACCGAACCTCAGTTTTCATCGTTTTCTTACAGACGCACGACTCCGAGCGCAGTAATCCCAGATTATCTTCAGATTATCTGTCTTCATTTTACCAACGATCACATTTACTACACCGGAAGTTTCGTCGTAGGTTTCTGAACATCTTCCTGGTTTGTGACATGAACGTGAATAGTCTATCGTGGTTTTTTTGGGGCGTCAGTGGAGAATTTGGGAAACATTTTGCCGGTTTGTGACGTAAACGTGAACAGAGCCGATTCAGGAGCGTTTAGAGACCAAATTGGACATCGTCCGACCGAAACCGATGAACATTTTACAGTTTCCTCTTTTTCTTTTATCATCGACGACACATCTCGCGTTAAAAGGTCATTTAACGCAAACTTCTCACACTGAAAATCCGCTGTTTTGACGTATTAACAGGCCCGTTCGCCGAAATTTGTGGAACCACGGGAAGAAAACTCACATGGGGCCCCTTTCTCCAGTTCTAGATGTGGTTGGTAACAATAAAACTGTGAAATCGAGCGCGTCATTAAGGAAAACTGTCCAGTATCGTTACATTTTCTTCATGTTTTGGTCGTTTTTACACAGCTTTTCTGTATTTTACCCAAACATTTTACCCTTGTTTGGGACAGAAGTGTGAACAGAATCTACCGCGTTTTTTCTCTGGCGTCAGTGGAGAATTTGGGAAACATTTTGCGTCTTAAATGTGACACAAAGTCGGTTTGTGTAAAATGTTCAGTTTTCGAGTAAACGCTGCTGCACAGATTCTCTGGGAGGCTCTAAAACGGATTTATCGTCCGTATTGAACTTATTCGCAGCTCCACACAAAATAAAACAACCCATGGCACCGTCCGGAATAACGTGGATAAGCTCCAACGCGAAATCTCTCATTATTATTTTAGAAAATGGTCTCTCTGACTTCTTACTGAACCTTCTGAGGACAACAGACACTGAAACCTCTGGGACATTTTAAAGAAACATAACGTATTTAACTTTTGCCAGTTTTAATAATCTTTGGGTTTGGGTTATTATTGTTGAAGTGTCTGAACTCTCTTGGTGGAACCGTCTGACCTCACAGCGTTAGGATTCGTTCTACCACGGTCGGCAAAACTTTAACACGTTGTTGCTGCTCTCGATGCAGATGTTTGTAATGAAGAATTTTAGAAATAAACTCACACAAATGAAACTGTCACAGCACAAAACAGCACAAACCAAATACAAACTTTTTCTCTCATTTTCTTCCTGTTTTGAGGCTGTTTCACATTCTGAGGTTCTGGACGACGTCATCGACCAAAATAAACTCCAAATATTTTAAGAACCAGAATCGCACAAACAAAAGTTTTTGCAGCACAAACATTCACATAGTTTTTATGCAGGTTTGCGTCTGATGGGGCGACTTCCCGCAGGACGTCTGTAATGCGCCGGACGCCCAGTGGAGTCCGAGTAAATCCCGACACAACAGCAAATCCCACAGGAGGAAGGACAATAACGTCTTTCCCCTCGATAAAATTCACCGAACACTCTCTTTGTTCCGGCTTTAAATCCTCGATGTCGGGAATCGCCGCCAACACAAAATGTACGGCTTCGTCTCCATCCGTCTGGACGCTTTGTTTCCTGTTGTTCTGAACCACAAAAACGCCGCGACTACAACTTCGAGCGTATTCTGACGCCCGACTAGTCCAGGGTTCCTCCGGAGTCTTGAAAAGTCTTAAAAGCAGGAAATAATACCTTGAAAAGACTTGGGAAAAGTCTTGAATTTACATATCTGGGTCTTAAAATGTGTGCGGTGTTTTCTACGTGTCGCATTTCGCCTCAAAAGTTTAAAGTTTGTGAGACAGAATCCGTGTGCCGTTCATTCATTCAGTTTTCAATATAAAACTGTTTTCTTCATTATTTGTCTCCAAAACCAAAATGAAAAAAAACAGATAACGATTTGTTTTTTCAGTTTTCAATTTTGTGTTTAAATGAAAAATGGAAAAAAAAACTGATAACGTCCGTTTCCCGTTTTGTCCAATTTTGATCCTTGAGCGAGTCGTGTGAACCGGAAATGAACCTTTACTCGGAGCAAAGACACACGGATAAGACGAGGAGGGTGCACAAAAATCCTTATCATATGATTAAACAGCTTTTTGAGGACGGAAAAACACACGCTGAGTTTTCTAAGACGCCGCCACACTTCAGTATTAAGAAATCCTAGAAAATGTGAATCAAAACTGGACAAAACGGGAAACGTCCGTTATCCGTTTTTTCCATTTCTCATTAAACACAAAATTGAAAACTGAAAAAACAAATCGTCCTGCATTTTTTCATTTTGGTTTTGGAGACAAATAATGAAGAAAACAGTTGTTATTTTGTTTTCATATTGAAAAACGAATGAACGAACGACACACGGATTCTTCACCTCCCCGACCTTCTCCAGCTCTTCCCTGAGCCTCTGTTCCTTTTTCCTGACGTTCCCATCGTCGGGATCTGTTCTCTCTTTATATATACATATATGTAATTCGTGCCGTCAGTCGATTAAAATATTTAATCACGATTAATCTCATGAATGTCATAGTTAACTCGTGATTAACTGAATTTTTGTCCCTTCAATACTGTATTTTTCGGACTATAAACTATATTTTTTCAGGGTTTGTTTGGTTCCTGTGACTTATACTTAGACCAAATATATGAATCGTACGTGAATCAAAAATGAAAAAACAAACAAACTGTTATCCAGATTTTCATTTTGGTTTTAGAGACACATAATGAAGAAAACTGTTATTTTTTCTTATTTTTGGTTTTATAGTGAAAAACGAATGAATGAACAACACACACATTAAATCGGTTCCGTATTTTTCGGACTATACGCCGCACTTTTTTGTCATGATTTGGTTTTCCTGCGACTCGTACATTTAAACGCTCACACTGACAGCCACAAGAGGGCGCTCGAGGCTTGTGTGCCAGTATCTGCTCCTGGACAAAGAGCCGCTGTCCCGTCTCTGGGATCAGGTCGGGGACGTTCCTGGAAATGATCGGAAGGATCGACAAAGCCCGGACTTCAGCGACGACCCAAACCGTCCTGTCGGGATTCAGAAAGGCCGGAATAATTCTGTAATTCTGACGGGACCTGAAGCCGAGTCTGATGACAGCTGCGCAGACGAGGAAGCGGCGCTCCGTTTACCTTTAAGTAAATTTAGTTTAGAGCAAGATGGAGAGTTTGGTAAATTATGTTATTTATGTTTTGTGAATAACTGTTGTTTTCTCTCTGGTCTCTGATTTTACTAAATAACCCAAAAATGCGACTTACATATGCTTTTTTCTTTTTCATTTTGCATTCTTTGGCTGGTGCGACTTATACTCCGGAGCGACTTATAGTCTGAAAAATACAGTATTAGGTTTTTATTAAGGCCCGACCGATATATCGGTTGGCCAATATGGGCTCTAACGCTCAGACTCTATATTCTGCCCATTTAACCCAGTTTCCAGACAGATAAATGTCCTGATCTGTGGCGGGGCATCTGGGTTTATCTGAGGAGTCATGTGTCTGTGTCCGTCCCGCCCCTGAACGCATCACCGTGTGCGTTTGTTTCCAGCCGCAGCCACAGATCCACCTGCACAACACTGAGATTGTGTTGTTTTTGCGGCCGCTCAGTGTGAGTCGGGATTAAAGGACAGTTCTCAGTGCTGATCTGAGAGGAGCCTGTGTGAGGCTGAGTGTTGAAATGTGTCAGTTTGGAGCTCGTTTTGGTTCTTTCTCATTGGTTAGCGATTAGCTGCTGTAGCTCGCACACATAAACAGGCTGTTTTCTCTTCTGTCAGCGACTGTAAAGTGACTATAGTGGCCGTATATATGTTACTGGACACAGACTGATATGGAAATGACTGTGAACAGAGGTGTGAATTATCCGCATTTAGCAGATCATTCATTACTGCGGTGCAGACGCATTTACCGCTAAAGGCTAACAGCGGGAGTTTACTTACAGAACTTTATTTACTGGTGAGAATATGGTACAAAAACACCATTAGGCCGAGCGACTCTTTAAATATGACGTAAAGAGACTGAAGAACAGGAAATGTCGCCTAAATAAACCGACTGAAAATCCAACAGAGCCAAACCGAAGTTTTAGAAACAACTGAAGATTTACACTGAATTTTTACGTCATAAATATATCGAAGATTATATCAGCAGCTCCAACTCCCATTTTATCGGGATCATATCGGCCGCAACAAAATCCATATCGGTCGGACCCTAGTTTTTATATAAAGGGTCTTAAAAAGAACTGAATATAACTTGAAAAAACCAATAGGAACCTGCGAGACGCTGGTCAGAAATGAAACTGAGCAGAGGCAGTGTAGCTTCTCTGATCCACCACTGAATTCAGAATTTTCCAGAACCTTAAACTGCTCACACAGAGCGGTAATACGATAATCCGGTGTCCCGCAGTATCAAAAAGTATCAGCAGTTTCATCACCGTCATTAAACAACAAGGAGCTAAACCCACAGCAGGACTTCCTCCCTCCGCTCTCTCTCCTCTTCAGACGTGGTTCCACTCGGAGATTTCCATCCACACGCAGCAGGAAGAAGAAAAAAACCCGACTGACGCTTCGTGTGCGACGCTGAGCCCAAAAGTTTGTGACAGAGACGTTTTATTGAAGCCGAGAGTCGAGAGGGGACGAGGCTGAAGAGGAGAAAGTTCCCGAGGGCAAAGTCAGACTTTCACGGAGGAGACGCTAAAGAACAATTTATGGATCTGATCCAAACGTGTTTTCAACCAACGTGCACTTCCCAAACTTTTGTAAAAACGACGCAGACATAAGGGCTGTGATTGGTCCTCTGCACCGCTCTACATTTCCTCCGCTCATTCTAGACTTTGAGGAATAATGTGTTTAATGCAGCTTTGGCACATTTATGTTTTACACAAACCAAACTTCAAAGTGCACTGCTCATTTGCATACAGCTCATTTGCATACAGCTCATTTGCATACAGTATAAGCGCTGATAAAAACAGCTCATGCACTGATGCTGGTTTAGACCTGATATAGTCCTGGTTTAGTCCTAGTTTAGTCCTGTTTTAATCCTGGTTTAGTCCTAGTTTAGACCTGATGTCGTCCTGGTTTAGTCTTAGTTTAGTCCTGTTTTAGTCTTAGTTTAGTCCTGGTTTAGTTCTGTTTTAGTCCTGGTTTAGACCTGATGTCGTCCTGGTTTAATCTTAGTTTAGTCCTGTTTTAGTCCAGGTTTAGTCCTGTTTTAGTCCTGTTTTAATCTTACTTTAGTCCTGGTTTAGTCCTGGTTTAGTCCTAGTTTAGTCCTGTTTTAGTCCTGTTTTAGTTCTAGTTTAGACCTGATGTCGTCCTGGTTTAGTCTTAGTTTAGTCCTGTTTTAGTCTTAGTTTATTTCTGTTTTAGTCCTGTTTTAGTCCTAGTTTAGACCTGATGTTGTCCTGTTTTAGTCTTAGTTTATTCCTGTTTTAGTCCTGGTTTAGTCCTAGTTTAGTCCTGTTTTAGTCCTGGTTTAGACCTGATGTCGTCCTGTTTTAGTCTTAGTTTAGTCCTGATTTAATCTTAGTTTAGTCCTGGTTTAGTCCTGGTTTAGCCCTACTTTAGTCCTGTTTTAATCTTAGTTTAGTCCTGGTTTAGTCCTAGTTTAGACCTGATGTCGTCCTGGTTTAGCCCTAGTTTAGTCCTGTTTTAATCTTAGTTTAGTCCTGGTTTAGTCCTGGTTTAGCCCTAGTTTAGTCCTGGTTTAGCCCAAGTTTAGTCCTGTTTTAGTCTTAGTTTATTCCTGTTTTAGTCCTGGATTAGTCCTAGTTTAGTCCTGGTTCAGTCCTGGTTTGGTCTTAGTTTAGTCCTGGTTTAGCCCTAGTTTAGTCGTTTTAGTCTTAGTTTAGTCCTGGTTTAGTCCTAGTTTAGACCTGATGTCGTCCTGGTTTAGTCTTAGTTTAGTCCTGTTTTAGTCTTAGTTTAGTCCTGTTTTAGTCTTAGTTTATTCCTGTTTTAGTCCTGGTTTAGTCCTAGTTTAGTCCTGGTTTGGTCTTAGTTTAGTCCTGGTTTAGCCCTAGTTTAGTCGTTTTAGTCTTAGTTTAGTCCTGGTTTAGACCTGATGTCGTCCTGGTTTAGTCTTAGTTTAGTCCTGGTTTAATCTTAGTTTAGTCCTGGTTTGGTCTTAGTTTAGTCCTGGTTTAGCCCTGATGTCGTCCTGGTTTAGTCTTAGTTTAATCCTGTTTTAGTCCTGGTTTAGTCCTAGTTTAGGCCTGATGTCGCCCTGGTTCAGTCTTAGTTTAGTCCTGGTTTAATCTTAGTTTAGTCCTGTTTTAGTCTTAGTTTAGTCCTGTTTAGTCCTAGTTTAGACTTGATGTCGTCCTGGTTTAGTCTTAGTTTAGTCCTATTTTAATCTTAGTTTAATCTTAGTTTAGTGCTGGTTGAGTCTTAGTTTAGTCCTGTTTTAGTCTTAGTTTAGTCCTGTTTTAGTCCTGGTTTAGCCCTAGTTTAGTCCTGGTTCAGTCCTGGTTTGGTCTTAGTTTAGTCCTGGTTTAGACCTGATGTCGTCCTGGTTTAGTCTTAGTTTATTCCTGTTTTAGTCCTGGTTTAGCCCTAGTTTAGTCCTGGTTCAGTCCTGGTTTGGTCTTAGTTTAGTCCTGTTTTAATCTTAGTTTAGTCCTGTTTTAGTCCTGGTTTAATCTTAGTTTAGTCCTGGTTTAATCTTAGTTTAGTCCTGGTTTAATCTTAGTTTAGTCTTAGTTTAGTCCTAGTTTAGTCTTAGTTTAGTCCTGTTTTAGTCTTAGTTTAGTCCTGTTTTAGTCTTAGTTTAGTCCTGGTTTAGTCTTAGTTTAGTCCTGTTTTAGTACCGGTTTAGACCTGATATAGTCCTGGTTTAGATCAGATTTAGTCCTGGTTTAGTCTTAGTTTAGTCTTAGTTTAGTCCTGTATTAGTCCTGGTTTAGACCTGATGTGGTCCTGGTTTAGTCTTAGTTTAGTCCTCTGTTAGTCCTGGTTTAGTCTTAGTTTAGTCCTGTTTTAGTCTTAGTTTAGTCCTGTTTCAGTCCTGGTTTAGTCCTGATGTAGTTCTAGTTTAGTCTTAGTTTAGTCCTGGTTTGGTCCTGGTTTAGTCTTAGTTTAGTCCTGGTTTAGACCTGATGTAGTTCTAGTTTAGTCTTCGTTTAGTCCTGTGTTAGTCCTGGTTTAGTCTTAGTTTAGTCCTGTGTTAGTCCTGGTTTAGACCTGATGTAGTTCTAGTTTAGATCAGATTTAGTCCTGGTTTAGTCATTGTTTTGTCCTGTTTTAGTCCTGGTTTAGACCTGATGTAGTTCTAGTTTAGTCTTAGTTTAGTCCTGTGTTAGTCCTGGTTTAGTCTTAGTTTAGTCCTGTTTTAGTCCTGGTTTAGACCTGATGTAGTTCTAGTTTAGTCTTAGTTTAGTCCTGGTTTAGTCTTAGTTTAGTCCTGTTTTAGTACCGGTTTAGACCTGATATAGTCCTGGTTTAGATCAGATTTAGTCCTGGTTTAGTCTTAGTTTAGTCCTGTGTTAGTCCTGGTTTAGACCTGATGTGGTCCTGGTTTAGTCTTAGTTTAGTGCTGTTTTAGTCCTGGTTTAGTCTTAGTTTAGTCCTGGCTTAGACTTGATGTGGTCGTGGTTTAGTCTTAGTGTAGTCCTGGTTTAGTCTTAGTTTAGTCCAGTGTTAGTCCTGGTTTAGTCTTAGTTTAGTCCTGTTTTAGTTCTGGTTTAGACCTGATGTAGTTCTAGTTTAGATCAGATTTAGTCCTGTTTTAGTCCTGGTTTAGTCTTAGTTTAGTCCTGTTTTAGTCCTGGTTTAGACCCGATGGAGTTCTAGTTTAGTCCTGTTTTGGTCCTGGTTTAGTCTTAGTTTAGTCCTGGTTTAGTCTTAGTTTAGTCATGTTTTAGTCTTAGTTTATTTCTGTTTTAGTCCTGGTTTAGTCCTAGTTTAGATCTGATGTCGCCCTGGTTTAGTCTTAGTTTAGTCCTGTTTTAATCTTAGTTTAATCTTAGTTTAGTCCTGGTTTAGTCCTGGTTGAGTCTTAGTTTAGTCCTGTTTTAGTCCTGGTTTAGCCCTAGTTTAGTCCTGTTTTAATCTTAGTTTAGTCCTGGTTTAGTCCTGGTTTAGCCCTAGTTTAGTCCTGGTTTAGCCCAAGTTTAGTCCTGTTTTAGTCTTAGTTTATTCCTGTTTTAGTCCTGTTTTAGTCCTGTTTTAGTCTTAGTTTAGTCCTGTTTTAGTCTTAGTTTAGTCCTGTTTTAGTCCTGGTTTAGACCTGATGTAGTTCTAGTTTAGTCTTAGTTTAGTCCTGTTTTAGTCCTGGTTTAGACCTGATGTAGTTCTAGTTTAGTCTTAGTTTAGTCCTGTTTTAGTCCTGGTTTAATCTTAGTTTAGTCCTGGTTTAATCTTAGTTTAGTCCTGGTTTGGTCTTAGTTTAGTCCTGGTTTAGCCCTAGTTTAGTCGTTTTAGTCTTAGTTTAGTCCTGGTTTAGTCCTAGTTTAGACCTGATGTCGTCCTGGTTTAGTCTTAGTTTAGTCCTGTTTTAGTCTTAGTTTAGTCCTGTTTTAGTCTTAGTTTATTCCTGTTTTAGTCCTGGTTTAGTCCTAGTTTAGTCCTGGTTTGGTCTTAGTTTAGTCCTGGTTTAGCCCTAGTTTAGTCGTTTTAGTCTTAGTTTAGTCCTGGTTTAGACCTGATGTCGTCCTGGTTTAGTCTTAGTTTAGTCCTGGTTTAATCTTAGTTTAGTCCTGGTTTGGTCTTAGTTTAGTCCTGGTTTAGCCCTGATGTCGTCCTGGTTTAGTCTTAGTTTAATCCTGTTTTAGTCCTGGTTTAGTCCTAGTTTAGGCCTGATGTCGCCCTGGTTCAGTCTTAGTTTAGTCCTGGTTTAATCTTAGTTTAGTCCTGTTTTAGTCTTAGTTTAGTCCTGTTTAGTCCTAGTTTAGACTTGATGTCGTCCTGGTTTAGTCCTGTTTTAGTCCTGGTTTAGCCCTAGTTTAGTCCTGTTTTAGTCTTAGTTTATTTCTGTTTTAGTCCTGGTTTAGTCCTAGTTTTGACCTGATGTCGCCCTGGTTTAGTCTTAGTTTAGTCCTATTTTAATCTTAGTTTAATCTTAGGTTAGTCCTGGTTGAGTCTTAGTTTAGTCCTGTTTTAGTCTTAGTTTAGTCCTGTTTTAGTCCTGGTTTAGCCCTAGTTTAGTCCTGGTTCAGTCCTGGTTTGGTCTTAGTTTAGTCCTGTTTTAATCTTAGTTTAGTCCTGTTTTAGTCCTGGTTTAGTCTTAGTTTAGTCCTGTTTTAGTCCTGGTTTAGTCTTAGTTTAGTCCTGGTTTAGTCCTGGTTTAGTCTTAGTTTAGTCCTGTTTTAGTCTTAGTTTAGTCCTGTTTTAGTCCTGGTTTAGTCTTAGTTTAGTCCTGGTTTAGTCTTAGTTTAGTCCTGGTTTAGTCTTAGTTTAGTCCTGTTTTAGTCCTGGTTTAGTCTTAGTTTAGTCCTGTGTTAGTCCTGGTTTAGTCTTAGTTTAGTCCTGTGTTAGTCCTGGTTTAGTCTTAGTTTAGTCCTGTTTTAGTCTTAGTTTAGTCCTGTTTTAGTCCTGGTTTAGTCTTAGTTTAGTCCTGTTTTAGTCTTAGTTTAGTCCTGGTTTAGTCTTAGTTTAGTCCTGTTTTAGTACCGGTTTAGACCTGATATAGTCCTGGTTTAGATCAGATTTAGTCCTGGTTTAGTCTTAGTTTAGTCTTAGTTTAGTCCTGTATTAGTCCTGGTTTAGACCTGATGTGGTCCTGGTTTAGTCTTAGTTTAGTGCTGTTTTAGTCCTGGTTTTGTCTTAGTTTAGTCCTGGTTTAGACCTGATGTGGTCGTGGTTTAGTCTTAGTGTAGTCCTGGTTTAGTCTTAGTTTAGTCCAGTGTTAGTCCTGGTTTAGTCTTAGTTTAGTCCTGGTTTAGACCGGATGTCGTCCTGGTTTAATCTTAGTTTAGTCGTGGTTTAGTCTTAGTTTAGTCCTGTTTTAGTTCTGGTTTAGACCTGATGTAGTTCTAGTTTAGATCAGATTTAGTCCTGGTTTAGTCTTAGTTTAGTCCTGTTTTAGTCCTGGTTTAGACCTGATGTAGTTCTAGTTTAGTCTTAGTTTAGTCCTGTGTTAGTCCTGGTTTAGTCTTAGTTTAGTCCTGTTTTAGTCCTGGTTTAGACCTGATGTAGTTCTAGTTTAGTCTTAGTTTAGTCCTGTGTTAGTCCTGGTTTAGTCTTAGTTTAGTCCTGTTTTAGTACCGGTTTAGACCTGATATAGTCCTGGTTTAGATCAGATTTAGTCCTGGTTTAGTCTTAGTTTAGTCCTGTGTTAGTCCTGGTTTAGACCTGATGTGGGCCTGGTTTAGTCTTAGTTTAGTGCTGTTTTAGTCCTGGTTTAGTCTTAGTTTAGTCCTGGCTTAGACCTGATGTGGTCGTGGTTTAGTCTTAGTGTAGTCCTGGTTTAGTCTTAGTTTAGTCCAGTGTTAGTCCTGGTTTAGTCTTAGTTTAGTCCTGTTTTAGTTCTGGTTTAGACCTGATGTAGTTCTAGTTTAGATCAGATTTAGTCCTGTTTTAGTCCTGGTTTAGTCTTAGTTTAGTCCTGTTTTAGTCCTGGTTTAGACCCGATGGAGTTCTAGTTTAGTCCTGTTTTGGTCCTGGTTTAGTCTTAGTTTAGTCCTGGTTTGGTCTTAGTTTAGTCCTGTGTTAGTCCTGGTTTAGTGTTAGTTTAGTCCTGTTTTAGTCCTGGTTTAGTCTTAGTTTAGTCCTGGTTTAGTGTTAGTTTAGTCCTGTTTTAGTCCTGGTTTAGTCTTAGTTTAGTCCTGTTTTAGACCTGATGTAGTTCTAGTTCAGTCTTAGTTTAGTCCTGGTTTGGTCCTGGTTTAGTCTTAGTTTAGTCCTGTTTTAGTCTTAGTTTAGTCCTGGTTTAGACATGATGTAGTTCTAGTTTAGTCCCGGTTTGGTCCTGGTTTAGTCTTAGTTTAGTCCTGTTTTAGTCCTGGTTTAGACCTGATGTAGTTCTAGTTCAGTCTTAGTTTAGTCCTGGTTTGGTCCTGGTTTAGTCTTAGTTTAGTCCTGTTTTAGTCTTAGTTTAGTCCTGGTTTAGACCTGATGTAGTTCTAGTTTAGTCCTGGTTTAGTCTTAGTTTAGTCCTGTGTTAGTCCTGGTTTAGTCCCGTTTTAGTCCTGGTTTAGTCCCGTTATAGTCCTGGTTTAGTCTTAGTTTAGTCCTGTGTTTGTCCTGGTTTAGTCTTAGTTTAGTCCTGTTTTAGTCTTACTTTAGTCCTGGTTTAGTCTTACTTTAGTCCTGGTTTAGTCTTAGTTTAGTCCTGGTTTAGTCTTAGTTTAGTCCTGTTTTAGTCCTGGTTTAGTCCTGGTTTAGTCCTGGTTTAGTCTTAGTTTAGTCCTGTTTTAGTCCTGGTTTAGTCTTAGTTTAGTCCTGGTTTAGTCTTAGTTTAGTCCTGTGTTAGTCCTGGTTTAGTCTTAGTTTAGTCCTGGTTTAGTCTTACTTTAGTCCTGGTTTAGTCTTAGTTTAGTCCTGTTTTAGTCCTGGTTTAGTCCTGGTTTAGTCCTGACGTCGGTCGAACGCGCTGCAAAGTTTGGTTTGATCAGAACTTGTGGCATAAACGGCGTAAACTCGGGGAAAACTCGGGGAAAACTCGGGGAAAACTCGGGGAAAACTCGGGGAAAACTCGGGGAAAACTCCGAGACGGTTTAACGGGATCAAAATTCGGACACGGAGCCAAAGCCGAGTCGAGTCGTCCCAGTGCTCAGGACTCTGGATCCGTCTCCTTCTCCGCCACAAGGACCAGACCGTGGAACTGTGACCTGCTCATTTACAATCGGGAACAAACGGCCACAAATTTAAACAGAAATTAAACTTTAATTGTACGTTTCCGACCAAAACCGCGCCCACTGAAACTGTAGTAACGCCGTAACGGATGCGTGTCGCCCGTTTTCAGGCATGTATCGTATATTTCTGCCTCGTCTAATGCGACTGTGACGTCCTAAAGAAACAAAAAATAAAAATAATTAAGGGGTCTATAAAGCATTTTTATTGTGAACACAGAAGTCGCCTTAATGGCCTTTTCTTTTTTTTCTTTACACCACGCTTTGACAAGTCCGTAAATGGAGTCGGGATTAAATTAAAAATACAGTATTTCCTGTTAGTCTGAACCCAGCGTGAGCGCTGGCCGTGGTCCTGGTGCGTCCGTCCCGTACGTTTGGCGGCTGGTGCTCCTCCCTGTTTGGATTTTAAGGCTTTTTCGCTGTTGTTTTTTTTTTTTTTGCATTCCAGAAACACATTTATTTTCCCCAACAGCTCAGTTTGGACTCTGTGTAAAAATCAGTTTCTCAGTAATAATACATTAAAACTGCTAAGAATTCACAGCCGTATAAGAGACATAAGTTTAAAGTACAGACCCTGGACTAAACCTGGACTATTCTTGGTCTATCCCTGGACTAAACCTGGACTATTCTCGGTCTATCCCTGGACTAAACCTGGACTATTCTCGGTCTATCCCTGGTCTAAACCTGCAGTCAGTAACAATACAAGAACTGCTATTCCACACACCCTCGGTTAAAGGCAACACTACAGACCTCATCATGTACAAGATCGATTTACAACAAAGAAATCATTTTTTTCCCAACAATTTCTAAACCGTTCCGGCCTCAGTTCGTTTCAAATAAGTGCGAGGAAAAAAAACTAAACAAAACTCCAAATGTTTACTGGTAAATTTAAGTTGCATTTGACGTGGAAGTGCCGGGCGTGAGAGTCTTTCGGCCCCAAAAAAAAACGAAAAGAAACAAAAAAAAAGCGTAAAATAAAAGAGTCATTTGGGAATTTCCAAACGGTGGTGCGCAGATCCGAGAGGAGCCGGAGTCGTGGGTGTGTTTTCTGGTTTTGAGTGTGTCAGTGCCGTGAGTGTCCTGAAGGGGGCGCCTACGACACCCCGTTGACGAGCGGCGGCGGGGCGTCCGGCTTGTCCTTCTTCAGCCCTCTGATTGGACGGTGGTGGGACGGAGCTCCGCCCCCTCTGGACGAGTGCTGGACGCTGCGCTCGTTTCCGTCCACGCGGATCTGGAAAAGACGACGGAGGAGGAGAAGGAGGAGGAGTGAGTTTTTATCGCGTTCTTACAGGGGAGAAGGGTCGCCTCTCCACAGAGCTGACGTGGAGAGGGAGAAGTGAATGTTCTGTTCAGTTAGGAGGGCTTTAAAGGTGCAATGTGGAACTTTTCTGGAGGTGCGTGCGCTAAGAAACAGGTCTCAGAATAGATGTTATTGCTTTGTTACAGGAGTTTTTATTGCATTCTTACGAGGGGTTGGCCGATATGGGCCGATATTCCAGATGTTTCACCTCGTTCTAAAGCTCAGACTCTATATTCTGCCCATTTAACCCAGTTTCCAGACAGATAAATGTCCTGATCTGTGGCGGGGCATCTGGGTTTATCTGAGGAGTCATGTGTCTGTGTCCGTCCCGCCCCTGAACGATCCAGATCCACCTGCACAACACTGAGATTGTGTTGTTTTTGCGGCCGCTCAGTGTGAGTCTGGATTAAAGGACAGTTCTTAGTGCTGATCTGAGAGGAGCCTGTGTGAGGCTGAGTGTTGAATTGTGTCGGTTTTGAAGCTCGTTTTGGTTCTTTCTCATTGGTTAGCGATTAGCTGCTGTAGCTCGCACACATAAACAGACTGTTTTCTCTTCTGTTAGTGACTGTAAAGTGACTATAGTGGCCGTATATATGTTACTGGACAAGCACTGATATGGAAATGAGCTGTGAACAGAGGTGTGAATTATCCGCATTTAGCAGATCATTCATTACCGCGGCGCAGACGCATTTACCGCTAAAGGCTAACAGCGGTAGTTTACTTACAGCACTTTATTTACTGGTGAGAATATCGTACAAAAACACCATTAGGCCGAGCGACTCTTTAAATATGACGTAAAGAGGCAGAAGAACAGGAAATGTCGCCTAAATAAACCGACTGAAAATCCAACAGAGCCAAACCGAAGTTTTATAAACAACTGAAGATTTACACTGAATTTTTACGTCATAAATATATCGAAGATTATATCAGCCGCTCCAACTCCCATTTTATCGGGATCATATCGGCCGCAACAAAATCCATATCGGTCGGGCCTTAGTCAACGCCCCTAATCTGTAATATCCTGGAGTCCTGCAGGGAAGTGTACCGGGACCTTTACTGTTTCTTCTTTAAACGACGTGAGCCATAAATCGTAAACTGTTGTTCTGCCCATCGACCTGCAGAAAACTGAAAACATGAGACGTTCAGTTAGAATCGGCCGTTTTCGTCTGCGTTCACCTCCCGCTCCCACAGTCCTCTACACACTACAGTCTGGGTCACCCGCACACACCGGACCTCCTGTACAGTCTGGGCCACCCGCACACACCGGACCTCCTGTACAGTCTGGGCCACCCGCACACACCGGACCTCCTGTACAGTCTGGGCCACCCGCACACACCGGACCTCCTGTACAGTCTGGGTCACCCGCACACACCGGACCTCCTGTACAGTCTGGGTCACCCGCACACACCGGACCTCCTGTACAGTCTGGGTCACCCGCACACACCGGACCTCCTGTACAGTCTGGGTCACCCGCACACACCGGACCTCCTGTACAGTCTGGGTCACCCGCACACACCGGACCTCCTGTACAGTCTGGGTCACCCGCACACACCGGACCTCCTGTACAGTCTGGGTCACCCGCACACACCGGACCTCCTGTACAGTCTGGGTCACCCGCACACACCGGACCTCCTGTACAGTCTGGGCCACCCGCACACACCGGACCTCCTGTACAGTCTGGGTCACCCGCACACACCGGACCTCCTGTACAGTCTGGGTCACCCGCACACACCGGACCTCCTGTACAGTCTGGGTCACCCGCACACACCGGACCTCCTGTACAGTCTGGGTCACCCGCACACACCGGACCTCCTGTACAGTCTGGGTCACCCGCACACACCGGACCTCCTGTACAGTCTGGGTCACCCGCACACACCGGACCTCCTGTACAGTCTGGGTCACCTGTACAGAGTCTGGGTCACCTGTAGAGAGTCTGGGTCACCTGTAAAGAGTCTGGGTCACCTGTACAGAGTCTGGGTCACCTGTAAAGAGTCTGGGTCACCTGTAGAGAGTCTGGGTCACCTGTAAAGAGTCTGGGTCACCTGTACAGAGTCTGGGTCACCTGTACAGAGTCTGGGTCACCTGTAGAGAGTCTGGATCACCTGTAAAGAGTCTGGGTCACCTGTAAAGAGTCTGGGTCACCTGTAAAGAGTCTGGGTCACCTGTACAGAGTCTGGGTCACCTGTAAAGAGTCTGGGTCACCTGTACAGAGTCTGGGTCACCTGTAAAGAGTCTGGGTCACCTGTACAGAGTCTGGGTCACCTGTAAAGAGTCTGGGTCACCTGTACAGAGTCTGGGTCACCTGTAAAGAGTCTGGGTCACCTGTACAGAGTCTGGGTCACCTGTACAGAGTCTGGGTCACCTGTAAAGAATCTGGGTCACGTGTAAAGAGTCTGGGTCACCTGTACAGAGTCTGGGTCACCTGTACAGAGTCTGGGTCACCTGTACAGAGTCTGGGTCACCTGTAAAGAGTCTGGGTCACCTGTACAGAGTCTGGGTCACCTGTAAAGAGTCTGGGTCACCTGTACAGAGTCTGGGTCACCTGTAAAGAGTCTGGGTCACCTGTACAGAGTCTGGGTCACCTGTACAGAGTCTGGGTCACCTGTAGAGAGTCTGGGTCACCTGTACAGAGTCTGGGTCACGTGTAAAGAGTCTGGGTCACCTGTACAGAGTCTGGGTCACCTGTAAAGAGTCTGGGTCACCTGTACAGAGTCTGGGTCACCTGTACAGAGTCTGGGTCACCTGTACAGAGTCTGGGTCACCTGTAAAGGGTCTGGGTCACCTGTAAAGAGTCTGGGTCACCTGTAAAGAGTCTGGGTCACCTGTACAGAGTCTGGGTCACCTGTAAAGAGTCTGGGTCACCTGTACAGAGTCTGGGTCACCTGTAAAGAGTCTGGGTCACCTGTACAGAGTCTGGGTCACCTGTAAAGAGTCTGGGTCACCTGTAGAGAGTCTGGGTCACCTGTAAAGAGTCTGGGTCACCTGTAAAGAGTCTGGGTCACCTGTAAAGAGTCTGGGTCACCTGTACAGAGTCTGGGTCACCTGTTAAGAGTCTGGGTCACCTGTACAGAGTCTGGGTCACCTGTAAAGAGTCTGGGTCACCTGTACAGAGTCTGGGTCACCTGTAAAGAGTCTGGGTCACCTGTACAGAGTCTGGGTCACCTGTACAGAGTCTGGGTCACCTGTAAAGAATCTGGGTCACGTGTAAAGAGTCTGGGTCACCTGTACAGAGTCTGGGTCACCTGTAGAGAGTCTGGGTCACCTGTACAGAGTCTGGGTCACCTGTACAGAGTCTGGGTCACCTGTAGAGAGTCTGGGTCACCTGTAGAGAGTCTGGGTCACCTGTAGAGAGTCTGGGTCACCTGTAAAGAGTCTGGGTCACCTGTAAAGAGTCTGGGTCACCTGTAGAGAGTCTGGGTCACCTGTAAAGAGTCTGGGTCACCTGTACAGAGTCTGGGTCTCCTGTAGAGAATCTGGGTCACCTGTAGAGAGTCTGGGTCACCTGTAAAGAGTCTGGGTCACCTGTAGAGAGTCTGGGTCACCTGTAAAGAGTCTGGGTCACCTGTACAGAGTCTGGGTCACCTGTAGAGAGTCTGGGTCACCTGTAAAGAGTCTGGGTCACCTGTACAGAGTCTGGGTCACCTGTAGAGAGTCTGGGTCACCTGTAGAGAGTCTGGGTCACCTGTAAAGAGTCTGGGTCACCTGTACAGAGTCTGGGTCACCTGTACAGAGTCTGGGTCACCTGTAGAGAATCTGGGTCACCTGTAGAGAGTCTGGGTCACCTGTACAGAGTCTGGGTCACCTGTAAAGAGTCTGGGTCACCTGTAAAGAGTCTGGGTCACCTGTACAGAGTCTGGGTCAACTGTAAAGAGTCTGGGTCACCTGTACAGAGTCTGGGTCACCTGTACAGAGTCTGGGTCACCTGTACAGAGTCTGGGTCACCTGTAGACAGTCTGGGTCACCTGTGCAGAGTCTGGGTCACCTGTACAGAGTCTGGGTCACCTGTGCAGAGTCTGGGTCACCTGTGCAGAGTCTGGGTCACCTGTACAGAGTCTGGGTCACCTGTACAGAGTCTGGGTCACCTGTAGAGAGTCTGGGTCACCTGTAGAGAGTCTGGGTCACCTGTGCAGAGTCTGAGTCACCTGTACAGAGTCTGGGTCACCTGTACAGAGTCTGGGTCACCTGTAAAGAGTCTGGGTCACCTGTACAGAGTCTGGGTCACCTGTAGAGAGTCTGGGTCACCTGTAAAGAATCTGGGTCACCTGTAAAGAGTCTGGGTCACCTGTAAAGAGTCTGGGTCACCTGTAAAGAGTCTGGGTCACCTGTACAGAGTCTGGGTCACCTGTAAAGAGTCTGGGTCACCTGTACAGAGTCTGGGTCACCTGTAGAGAGTCTGGGTCACCTGTAAAGAGTCTGGGTCACCTGTACAGAGTCTAGGTCACCTGTACAGAGTCTGGGTCACCTGTACAGAGTCTGGGTCACCTGTACAGAGTCTGGGTCACCTGTAAAGAATCTGGGTCACCTGTACAGAGTCTGGGTCACCTGTAGAGAGTCTGGGTCACCTGTACAGAGTCTGGGTCACCTGTAGAGAGTCTGGGTCACCTGTACAGAGTCTGGGTCACCTGTACAGAGTCTGGGTCACCTGTAAAGAGTCTGGGTCACCTGTAAAGAGTCTGGGTCACCTGTACAGAGTCTGGGTCACCTGTAAAGAGTCTGGGTCACCTGTAAAGAGTCTGGGTCACCTGTAAAGAGTCTGGGTCACCTGTACAGAGTCTGGGTCACCTGTACAGAGTCTGGGTCACCTGTACAGAGTCTGGGTCACCTGTAGAGAGTCTGGGTCACGTGTAAAGAGTCTGGGTCACCTGTAGAGAGTCTGGGTCACCTGTAAAGAGTCTGGGTCACCTGTAGAGAGTCTGGGTCACGTGTAGAGAGTCTGGGTCACCTGTAAAGAGTCTGGGTCACCTGTAGAGAGTCTGGGTCACCTGTAAAGAGTCTGGGTCACCTGTAGAGAGTCTGGGTCACGTGTAAAGAGTCTGGGTCACCTGTAAAGAGTCTGGGTCACCTGTAGAGAGTCTGGGTCACCTGTAAAGAGTCTGGGTCACCTGTAGAGAGTCTGGGTCACGTGTAAAGAGTCTGGGTCACCTGTAAAGAGTCTGGGTCACCTGTAAAGAGTCTGGGTCACGTGTAGAGAGTCTGGGTCACCTGTAGAGAGTCTGGGTCACCTGTACAGAGTCTGGGTCACCTGTACAGAGTCTGGGTCACCTGTAAAGAGTCTGGGTCACCTGTAAAGAGTCTGGGTCACCTGTACAGAGTCTGGGTCACCTGTAAAGAGTCTGGGTCACCTGTAAAGAGTCTGGGTCACCTGTAAAGAGTCTGGGTCACCTGTACAGAGTCTGGGTCACCTGTACAGAGTCTGGGTCACCTGTAGAGAGTCTGGGTCACGTGTAAAGAGTCTGGGTCACCTGTAGAGAGTCTGGGTCACCTGTAAAGAGTCTGGGTCACCTGTAGAGAGTCTGGGTCACGTGTAGAGAGTCTGGGTCACCTGTAAAGAGTCTGGGTCACCTGTAGAGAGTCTGGGTCACCTGTAAAGAGTCTGGGTCACCTGTAGAGAGTCTGGGTCACGTGTAAAGAGTCTGGGTCACCTTTAAAGAGTCTGGGTCACCTGTAGAGAGTCTGGGTCACCTGTAAAGAGTCTGGGTCACCTGTAGAGAGTCTGGGTCACCTGTAAAGAGTCTGGGTCACCTGTAGAGAGTCTGGGTCACCTGTAAAGAGTCTGGGTCACCTGTAGAGAGTCTGGGTCACCTGTAAAGAGTCTGGGTCACCTGTAGAGAGTCTGGGTCACGTGTAAAGAGTCTGGGTCACCTGTAAAGAGTCTGGGTCACCTGTAAAGAGTCTGGGTCACGTGTAGAGAGTCTGGGTCACCTGTAAAGAGTCTGGGTCACCTGTAGAGAGTCTGGGTCACCTGTAAAGAGTCTGGGTCACCTGTAAAGAGTCTGGGTCACCTGTAAAGAGTCTGGGTCACCTGTAAAGAGTCTGGGTCACCTGTAAAGAGTCTGGGTCACCTGTAGACTGTCTGGGTCACCTTTAAAGAGTCTGGGTCACCTGTAGAGAGTCTGGGTCACCTGTAAAGAGTCTGGGTCACGTGTAAAGAGTCTGGGTCACCTGTAAAGAGTCCTCTGGAGCTCTGGACTTTGTGTCTCTGATGTGTCGGGGTCTGGGCTCTCCCCAGGACAGCTCCTCTCCTGAAACACAAACAAACACACGTCGAGTCACTGAGAGCAGTGTTCACGGAGGCCGAGAGCGACACGAACATCCAAAATATCACAAATATTATAGACAGAAAATATAAATTAGCCCCAAGAGCCGTGAAAAAGCCCGTAGGAGCAGGAGGATCAGTATTGAAACAGGAAATACACAAGAAACATCCTGTTCACAGTTCACGTCCAGAAGAACCGACCCAAAGACCGAAATCTGAACGGACAAACTAAGACAAGAGTCTCGTTTCAGAACCCGTTTGGACAGATTTAAACCACAGGATCAGACATTTTTACGCAGAATAAAACAGCAGAGTCTGTTTCTGTGGAAATGACGGCTCAAGCGTTCGCCGAGACGGGGGTAATTAGGCTCCGCTGCCTGAGAATCGTCCCGTTTTTTTCCCCCCCGTGTTCGGTCGGGTTTTCCTTCGGGAGCGGATTTAACGAGGGGTTTTAAAGACGGGGACGCGCACAGATCTCATTATTTGATCCATTTCGGGCTTTGATTTGAGGAAACGCTCCCGAGAAATATTCAACCTCTGACTCGCCAACGCCGACGTTTTCATACGCAGCTTTTATTACTTTTTTTCTTTTTTTTTTGATTCGCAACTTTTAATGAGAAATAAAACAGCGAGAATAACCAGAGATGTTACTCAAAACTGACTCCTGGGAGCTTTAAATCATGTTCTAACGTAGTTCCCTCCTCAAAAACAGACCTGGAGTTGTGTTTTGTTTCATTCACACATGTTTCAGTGACTCTATTAATCGTCTCAAAGCTCAAAAACGCTCTGTTCCACCTTGTGATGTCATGACGCTGCAGTTTTTTAGCTCCTTTTACCTTTATTTCAGCAGAGATTGGCAATTCCAGCATCCTGAAACGATCCAAATGAGTCTCGTGAAGGTGCGCGGTGTTTCAAAAACACAGCGGAGCACTTCCTGTATCACCGCATGACATCACGAGGTGGAACAGAGGGTTTTTTTTTCCCTGTTTGAGAGAAGAACTCGGTCTAAACGTGCAGGTTTGTGCGTTAAACATGTGTGAATGAAACAAAACAACTCCAGGCTCGATACGGTTGATTCGATACGATATATTTCAAATCGATTCGATACGGTTCAATAAAAAATAAAGGCTAAATCGTGGCTGTGATACTGAAACCGCTTCTTGTGCAAAGTTAATAAGAAACACCGACATTTTAATCCTCAAAAACAGTGAAAATGTCAAATGTGTCGCATAAACAAGCAACAGAACTGTAGCTGTAAGACAATAATTTAGTAGAATATACCAAAAATACTCTTGTGATACATCAATACTGGACCATCACATTAAATTATATATACACCTGGGCGATTTTCCCCGCCAAAAAAAGTCGTAGATTCAGTTCGATTCGATTCGTACAGCAGCATCCAAAACTTCCCCCATGTTGTGAAAACCTGTTTTCCACTGAATGAACTGCAGTATTTCATATGGTCACAGCAGGATGGGCTTCGGTTACATTTTCTTCTTGTCGCCGGGAGAATAAACGATCGATTATCGATGAATCATGAAGGTTTTTCTCTTAAAATGACCCTGATTATTGTTCCTCCTGTGCATAAAGTGCAGTTTAAACATGTAAAGCTCCTGAGTCCAGAGCCGCATCAGTGTGAGGTCAGAATGAGTTTAATGCAGCTTTAAACATTTGGCTTTGACACAAACTAAACTGAAAACCACATGACTCATTTGCATAAACTGTAAGAGCTGAAAAAAGCAGCTCTTTCCTTGTGCTGCTGCTTCAGCTTCTGTGGGACTAAAGGACTCCTGAAGAGTGAATATGAGTGTTCTCCTCAGTGAACTCAGTGAATATGAGTGTTCTCCTGTGACTCAGTGAATATGAGTGTTCTCCCTGTGACTCAGTGAATATGAGTGTTCTCCCTGTGACTCAGTGAATATGAGTGTTCTCCCTGTGACTCAGTGAATATGAGTGTTCTCCCTGTGACTCAGTGAATATGAGTGTTCCCTGTGACTCAGTGAATATGAGTGTTCTCCCTGTGACTCAGTGAATATGAGTGTTCTCCCTGTGACTCAGTGAATATGAGTGTTCTCCCTGTGACTCAGTGAATATGAGTGTTCTCCCTGTGACTCAGTGAATATGAGTGTTCTCCCTGTGACTCAGTGAATATGAGTGTTCTCCTGTGACTCAGTGAATATGAGTGTTCTCCTGTGACTCAGTGAATATGAGTGTTCTCCTGTGACTCAGTGAATATGAGTGTTCTCCTGTGACTCAGTGAATATGAGTGTTCTCCTGTGACTCAGTGAATATGAGTGTTCTCCTGTGACTCAGTGAATATGAGTGTTCTCTCTGTGACTCAGTGAATATGAGTGTTCTCTCTGTGACTCAGTGGAATATGAGTGTTCTCCCTGTGACTCAGTGAATATGAGTGTTCTCCCTGTGACTCAGTGAATATGATTGTTCTCTCTGTGACTCCAGTGAATATGAGTGCTCTCTCTGTGACTCAGTGGAATATGAGTGTTCTCTCTGATTCAGTGAATATGAGTGTTCTCTCTGTGACTCAGTGGAATATGAGTGTTCTCTCTGTGACTCAGTGAATATGAGTGTTCTCTCTGTGACTCAGTGAATATGAGTGTTCTCCCTGTGACTCAGTGAATATGAGTGTTCTCCCTGTGACTCAGTGAATATGAGTGTTCTCCCTGTGACTCAGTGAATATGAGTGTTCTCCCTGTGACTCAGTGAATATGAGTGTTCTCCCTGTGACTCAGTGAATATGAGTGTTCTCCCTGTGACTCAGTGAATATGAGTGTTCTCCCTGTGACTCAGTGAATATGAGTGTTCTCCCTGTGACTCAGTGAATATGAGTGTTCTCCCTGTGACTCAGTGAATATGAGTGTTCTCCTTGTGACTCAGTGAATATGAGTGTTCTCCCTGTGACAGATTTGTTTGTTTGTGTCGTTCTCGGGGGAAAATGATCTAAAGTGACTACGGAAAGTCGATAGGAAAGCAAAATGTACGCGCTGTATAAAACAAATCTTAAATATCAATTTTCCAAAAATCGAATCGATGAATGACTTGCCAAATAGATTTTTTATTTCAAATCGATTTTTGCCCAGGCCTAACGATGTATGGATATTTCGATATTTTTGCACCGCCCAAGTGATGAGGAAACTACGTTAAAACACAGATCATTTAACAATATATCGAAAATGTCATATCTGTAATGAGAATAAAAATATGGGTGGGAAATCGAGAGAAAAAGTTAGTAGGTTTCTTTTCCTTAACCTAACGAACCTAAATAACCTGATCTAACTAAAAGCTGCTTGTTCAAATGGTACAGAGGGAGCTGCAAAAAAATAATGTTTGGTTTGATATTAACGAACTGTCACAGCAAATTTAAGATATTTGCAAAACGAAAAATAGAAAATCAGGTACAAATTATGCTCAGCAATGCACCACTAGAAAGAGTTTTGGAAAACAACCTAAAAACACCTGAAAACAACCTAGTGACAACATTCAGGCAGAATTATGGTAAATATTGGTAAGAACATGAATTTCTTTTGTTATTTACTACAGTAACTCGTACACGGACAGACTACATCTAATATACTTTCATTGTTACGTATAAACATGGTTATTTTACATTGTACATGAGCCCAAGTGTTTGTGGAGTTAACCTTTAACAGTAAATAACCAGAGAAACAGAGGTTAAAGAGGAGGTATCACATGTCTACGGGGTCTTAAGTGTAACACAGAACATATTTAGATCACTATATTAGGTTTTGTTTTAAAAATGCTATATTTGCCAAAAAATAAGGTGGAGAGATCCCTGGATTACTCAAACATTCATGGATGAGTCTAAAAAGCAGGATGACGGAACATGAAAGCTCCAAAGAGTCCAGTCCCCTCTTTACCTCACCTTAGATTCATATGTGAAGTGTTCCTGTGGAGTAACATAATGAATATCAGCCCCTCTCACCTTTGTACCCTCCTCTTCCTCGGCCTCCTCTTCCTCGTAGCCCCGCCCCGCTGCCCCGCCTCCTGCCCTCGCCGCTGCGCCGGGGCAAAGTCCCGCCTCCCGTCATCAGCTCGTCGGCCGGAGCCAGAGACCAGTCGCTGAGCTCGTCTCTGTGGTCCGACTCCGTCTCCGACGCGTTCGACGCCTCCGAGTTTGTGCCTGAAGGAAACAGAACGTTTTACTCCACGTACCGGAAGTGGATTAACCTTCACTGGTACGTTTAACCTGACAACATCTACAGCATTTAAACTGCACAAATCTCTCTGTTTGTGCTCATATATCGATAAGTGTAGAATCAGCCTGAGGCCATGTCCACACACACACGGGGATTTCTATAAACGCAGATCTGCTACACTTTATAAAAAGTCTTGCGTCCACACTTAACTGTTTTAATATAATTCCATCCACAGCCCTGCAGAATTAGGCTCCTGTCACGGTTATGAGCCTCCAGACCAGCAGGGGGCAGTGTTTTCCTAAACATAAGCTCCAGTCTGTCCAATCAGAGGCTCCGTTTTGTGTCGTCATTTCCGCAGAACATGAAACGTGGAGCCAGGAGCTCGTCTGTGTGACCGACAAAGAGGTGGAGCTGCTTTAAGTGGTTATGGAAACAAAGTGAACAAGACACAAGGAAATATGGATTGGGAATCAGGCCAAAGCAGGAATATGGACATTTGAACTCTGCCTGTCAGAGGGTCAGAAGTAACAGGCTTCTCAGAGTGTCCCTGCTCCACTGTCCGACAGGAACAAGGAGCATCTATGACGTTTATGCAATAATTGTCAAAAATAGTGACGTTTAAAAATGCAAATCACCGTTATTCATGTCCACAACCAAACGCAACACCGGAGTTTACCAAAATCTTCACTTTGGCCGGAGTTTTCCAAAAGGTTTTAAGGACTTAATCCTTCGGTTCTGTGTGGATGAGGCCAAATCGTATAAAAATAACTTTGTTTAATCAGACACACGGCTACGAGTGGACAAGGCCTGAGTCCTTCTGTTTCCTCCAGGACCAGAACGTTAGTGTTGCTCAGTCGTTTCTCTGACGCTCGTCGTCGTTTCCTTTAAATTTTCGTCTTTCTTCCCTTGATCGTTGTGGATAAATTCTTCATGGACAGAATCTGTTCTTTGTCGACCTTGTTGGATGAAGATTTGGTGTTGGGGCAGATTTATGAAGCTGCTCAAAAATATGTGACACTTTTCCACAGAGATTTTGCAGCAGAAAAGCGTTTTTGTGAAATCTGATATTTTTTGCGAGGTCATTCAGATTTCCAATTAAATGTGACTCCAGCGTGAAGTTTAAACGCCCTGAAAGTGTCCGGCATGAGCACTGGAGACACGACGACGTCACAGCAGCGACGCTCAGGGTTTACGGAAGTCGCCTAAACACGGACCTGGAGATTTTAACCCCTGAAGACCTAAATTTTAGTACATTTCTCCTCACCTGGATTTTTTTCTTAATGTTGCTTTTAAAACTGCCCCTTTTACCCCTAATGAAGTGTTCTACCTCCTTTAGTTCAGTCCAACCTGTTATTTCACAATCTGCTGCTGTAGTTGTGTCATGAGGCTGTGATAAAAGCTACAGAACCAGAAATAGAGATGAACAAAAAAACAGAATAAAATTCACTCTTTTATACAAAACCTACAGCAAACATGTAGAAACAACTTTTTGGACATAAAAAAATTTAGGGCCTGAGCTACAAAAATGCAAAATCTCAAGTCTGTAAGTAAATTAAAAATCTCCTTATTGCCCTAAAAACAAAAAAAGTGCAGTGGCTCCATGACTTTCCTGGTCCAGTCCTGGAAACAGCTCCTGTCAGGTCCAGGGCCAGAGCCACAGCACTTCTGCATTTCCAGGGTGGAAATTACATTTGGATTTGTTCATTTGGACTGAAATAAACCTTTAAATAAAAATAGCAAAGGGATGCACAATTACACACACCAAGTTGCATTTATTTGACAAAAAACTCCACTTAGAGCGACTTTTTCCCTCGTTCTAAACACACACAGTCAGAGGAGTCGACCATCTTGACTCACTTCACTCTTTGGCAAAGTTTGGCTCGATCTTTTACCGTTACAAAGTTCTGCGGTTACAGAAAACAGATTCCTCGGAGTCGTGTACGATGTCGTCGGTCTTCGAGGGTTACAGAGTTTCTGTCGTTCCGCTCTCACAGGAGGAAACTCGTCTTCAGCCTATTTCAGGAAACAAACTCGTCGGCATTGGGCTGTTTTGGCTCAACAGGAGCTTGTTACAGCACAAGAGCCAAACTCTCACCTGTTGATGACGTGTAGGTCGGATAAATGTGACTCGGCCGTTCAGACTGAAGGCGCACGTCAAAAACTCGGATCTGTGTCGGTTTTAGGAGCACAGATCAGAGTTTCCTGGGTCACACTTGTAAAAATCGGATCTGTGTCGTTCAGTCATTAAAAGATCAGATACAGGTCGCACAGGGGCAAAAAACTCGGATTTGGGTCACTTCAGGCTGTGACCTGAACATAGACTGAAGTGACGACTCATTCTCTGCATCTGAATGGTACTTTGTGAGTCGAGTGTCGCGTTTATACCAGAGGAAAGTAAAGGAATTGGCTTAAATGTGACACCAACAAGGTGAGATAAAGAGACGTGGGGGTGGGAGAGGGTTCTGGGTCCTTCCCCAAGAAATGCCGAGGAAAACAAGTGTAATTTCCTGCGTTTTGGTGGATTTTCGTCTAATAGGTGGCAGCAAAAGTCTCTGTTAACACTCAAAGTATAAGACATCTTATACGACTCCGAGGAATCTGTTTTCTGTAACCGCAGAACTTTGTAACGGTAAAAGACAGAAACTTCCTTTTCCCCTCTGAAAGTGCAGACATAGAGGTTTCCGTACATTTCTGCGGCTTTATCCTACGTCACACTCACGCTGTGTGATGACGTGAGCAAAACCAGTGTCCAATAGGAACTTTGTTTTCCCCAAACTCATGCGCTCCGTCCATTTTGATCGAGCCAAACTTTGCCAAAGAGTGAAGTGAGTCAAGATGGTCGACTCCTCTGACTGTGTGTGTTTATAACGAGGGAAAAAGTCGCTCTAAGTGCAGTTTTTTCTCAAATAAATGGACAATTAATTTGCATAATTGTGCATCTCTTTCTATTTTTATTTAAAGGTTTATTTCAGTCCAAATGAACAAATCCAAATGTAATTTCCACCCTGGAAATGCAGAAGTGCTGTGGCTCTGGCCCTGGACCTGACAGGAGCTGTTTCCAGGACTGGACCAGGAAAGTCATGGAGCCACTGCACTTTTTTTGTTTTTAGGGCAATAAGGAGATTTTTAATTTACTTACAGACTTGATATTTTGCATTTTTGTAGCTAAGGCCCTAAATTAAGCATTTTTTATGTCCAAAAAGTTGTTTCTACATGTTTGCTGTGTGTTTTGTATGAAAGAGTGAATTTTAGTTTGTTTTTTCTGTTTTTTCATCTCTATTTCTGGTCCTGTAGCTTTTCTCACAGCCTCATGACACAACTACAGCAGCAGATTGTGAAATAACAGGTTGGACTGAACAAAAGGAGGTAGAACACTTCATTAGGGGTAAAAGGGGCAGTTTTAAAAGCAAAATTAAGAAAAAAAATCCAGGCGAGGAGAAATGTAGTAAAATTCCCTTAGGTCTTCGGGGGTTAATTTCATGTCCAGTAACACCTCAAACTGAATCGTGGCGTTTTACCTGATGTAAACGCTCCTCTGCGTCCTCGTCCTCTCCCCCCGTAGGGCCGTCCTCTCTCCCCCCGCTCCCCTCTCTCCCCCCTCTCCCCTCGCTCCGCTCTCCCGGCGTTGTTCCCGTTGTCGAACACGTAGACTTTGTCCTTGGCGTTCCTGGGCCCGGCTCCCGGCCCGGCTCCTCCGATCTGCCTCAGCTGCTCGTCGATCTGCAGACGCTCCAGTCGCAGCTGGTCCACCTCCTGAACAAGACACAAGGGGTTGGGTTTTTAGGTTTGGAAAAGAACGTTCTGTAAAATATTCCGCTCGTTTTGCAATGTTCATTCTGGAGTCGGGCAGGTTTTTGATTTTAACAGAGATTCAGACGTGAGAAACTGCTAATTTCTCTGATCAGGCCCAGATTTTCAAACTTATATCAGGTTATTCATGTTGTTTTCAGTTTGTCCTGATCACATTTTTTTGCCCCATTTGATTCTGAGCATCTGCCGATACCGAGTCCCGATCTGATACTTCTATAAAACATTATCAAAAGAACTAAGATTTTATTCACATGTGACAAACTGAAATAGTGTTTAAACATGTTCATTATATTTTAAAAATACAGACAAAGCCCCACATCAGACTAAAGGAACAAGGGTTGAGCACATTAATCCTGGTTTAATCCTGGTTTAATCCTGTTTAATCCTGGTTTTAGACTTGGTTTAGTCCTGGTTTAGTCCTGATTTAATCCTGGTTTAGTCCTGTTTAATCCTGGTTTAATCCTGGTTTAACCCTGTTTAATCCTGGTTTAGAACTGGTTTTAGTCCTGGTTTAGTCCTGGTTTATTTCTGGTTTAGTCCTGGTTTAGTCCTGGTTTTAGTTCTGGTTTTAGTTCTGGTTTAGTCCTGGTTTAGTCCTGGTTTAGTCCTGGTTTAGTCCTGGTTTAGTCCTGGTTTTAGGTCCTGGTTTAGACCTAGTTTAAATCCTGGTTTTAGTAGATTTTAATCACTAATATCCCATATATGAGCCCGTAAATGTGAAGAAAAAAAAAAACATATTTTATTTATCCGATACTTGATCGGATCGAGCCCGGATCGAGCCCGGATCGAGTCCGGATCGAGCCCGGATCGAGCCCGGATCGAGTCCGGATCGAGTCCGGATCGAGTCCGGATCGAGTCCAGAGTCTCGTGATCGAATTGGGACAAACCTTAGTTTTATTCTCGACTTCCTCGTTCTGAGACACTTCATTCTCGTCTAGAGGTCGTTTATTTGAAGAGAACTCGTCCAGTAAAATGATTTTGCTGCAGGAACAGATCATTTCACTGCTTTTAAGTCATTTTCTGATAGATTTAAGTGTTTAGATCTCACATTTTGGCCGAGCTTTTCTGAAGTGCAGCCAGTTCTCTGTAAAATCATGTGTTTTGGAGCAGGGAGAAGTAAATGTGGCTATTTTTGACTTAAATTACACTCATTAAAAGTGCCTCCGGCCCCTCTCCGACAGAATAAAACGTGGCTGGAGCGAGGATTGTCTCATAAACCTTTGGGGAAGCAACTTGTAGATTAACAAAAATGTCAAAACTCTTATTGGACTCATTGAAAAGCAATGGCGGATTTTTGTCTATTGGATCTATGAGACCAAGACATGACGACATTTTGACATTCTGTATAATAAATAAACTTTTGCCTCACCTTTTTTATTTTACTTTCATATTTTTGCTGTCATTCTAGCACTGCTTTGCGGACAGCTCCTCAAAAAATGTAACTCGGCAGCATTTAACTCCATTTTTTAAACCAATCCAAACGTAAAAACATAGCAAAAAAAACATCTCACGGGATCATTTTCGGCCCGTACGCACAATCTCGTGGCAATTTTGTCTCGCGAGATCTCGTCCCGTCCCTCGTTCTTACACATAAATGTCATTAAAACGTGGCTGAGGTCAGACCTTGAGGTAGTTGAGGTGGTAGTCCAGCAGAACTGTGGCGTTGGAAATGGCCTCCTTCGTCCCCACAAACACGAACGGAACCATCCCCTGGAGAAGAACAGCGGCAAAACGGGAAAATAAGATCCAAGAAACGGGAAAATCACAGGAAACTTTGACATAAAACTGTTGAAAAGCATAAGAAGTGTGTCCCATTATCAGCAGCCTCAAAACTACAAGTCATTTTACAGACAAAATGAGCAATTCCCTTCAGAACTGTTGTTAAAGCTGCATTGTGTGACTTTTCTGGAAGGGGTCTGTAACCTGTTTGTCCATGGAGAGGTTTATGCTTTGGTTGAACCTTCCAGACCGTGAATGTCTTTTATATAACCTTAACTTTCCAACTATTTTCCGTGATGACGTGAGCAAAACGAGTGTCCAATAGGAACTCCGTCCATTTTGATCGAGCCAAACTTTGCCAAAGACTGAAGTGAGTCAAGATGGTCGACTCCTCTGACTGTGTGTGTTTAGAACGAGGGAAAAAGTCGCTCTAAGTGCAGTTAATTCTCACACACATAGAAAATTACACATGTGCTATTTTTATTTGAAATTTTAATTTAATTTCAGTCCAAATGTCTAAATCCAAATGTAATTTCCACCATGGAAATGCAGAAGTGCTGTGGCTCTGGCCGTGGTCCTGACTGGAGCTGTTTCCATGTAAAGTCATGGAACGATAACACTTTTTTTGTTTTGTTTTGAGGCAATAAGGAGATTTTTAGTTTACTTACAGACTTGATATTTTGCACTTTTGAAACTAAGGCCCTAAATTAAGCATTAACCAAAAAGTTTATACACGTTTGCTGTGTTTTTCCTATCAAAAGAGTGTGAATTTTAACTAAACATAAAATGCTTAACTTTCACAACTTAACTTTTATTATTCAAGATCATCAATAACGCGGCACCACCACCACTGAAAAAGTTTGTCCTTTAAACGTCTGATCAGACGGTCAGAACGACCAGGTCAACGGTCAGTGGCTGATGTGTCAAACCGAAACAGAAAACACCATTAGGACGATCTGCATTTTCAAACATTTCAAATTAAACAACAGAGCTAAAGTCTGGTACAAAGCAGCTTTTCATTTTTTTGTGATTAATGCTCCTGTACATTGTCCCTGTCAAATAAAGCAAATAAACTAAACTAATTTTATTTTCTGTTTTTTTTTTTCATCTCTATTTCTGGTCCTGTGGCTTTTCTCACAGCCTCATGACACAACTACAGCAGCAGATTGTGAAATAACAGGTTGGACTGAACAAAAGGAGGTAGAACACTTCATTAGGGGTAAAAGGGGCAGTTTTAAAAGCAAAATTAAAAAAAAAAATCCAGGCGAGGAGAAATGTACTAAAATTGCCCTCAGGTCTTGAAGGTTTTTAAGTGTCCACAGTTATTTATAGCTCTAAAGTATCTTACAAACCTGAATTCTTAAGTTTATGGCGACACTGTGGGACATTCTAGGGACAAGTTACACAGTGCAACTTTAAATATAGACCGTAAATAACATTTATGCTCCACAAATTGCGTGAAAAATGAAAAATGACTGTGTCCCCTCAGCCTGGACATAAATAATCCTCTGACAAACTGTCGTAACTCTGTATTTTCTTGTATTTTTACCTCGTCCGACGCCGCGGAGGCTGTGGGCTTTTTGTCGTTCTCCGGTTCGATCCGGACTCTCACCACTCCGGACTTGTCCACCACCTCCTGGATCAGCTTCCCGTTCTTCCCGATCACCTTCCCTACAGCGGGCGGCGCAGAATATCGGATATGATTAAGCGGAGTTTGTGGCGTGGTTCGCACGAGTGAAAACTACTTTTACTTTTTCACTTTTCTAATATTTCCTCTTACCCACGAGGTTTCTGGGCACTTTGATGACGTCTTCGGAAAACTCCAGGTAACTCCGGGCCAAACGCACCGCATCCTGATCCTGGAAACACAAAAGAGAAAGTTTATTGATACGGTTAAAAGGTGTAACCACGAGGGAGCTGCTTGCCTTTTAATCCTGTGCTCCACAGTACGGCTTTAAATGTCCACAGTATATTTATAAGGGGACTAAAAATTCCAATTATTTACAAGTACATGTTTTTATTTTGCATTACTTGGACAGTCTCAGTGTTTTCCCGGAGTTTACGCCCTTCAAAAACTTTATGTTTGAAGATGAGGCACGAGTTCTGATCAAAACAAACTTTGCAGCGAGTTCGGCCGCATCAGCGTCAGCGCACGAGCCGTTTTTATCAGCGCTAAACCAGAACTACATCAGGTCTAAACAGGGACGACATCAGGTCTAAACCAGGACTAAACCAGGACTAAACCAGGACTAAATTAAGACTAAACCAGAACTACATCAGGTCTAAACAGGGACGACATCAGGTCTAAACCAGGACTAAAACAGGACTAAACCAGGACTAAATTAAGACTAAACCAGGACGACATCAGGTCTAAACAGGGACGACATCAGGTCTAAAGCAGGACTAAAACAGGACTAAACTAAGATTAAACCAGGACTAAAACAGGACTAAACTAAGACTAAACCAGGACTAAAACAGGACTAAACTAAGATTAAACCAGGACTAAAACAGGACTAAACTAAGACTAAACCAGGACTAAAACAGGACTAAACTAAGACTAAACAGGACTAACACAGGACTAAACTAAGACTAAACCAGGACTAAAACAGGACTAAACTAAGATTAAACCAGGACTAAAACAGGACTAAACCAAGACTAAACCAGGACTAAAACAGGACTAAACTAAGACTAAACCAGGACTAAACTAAGACTAAACCAGGACTAAAACAGGACTAAACTAAGACTAAACCAGGACTAAATTAAGACTAAACCAGAACTACATCAGGTCTAAATCAGGACTAAAACAGGACTAAACAAAGACTAAACCAGGACTAAATTAAGACTAAACCAGAACTACATCAGGTCTAAATGAGGACTAAAACAGGACTAAACTAAGACTAAACCAGGACTAAACCTGTACTAAATTAAGACTAAATCAGAACTACATCAGGTCTAAATCAGGACTAAACCAGGACTAAACTAAGACTAAACCAGGACTAAAACAGGACTAAACTAAGATTAAACCAGGACTAAGTTAAGACTAAAACAGAACTACATCAGGTCTAAATCAGGACTAAAACAGGACTAAACTAAGACTAAACCAGAATTAAAACAGGACTAAACTAAGATTAAACCAGGACTAAACTAAGACTAAACCAGGACTAAATTAAGACTAAACCAGAACATCAGGTCTAAACAGGGACAACATCAGGTCTAAATCAGGACTGAAACAGGACTAAATTAAGACTAAACCAGGACGACATCAGGTCTAATCCAGGACTAAAATAGGACTAAACTAAGACTAAACCAGGACTAAATTAACACTAAACCAGAACAACATCAGGTCTAAACAGGGACAACATCAGGTCTAAATCAGGACTAAAACAGGACTAAATTAAGACTAAACCAGGACGACATCAGGTCTAATCCAGGACTAAAACAGGACTAAACTAAGACTAAAACAGGACTAAAACAGGACTAAACTAAGATTAACCAGGACTAAATTAAGACTAAACCAGAACTATATCAGGTCTAAACAGGGACAACATCATTTCTAAATCAGGACTAAAACAGGACTAAACTAAGACTAAACCAGGACTAAAACAGGACTAAACCAAAATTAAACCAGGACTAAACCAGGACTAAATTAAGACTAAACCAGGACTAAATTAAGACTAAACCAGAACTACATCAGGTCTAAACAGGGACAACATCAGGTCTAAACCAGGACTAAAACAGGACTAAACTAAGACAAAACAAGGACTAAAACAGGACTAAACTGAGACTAAACCAGCATCAGCGCACAAGCTGTCTTTATCAGCACTTATACTGTATGCAAATGAGCTGTATGCAAATGAGCAGTGCACTTTGAAGTTTGGTTTGTGTAAAACATAAATG
Source organism: Odontamblyopus lacepedii (assembly GCA_034769755.1). NCBI lineage: Eukaryota > Metazoa > Chordata > Actinopteri > Gobiiformes > Gobiidae > Odontamblyopus > Odontamblyopus lacepedii. The sequence goes on along the minus strand of CM068355.1, from coordinate 39,971,746 downwards.
TGCCAAAGCTGCAATAAACACATTATTCCTCAAAGTCTAGAATGAGCGGAGGAAATGTAGAGCGGTGCAGAGGACCAATCACAGCCCTTATGTCTGCGTCGTTTTGAGGCGTCGTTAGAAAGTTTCATGTCGACGCAAATACGTTAATTGTTCTTTACGTCTCCTCCGTGAAAGTCTGACTTCGCCCTCGGGAACTTTCTCCTCTTCAGCCTCGTCCCCTCTCGACTCTCGGCTTCAATAAAACGTCTCCGTCACAAACTTTTGGGCTCAGCGTCGCACACGAAGCGTCAGTCGGGTTTTTTTCTTCTTCCTGCTGCGTGTGGATGGAAATCTCCGAGCGGAACCACGTTTGAAGAGGAGAGAGAGCGGAGGGAGAAAGTCCTGCTGTGGGTTTAGCTCCTTGTTGTTTAATGACGGTGATGAAACTGCTGATACTTTTTGATACCGCGGGACACCGGATTACCGCCCTAAATATAACCCCATAAATATTCGGGCTGTCGTGGCGCCTCACCTCTCCGTAGATGTGGAAGGTGCAGGTCTCTTCGTCCAGGTCGATGTTGGTGACTCCGGGGACCTTTCGGGCCTGCTGGATGTTCGCCCCGTGCGTCCCGATGGCCAAACCCATCAGATCGTCGCGGACCGAGAACTGCTCATGGAAACGAGACGCCAACTGTCTGGAGCTCTGAGGGACAAAAGGAGAAAAAAACGAGAAGACGTGAGGAAACTCTGGAGCTCTGAGGGACAAAAGGAGAAAAAAACGAGAAGACGTGAGGAAACTCTGGAGCTCTGAGGGACAAAAAGAGAGAAAAAGACAAAACGAGAAGACGTGAGGAAACTCTGGAGCTCTGAGGGACAAAAGGAGAAAAAACGAGAAGACGTGAGGAAACTCTGGAGCTCTGAGGAGAAGCGGAGAAGACGAGAAGGGTTAAATGGAAATGAAAAGGTTAAATGGAAACACAGAATTCAATTCCAAATCTTGAATAATCTGCTCCCTACCTCCTCCTTTCGGCTGTTGTGCAGACAACTGCTCATCATCAAAATAAAATAATCAACTAATTACATTAATTAAAAACATTTTTTGGTCGATTAAGACTCGACCGACCGATTAATCGACTAAAGGAGCAGAACATAAAGTGGGTCAAACAACCAGCTTTTCTTGGGAAGGTCCAATCGTAACTGCTGCTTTGGAGCACGGAGTAGTAGTAGTATTTGTAGTATTTGTAGTAGTATTTGTAGTACTCTCACCTCGAGCTGTCTGCTGGCCTCCTCGTTCCTCTGCAGTAGTAGTATTTGTAGTATTTGTAGTAGTATTTGTAGTACTCTCACCTCGAGCTGTCTGCTGGCCTCCTCGTTCCTCTGCAGTAGTAGTATTTGTAGTATTTGTAGTAGTATTTGTAGTACTCTCACCTCGAGCTGTCTGCTGGCCTCCTCGTTCCTCTGCAGTAGTAGTATTTGTAGTATTTGTAGTAGTATTTGTAGTACTCTCACCTCGAGCTGTCTGCTGGCCTCCTCGTTCCTCTGCAGTAGTAGTATTTGTAGTATTTGTAGTAGTATTTGTAGTACTCTCACCTCGAGCTGTCTGCTGGCCTCCTCGTTCCTCTGCAGTAGTAGTATTTGTAGTATTTGTAGTAGTATTTGTAGTACTCTCACCTCGAGCTGTCTGCTGGCCTCCTCGTTCCTCTGCAGTAGTAGTATTTGTAGTATTTGTAGTAGTATTTGTAGTACTCTCACCTCGAGCTGTCTGCTGGCCTCCTCGTTCCTCTGCAGTAGTAGTATTTGTAGTATTTGTAGTAGTATTTGTAGTACTCTCACCTCGAGCTGTCTGCTGGCCTCCTCGTTCCTCTGCAGTAGTAGTATTTGTAGTATTTGTAGTAGTATTTGTAGTACTCTCACCTCGAGCTGTCTGCTGGCCTCCTCGTTCCTCTGCAGTAGTAGTATTTGTAGTATTTGTAGTAGTATTTGTAGTACTCTCACCTCGAGCTGTCTGCTGGCCTCCTCGTTCCTCTGCAGTAGTAGTATTTGTAGTATTTGTAGTAGTATTTGTAGTACTCTCACCTTGAGCTGTCTGCTGGCCTCCTCGTTCCTCTGCAGTAGTAGTATTTGTAGTATTTGTAGTAGTATTTGTAGTACTCTCACCTCGAGCTGTCTGCTGGCCTCCTCGTTCCTCTGCAGTAGTAGTATTTGTAGTATTTGTAGTAGTATTTGTAGTACTCTCACCTCGAGCTGTCTGCTGGCCTCCTCGTTCCTCTGCAGTAGTAGTATTTGTAGTATTTGTAGTAGTATTTGTAGTACTCTCACCTCGAGCTGTCTGCTGGCCTCCTCGTTCCTCTGCATTAGTAGTATTTGTAGTATTTGTAGTAGTATTTGTAGTACTCTCACCTCGAGCTGTCTGCTGGCCTCCTCGTTCCTCTGCAGTAGTAGTATTTGTAGTATTTGTAGTAGTATTTGTAGTACTCTCACCTCGAGCTGTCTGCTGGCCTCCTCGTTCCTCTGCAGTAGTAGTATTTGTAGTATTTGTTGTAGTATTTGTAGTACTCTCACCTCGAGCTGTCTGCTGGCCTCCTCGTTCCTCTGCAGTAGTAGTATTTGTAGTATTTGTAGTAGTATTTGTAGTACTCTCACCTCGAGCTGTCTGCTGGCCTCCTCGTTCCTCTGCAGTAGTAGTATTTGTAGTATTTGTAGTAGTATTTGTAGTACTCTCACCTCGAGCTGTCTGCTGGCCTCCTCGTTCCTCTGCAGTAGTAGTATTTGTAGTATTTGTAGTAGTATTTGTAGTACTCTCACCTCGAGCTGTCTGCTGGCCTCCTCGTTCCTCTGCAGTAGTAGTATTTGTAGTATTTGTAGTAGTATTTGTAGTACTCTCACCTCGAGCTGTCTGCTGGCCTCCTCGTTCCTCTGCAGTAGTAGTATTTGTAGTATTTGTAGTAGTATTTGTAGTACTCTCACCTCGAGCTGTCTGCTGGCCTCCTCGTTCCTCTGCAGTAGTAGTATTTGTAGTATTTGTAGTAGTATTTGTAGTAGTATTTGTAGTACTCTCACCTCGAGCTGTCTGCTGGCCTCCTCGTTCCTCTGCAGTAGTAGTATTTGTAGTATTTGTAGTACTCTCACCTCGAGCTGTCTGCTGGCCTCCTCGTTCCTCTGCAGTAGTAGTATTTGTAGTATTTGTTGTAGTATTTGTAGTACTCTCACCTCGAGCTGTCTGCTGGCCTCCTCGTTCCTCTGCAGTAGTAGTATTTGTAGTATTTGTAGTACTCTCACCTCGAGCTGTCTGCTGGCCTCCTCGTTCCTCTGCAGTAGTAGTATTTGTAGTATTTGTTGTAGTATTTGTAGTACTCTCACCTCGAGCTGTCTGCTGGCCTCCTCGTTCCTCTGCAGTAGTAGTATTTGTAGTATTTGTAGTACTCTCACCTCGAGCTGTCTGCTGGCCTCCTCGTTCCTCTGCAGTAGTAGTATTTGTAGTATTTGTTGTAGTATTTGTAGTACTCTCACCTCGAGCTGTCTGCTGGCCTCCTCGTTCCTCTGCAGTAGTAGTATTTGTAGTATTTGTAGTAGTATTTGTAGTACTCTCACCTCGAGCTGTCTGCTGGCCTCCTCGTTCCTCTGCAGTAGTAGTATTTGTAGTATTTGTAGTAGTATTTGTAGTACTCTCACCTCGAGCTGTCTGCTGGCCTCCTCGTTCCTCTGCAGTAGTAGTATTTGTAGTATTTGTTGTAGTATTTGTAGTACTCTCACCTCGAGCTGTCTGCTGGCCTCCTCGTTCCTCTGCAGTAGTAGTATTTGTAGTATTTGTTGTAGTATTTGTAGTACTCTCACCTCGAACTGTCTGCTGGCCTCCTCGTTCCTCTGCAGTAGTAGTATTTGTAGTATTTGTTGTAGTATTTGTAGTACTCTCACCTCGAGCTGTCTGCTGGCCTCCTCGTTCCTCTGCAGTAGTAGTATTTGTAGTATTTGTTGTAGTATTTGTAGTACTCTCACCTCGAGCTGTCTGCTGGCCTCCTCGTTCCTCTGCAGTAGTAGTATTTGTAGTATTTGTAGTAGTATTTGTAGTACTCTCACCTCGAGCTGTCTGCTGGCCTCCTCGTTCCTCTGCAGTAGTAGTATTTGTAGTATTTGTAGTAGTATTTGTAGTACTCTCACCTCGAGCTGTCTGCTGGCCTCCTCGTTCCTCTGCAGTAGTAGTATTTGTAGTATTTGTAGTAGTATTTGTAGTAGTATTTGTAGTACTCTCACCTCGAGCTGTCTGCTGGCCTCCTCGTTCCTCTGCAGTAGTAGTATTTGTAGTATTTGTAGTACTCTCACCTCGAGCTGTCTGCTGGCCTCCTCGTTCCTCTGCAGTAGTAGTATTTGTAGTATTTGTTGTAGTATTTGTAGTACTCTCACCTCGAGCTGTCTGCTGGCCTCCTCGTTCCTCTGCAGTAGTAGTATTTGTAGTATTTGTAGTACTCTCACCTCGAGCTGTCTGCTGGCCTCCTCGTTCCTCTGCAGTAGTAGTATTTGTAGTATTTGTTGTAGTATTTGTAGTACTCTCACCTCGAGCTGTCTGCTGGCCTCCTCGTTCCTCTGCAGTAGTAGTATTTGTAGTATTTGTAGTACTCTCACCTCGAGCTGTCTGCTGGCCTCCTCGTTCCTCTGCAGTAGTAGTATTTGTAGTATTTGTTGTAGTATTTGTAGTACTCTCACCTCGAGCTGTCTGCTGGCCTCCTCGTTCCTCTGCAGTAGTAGTATTTGTAGTATTTGTAGTAGTATTTGTAGTACTCTCACCTCGAGCTGTCTGCTGGCCTCCTCGTTCCTCTGCAGTAGTAGTATTTGTAGTATTTGTAGTAGTATTTGTAGTACTCTCACCTCGAGCTGTCTGCTGGCCTCCTCGTTCCTCTGCAGTAGTAGTATTTGTAGTATTTGTTGTAGTATTTGTAGTACTCTCACCTCGAGCTGTCTGCTGGCCTCCTCGTTCCTCTGCAGTAGTAGTATTTGTAGTATTTGTTGTAGTATTTGTAGTACTCTCACCTCGAGCTGTCTGCTGGCCTCCTCGTTCCTCTGCAGTAGTAGTATTTGTAGTATTTGTAGTAGTATTTGTAGTACTCTCACCTCGAGCTGTCTGCTGGCCTCCTCGTTCCTCTGCAGTAGTAGTATTTGTAGTATTTGTAGTAGTATTTGTAGTACTCTCACCTCGAGCTGTCTGCTGGCCTCCTCGTTCCTCTGCAGTAGTAGTATTTGTAGTATTTGTAGTAGTATTTGTAGTAGTATTTGTAGTACTCTCACCTCGAGCTGTCTGCTGGCCTCCTCGTTCCTCTGCAGTAGTAGTATTTGTAGTATTTGTAGTACTCTCACCTCGAGCTGTCTGCTGGCCTCCTCGTTCCTCTGCAGTAGTAGTATTTGTAGTATTTGTTGTAGTATTTGTAGTACTCTCACCTCGAGCTGTCTGCTGGCCTCCTCGTTCCTCTGCAGTAGTAGTATTTGTAGTATTTGTAGTACTCTCACCTCGAGCTGTCTGCTGGCCTCCTCGTTCCTCTGCAGTAGTAGTATTTGTAGTATTTGTTGTAGTATTTGTAGTACTCTCACCTCGAGCTGTCTGCTGGCCTCCTCGTTCCTCTGCAGTAGTAGTATTTGTAGTATTTGTAGTACTCTCACCTCGAGCTGTCTGCTGGCCTCCTCGTTCCTCTGCAGTAGTAGTATTTGTAGTATTTGTTGTAGTATTTGTAGTACTCTCACCTCGAGCTGTCTGCTGGCCTCCTCGTTCCTCTGCAGTAGTAGTATTTGTAGTATTTGTAGTAGTATTTGTAGTACTCTCACCTCGAGCTGTCTGCTGGCCTCCTCGTTCCTCTGCAGTAGTAGTATTTGTAGTATTTGTAGTAGTATTTGTAGTACTCTCACCTCGAGCTGTCTGCTGGCCTCCTCGTTCCTCTGCAGTAGTAGTATTTGTAGTATTTGTTGTAGTATTTGTAGTACTCTCACCTCGAGCTGTCTGCTGGCCTCCTCGTTCCTCTGCAGTAGTAGTATTTGTAGTATTTGTTGTAGTATTTGTAGTACTCTCACCTCGAACTGTCTGCTGGCCTCCTCGTTCCTCTGCAGTAGTAGTATTTGTAGTATTTGTTGTAGTATTTGTAGTACTCTCACCTCGAGCTGTCTGCTGGCCTCCTCGTTCCTCTGCAGTAGTAGTATTTGTAGTATTTGTTGTAGTATTTGTAGTACTCTCACCTCGAACTGTCTGCTGGCCTCCTCGTTCCTCTGCAGTAGTAGTATTTGTAGTATTTGTTGTAGTATTTGTAGTACTCTCACCTCGAGCTGTCTGCTGGCCTCCTCGTTCCTCTGCAGTAGTAGTATTTGTAGTATTTGGAGTAGTATTTGTAGTACTCTCACCTCGAGCTGTCTGCTGGCCTCCTCGTTCCTCTGCATCAGGGACAGTTTGGTCCTCAGGCTCCTGAAGTGCATGTCGCTCATCATCTGGGCTCTTTTTGTCGTCACCTCGTTCACAGACTGAGCAAAACAAAAGGACAAAAGGTTAAAAAGGACAAAAGGACAAAAGGATCGCGTCACTTTTCGGCTGCGGCGAGGAGGAGGCGACAATTTAAGGACCTTAAATCAGGGGAATCTCCAACCGGTCGCTAAGGAGCTGCCCGTAACTCTCCACCTTTTTCCGAAGTATCTCGCCGAGGGATTTCTGAACTCTACGTAATGTCCGATTCCGTGTGCGATAAACGAACAGCGGTTTATGTTTTACAGGCAGCGAACACGAAAACGAGCAGCTCTCCGGCATTTTTGGTTTGGAAAGGAGCTCAGCGGGGGAAAAGGGCTGGAGAGCCCTGATTTAAAGCACCAAAGGACATGATAGGCCCACATGAGCCATTTTATAGTCCTGGTTTAGACCTGGTTTAGACCTGATTTAGACCTGGTTTGGTCAGTCTGTAGTCCTGGTTTAGTCCTGGTTTAGTCCTGGTTTAGTCCTGGTTTAGTCCTTGTTTAGTCCTGGTTTAGTCCTGGTGTAGACCTGGTTTATCCTGGTTTGGTCAGTCTGTAGTCCTGGTTTAGTCCTGGTTTGGGCCTGGTTTGGGCCTGGTTTGGTCAGTCTGTAGTCCTGGTTTAGTCCTGGTTTGGGCCTGGTTTGGGCCTGGTTTGGGCCTGGTTTGGGCCTGGTTTTGACCTGGTTTGGTCAGTCTGTAGTCCTGGTTTAGTCCTGGTTTAGTCCTGGTTTAGTCCTGGTTTAGTCCTGGTTTATCCTGGTTTGGTCAGTCTGTAGTCCTGGTTTAGTCCTGGTTTGGGCCTGGTTTGGGCCTGGTTTGGGCCTGGTTTGGTCAGTCTGTAGTCCTGGTTTAGTCCTGGTTTGGGCCTGGTTTGGGCCTGGTTTGGGCCTGGTTTGGGCCTGGTTTTGACCTGGTTTGGTCAGTCTGTAGTCCTGGTTTAGTCCTGGTTTAGTCCTGGTTTAGTCCTGGTTTAGTCCTGGTTTAGTCCTGGTTTAGTCCTGGTTTAGACCTGGTTTAGACCTGGTTTATCCTGGTTTGGTCAGTCTGTAGTCCTGGTTTAGTCCTGGTTTGGGCCTGGTTTGGGCCTGGTTTGGGCCTGGTTTGGGCCTGGTTTGGGCCTGGTTTGGTCAGTCTGTAGTCCTGGTTTGGGCCTGGTTTGGTCAGTCTGTAGTCCTGGTTTGGGCCTGGTTTAGTCAGTCTGTAGACCTGGTTTAGTTCTGGTTTAGTCCTGGTTTAGACATGGCTTGGCCAGTCTGTAGTCCTGGTTTAGTCCTAGTTTGGTCAGTCTGTAGTCCTGGTTTAGTCCTAGTTTGGTCAGTCTGTAGTCCTGCTTTAGTCCTAGTTTGGCCAGTCTGTAGTCCTGGTTTAGTCCTAGTTTGGTCAGTCTGTAGTCCTGGTTGGGTCAGTCTGTAGTCCTGGTTTAGTCCTAGTTTGGTCAGTCTGTAGTCCTGGTTGGGTCAGTCTGTAGTCCTGGTTTAGTCCTGGTTTAGACCTGGTTTGGGCCTGGTATGGGCCTGGTATGGGCCTGGTTTGGGCCTGGTTTGGGCCTGGTTTGGGCCTGGTTTGGGCCTGGTATGGGCCTGGTTTGGGCCTGGTTTGGGCCTGGTTTGGGCCTGGTTTGGGCCTGGTTTAGTCCTGGTTTAGTCCTGGTTTAGTCCTGGTTTATCCTGGTTTGGTCAGTCTGTAGTCCTGGTTTAGTCCTGGTTTGGGCCTGGTTTGGGCCTGGTTTGGGCCTGGTTTGGTCAGTCTGTAGTCCTGGTTTAGTCCTGGTTTGGGCCTGGTTTGGGCCTGGTTTGGGCCTGGTTTGGGCCTGGTTTTGACCTGGTTTGGTCAGTCTGTAGTCCTGGTTTAGTCCTGGTTTAGTCCTGGTTTAGTCCTGGTTTAGTCCTGGTTTAGTCCTGGTTTAGTCCTGGTTTAGACCTGGTTTATCCTGGTTTGGTCAGTCTGTAGTCCTGGTTTAGTCCTGGTTTGGGCCTGGTTTGGGCCTGGTTTGGGCCTGGTTTGGTCAGTCTGTAGTCCTGGTTTGGGCCTGGTTTGGTCAGTCTGTAGTCCTGGTTTGGGCCTGGTTTAGTCAGTCTGTAGACCTGGTTTAGTTCTGGTTTAGTCCTGGTTTAGACATGGCTTGGCCAGTCTGTAGTCCTGGTTTAGTCCTAGTTTGGTCAGTCTGTAGTCCTGGTTTAGTCCTAGTTTGGTCAGTCTGTAGTCCTGCTTTAGTCCTAGTTTGGCCAGTCTGTAGTCCTGGTTTAGTCCTAGTTTGGTCAGTCTGTAGTCCTGGTTGGGTCAGTCTGTAGTCCTGGTTTAGTCCTAGTTTGGTCAGTCTGTAGTCCTGGTTGGGTCAGTCTGTAGTCCTGGTTTAGTCCTGGTTTAGACCTGGTTTGGGCCTGGTATGGGCCTGGTTTGGGCCTGGTTTGGGCCTGGTTTGGGCCTGGTTTGGGCCTGGTTTGGGCCTGGTTTGGGCCTGGTTTGGGCCTGGTTTGGGCCTGGTTTGGGCCTGGTTTAGTCCCATTTTTAGATTTCTTCCTAAATTCGGCCTCAAACTCACCAAAATGACGAGCTGTTTCTTCTCGGAGTCGTAGGTGACGCTGAACGCCGCCACCGCCTTTTTAAAATCTTTGTGGGTCGACTCTTTGGAGCACCTGAGAACACAGAGGTCACACAGGGTTTAGGAACTGCGCCAGACGCCCCCCCGCCCGTGCGCCAGATGCCCTCCCGTCCCTCACATCTGCCGCAGGTCCTCCGGCACGTCCAGCCTGATCTTGATGAACGTGGACTTGGCGGCTCCTTTGTTCGGGTTCACGGGCCGTAGCCGCTCCAGCGTCACGATCTCGTTCAGCGTGGCGTCGCAGGCGGCGTACTCGATCACGTAAAACTAGACGGGTGCAGAGTTTCATTGGGTTAGAAAAGACCCGCGTGGAGTCGCCCCCGTCAAACGCAAAGCTGCACAAAAACTGTCAGTCGTTTCTGCTGCAAAAGTTTGATTTGTGCTGCTTTAGTTTTGGAGAAATGAACGATTCTTTTACAGGTCAAACTGGGGTCGGCCCCACAGGAAGCTTCAAAATGCTCGAAAACGCCCAAAATGAAGTCAATCGTTTGCGCTTCGTTTGTGCTGCATAAAGTTTCCTTTGTGCGATTCTGGTTCTTCAGATATTTGCAGTTTTATTTCGGCCAATGACGTCGTCCAGAACCTCAGAATGTGAAACAGCCTCAAAACAGGAAGAAAATGATTGAAAACGTAATTTTCGTTATACACGTTATAGAAAATGATTCATTATTATTTCCGCTGTAATTACAGGACGTCATTTCCGCTCATCTGACGGCGACAAACTCCACAAAACTAGAGAAGAGAAACGACCTGAGGCTGTGGAAAAGTCTGTGTTATTATAAAATATGAATCTAAAGCAAATGACTAAAGACTGAAACAGACTTTTCCTCAGCCTCAGGTCGTTTCTCTTCTCTAGTTTTGTGGAGTTTGTCTCCGTCAGCTGAGCAGAAATGACGTCCTGTAATTACCACAGAAATAATAATGAAGAATTTTAGAAATAAATTTGCACAAATGAAAATTGTCACAGCACAAAACAGCACAAACCAAATACAAACGTTTTCTATAATTTTCTTCCTGTTTTGAGGCTGTTTCACATTCTGAGGTTCTGGACGACGTCATCGGCCGAAAGAAAACTGTGAATATCTGAAGAACCAGAATTGCACAAACGAAACTTTTTGCAGCACAAACGACTGACTCCATTTTGTTTTCGAGCATTTTGAAGCTTCCTGTTGGTCTGACCCCAGTTTGACCCGTAAAAGAATCGTTAATTTCTCCAAAACTAAAGCAGCACAAATGAAACTTTTTGCAGCACAAATGAAGCATAAACGATTGACATAGATTTTGTGTAGGTTTGTGTTTGATGGGGCGACTTCACGGAGCTTTAGAAAAGAGAAGGCAGTTTGTGAGACGTACACACAGATAATCCTCTGTTATGACAGATTATTACTACATTATTTACATGTTTAATGCGGTTTTACACTTTTAAAACAAAACTGTCTCAACTCTATTTTTAAAAGACACATTTAACTGTTACGACTCAGGCAGAGTTTAGTGTTTAGTGTGAAGTTTGTAGTGTCGGTCTTACCTCTCCTTTGACCATTCGGACCTTGGCGGGCCACCAGCCGCACGGTTCTTTGTCGTTGGCTCTGGAGTAAACCTCAAACACAAAAGGAAAATATATTTTAACTTAAAGTGTAATTCTGGCACATTTGAAGCTAAAGTTCGTTTCTAGAGGTGGTAGAATTCTGTCAGAAGCCAAAAAACGGCACAGATCAGTGTTTCCTCGGTGGAGATCTCACTGTGGCAGTGAGTCTGTCAAGGCAACAAACTAGTGTAGTGATGGGGGCAAGTTCTGAACTTCCACGTAAAACACCAATTTGCTTCACACAGAAGAAGCTTAACACCACTTTAACCCATCTGACAACAGCCACGAGTCTAACAAACCAAACGCTCTGCCTGGTTCACTCATTAGTGTCTGGAAACATTAGAAAACATCTTTATAAGCACCTTACACTTCCCTCTGCTGATTTCCCACTGCACCAAAGCCCAAAAGACTCGACTGTCGACTCCAGAAGCAACGGTGAGAATAGACTATTGACGGTGAAGAAGAAGAGAAACTGAAAGTTGTTGAAAGAAAATGGTTCGGGAATGCATTTTTTTAGCGTTTTTCAAAAATTATAATTCACTGGTAAATAAATGGGATTAGAAACAATGTCGGGGGTTGACACTAGTTAAGAACTTGCCCCCATCACTGCACTAGTTTGTTGCCTTGACAGACTCACTGCCACAGTGAGATCTCCACTGAGGAAACACTGATCTGTGCCGCTTTTTGGCTTCTGACAGAATTCCACCTCCTCTAGAAACGAACTTTAGCTTCAAACGTGACCGAGTTCAACTTTAAAAACGTTTAGCATGAGAACACAGACTTTAGATGATCAAAAACTGTAGAGATTTCAGGATTAGAAGAGTTATAAAAGGCACAGTTTCTCTCACGGGCTGAAACAAAGTCTTCTGAGCAGCGGCGCGTCAACATCAGGCTTCTTCAGACGTCTAAACATCCCGACTGATTGAACTGTAGCTGTATCGTGTTTGACTTGTTGAGGAATTACATTTTAGAGGATGCTGATAATGAGTATTTTTAATGTGTAAATAGTTTTCTTGTGTGTGTTTTGTACCTGCTCAAGGACTGCAGATGGAAAGCAGCCTGTAGCTAAATCTAGCACAGATCTTTTCTCTCCGAGTTTAACGTTTTCTGTGCACTGTCCTTGTTTAAAATACATAAATAAAACAGCAGAAAGGACAGAGGATGAAGCGGGTTTTGGGAGTTTAATCCACTTCTGCGTACAGTTGTTTAGCACAAGATCCTGATAATGTCTTTGTGAGCGTTTCTTGGTACCACGGCCGGCCTCTTTAGCCGACTCCAGCCCTAAAAACTACACAGATAAAGATATGTTTGACTTCTGACCCCTCACCTCGACCTCATCGCTCTCGTTGATCTCTTTCAGCGCTCCGGACGGCGGAGGAAACCGCACGTCGTGGAACGGGATCTGTCGCTCCGGCTGCCAACTGGAAAACGCCAAACACAAAAATGTACAATATGTTTATTTTGTTTACTCACACGAAACGTAAAAACCCTCAACGACGTCGTCACTCACTTGTTTTCAAACGCCACAGTGACCGAATTCTCCTGGACGTCCTTCACGAAAGCCTGAAGAACAGAACAGACGTTTGAGCAAACATCAAACTAATAAAATGCGCAAAGACGGCAGAAAAACGAGCCAGTTTGACCCGTATCGGCTGAACGGCACTTTCATAAACATAAGAAAAAGATTAACTACATTTTAGTGACAAAGTCCATTCTACCGCTGTATATTTATCCAAGAGATCCTAGAAATACGTGACCTCTTCCAGAAATGTGTCCTCTGCATTTGACCCACCGCAGCACAGAGCTCAGGGACCATCTCCAGGTCTTGGTCTAGTCTTGGTCAGGACCTGAGCTGCAGGTTTTGACCCGTTGTGCGTGTTCTGGGTTGACCGACACAGGGAGAACATGGAAACTCCACACAGAAAGACACTGGGAGGGCATCTGACACACAGGGATGGATTAGTGTTTCCTCTTTTCTTTGGCTGAGTCTCTTCTGAAATGAAACTGTGGCCCTGTCGCTGTTTACAAGTAGGACACTCACTGCCCAGAAGGAAAACATGGAGCGAGCCAAAGATAAAAACGCTCTGATTCACGCACACTGGGACTGGGTTTAATGCAGTGATTTCAGACTTCAGTTTTAGGATCATCGTGACAAGAAACATCACGATTTATCAATTTTCAGTCTAGAAAAATTGAACGGAACCCAACGTAATCGCGCTTGGGAACGTCCCGGTTCTACAGTCCGAGTGCGAGTCGCCCTAAATGATCACAGACCGGAGCCTAAACAATCGATGATGTTTCACCTCAGCTTTCTGATACGGGGCCATTAAAGACTGGAACAAGCTACCAGACAGACTTGAACTCCCTCCTGACCTGAGGGACTTCTCTTATAAGTCGCAGTAAACACCAAAATCCTGGAAAAAAGTGACTTATCGTCCAAAAAATAGGGTTGTTTGAGTTGCCACAGAAGTGCCTTTGTTGTGTAGGCGACTGTTGGATGTTTTCACGTTTTATCCTCACGGTTTTGTGCGTATTATGGACTAAAGCCATGACTGCTGGGTTAAACTGAGCCTTACGTGTCCGTGTACAAATGCCGAATCAGATTTCATATCCAAATATCGGTTCAGCTTTTATTCTGTTTGAAGAAATGAATGAATGTGATGAGACAGTTTCCTGGTCGTAGTTGGTCCAAGTCTGGAAACGTTTGAATCTTTATTTACACAAAGTTGTTCTGCGGTTTCGCCATGACACGTTTTGTCTTTTTTATTTTATGTGTGTGTAAAGGAAATAAATACAGTTTTTTGTCTCTGGTATCGGCGATTTATTGGTGAAGAAAATGGACAATGAGAATAACAGATTGAAACACTTTTCTACTCGATTTTGTGTCTGTAATGAGTCAGAAAAGTTGTTTTTTTTATTGAACCCTCCTCAGCTCAGGTCTGATCACCGGCTGCGGTTACATACACACTCTGGAAATCTGATTACGACGAGGCTTTTGGAGAAATGTAAACAACAAAATCATCTGATCCTCACGACAGACTCTGCGGTTTTTGTGTAATTTGAATAGAAATCAGATAATAATAAGATTTTGGCGTCTATAAATAGCCACTGTACAATACAATAACAAACATTTTACAACTAGAAACAAAGAAAAACTGAAATTATCGCTCAATATTTAAAGCTGCTTTCGTCCGTCAAACACTGTTTTCCAAGGAGATGTTCTGTGATTTGTCTGGAATGTTCCACAGTGCGGCATTAAACCTTCTTAACAAACACGGAAACCAAGCCAGACAAAGTTCCAGGTCAGATCTGCGGAGAGGCGACCCCGCTCACAGTCAGAACGCCTGTTTTTCTAGGTATTTTTGAGCTTTAAATCTAAAGTAGAGCCATTTAATGTCACACTGCGGGACATTCCAGGCAGAGCAATGGCGTATCCAAAGAAACGTACATGTTCTGGGGCTCAGTGTTTATCGTGGGGTCGTTTACTTTGCAAAATTGTGGCGATTTTTGTCATTTTTGTTGTAATACATCACGTTTGAGCTCACTTCTGCTACTTCATTCTGCAATGTATTCCTCGCAGCTCAGGCCTTTATATTAAAATGTGTTTTAATGGGATTTTTTTTTTTGCTTTGTTTTAATTGCGTCAGGGTAAAAAAGTAGTTTCAGTGTCATTGTGTGTCGTAATATCCCTCTACAGCAAAATAACATGCGTTGTTAGGGTAAAAACTGACCTCCAAAAACGACCGTTGGAGCTTCCACGCACTGAAAGTATTAAAGGGGATAGAGTCATTATCCCGACAGGCCTAAACACGACTGAAAAAGCAATCGAAGGTCTTTTTAGGACGCTTCTTCACCCGAATTGCCTCGTGTGAGTGTGCCAGTGTGCGAGTGTGTGTGTTGGTGCTAGTCGGGGCTCAGTCTGCCTCGGGGCGACTGCGGCTACGCAAGTATTTTACCCTCACGGAGCTAAAGAGCAACGCGACATCGAAAATAAACAAGTGTCTCTAAACGTCTGAAGATCCAACGCACAAACTCCGGCAACACGGGATCCATATTTGAATCATTTTATTCAGTACAACAGACTTTTTGCGGATAAAAACACACAGTTACTTCTATAAGTTTAAGACTTAGGGGTGTAACAATACCGTAAATCTGGTGATATCGTATCGTCAAAGGTCTCACAATAATATCGTGGACCATCACAATATATCGAATCACAAGTATCTTCGCTTAATTAATAGTTCTGATGCATAAATAGCTAAAAAAACAGATGGAACTACATAGACCATGATCCTTTGCTCCGTTTCAGTGCAGACGACATAAAGAAATAATTGTTCTATGCAGTTTTGGATCAAGTCTCTATTAGGGCATTTTTAGAGGAAAAAGTAGAGGAAATGTCGCAATAAATCTGGTCCCGTGAGATGTTTATGGTGAAAATCTGGTGCAGAGAGATTTGGATTTCGTTCCATCTTTAATGACAATAAATGTTGTACCAAATGACTGGTCAAAGCGTTTTATTATGTAGAATTAATTGCATAGAATTTATTATGTATAATATCGTAATCTTTCCCACAATATCGCAATAAATATCGTACCGTGAGGTTCAGACTGTGACGATATCGTATCATGAGACTTTGATATTGTTACACCCCTAGCATTGATATATCATATTATACTGTATGTATTTTTTGGTATATTTTACAAAATTATTGTGTTACAGCGACAGTTTTGTTGCTTGTTTAGACGAAGGAAACTAGTTTATGTGACACATTTGACATTTTCACAATTTTGATGATTAAAATGTTTGTGTTTTAGTGGTTTAACGAACACTTTTAGTATCACAGCCATGGTATTTTTCTTATTGAACCATATAAAATCGATCTGAAATATATCGTAGTGAATCGAAAGCACTCTGTATCGAGATGCATATCGTATCGTGGCTTATGTATCGAGGTAATGATACATACGAGTCCTATTTGAGACAGTACTACAGGTGTAAAGTATCAGTAGTTGTAGTTTTACGAGGCAAGACGAGATTTTGACATAATTTGTAATAAATAATAATAATAATATGATTTGACTTCTCTATTTTAATTTATTTTATGTCGTACTTTAGTGGTCACCGTATACTGCCTTTTTGAACGACAGCTTCTTAAATTTGACTAGCTCTTAACTCTTTTTCTGTCCAAACCAAAAAAAAAAAATCACTTAATCAGTAGTTTTACCAGATTTCTGTGTATATTATTTTTAGACTATGATTCAGATTATGCAGAAGTTACAGATAATGTCACCGTTGTGTTTCATTCGTAATATTATCTGTTTGTTTTTCCTCCTTTTTAGCCCCAAATGAACTTCTCTGTGGGACAGTAAAGGTAAAACTGTGATTGTAATGTAATATTTACTTCACTATTTACACTTAACCTGGACCTTGTACCAGATTTTAACCATGTCTAAAAAGGTCTAAATCAGGGACTAAACCAGGGATTAAACCAGAACTACAATGGGACTAAACCTGGACCTTGTACCAGAATTTAACCAGCTCTAAACTAAGACTAAACCACGTCCAAACCAGGGACTAAACTTGGACATTGTACCAGATTTTAACCAGGATTACTTCAGGACTAATTCAGGTCTAAAACAGGTCAAAACCAGAACTAAACCAGGACTAAACGTGGACCTTGTACCAGATTTTGCACTGTCCCTATTAAATAAATAAATAAATAAATAAAATAAACAGATTTTAACTAAGATTATGGCAGGACTAAACAGGGTTTAAACCAGGACTAGACCAGAACTAAAATGGGACTAAACCTGGACCTTCTACCAGATTTTAACAAGGATTACTTTAGGACTAAACCATGTCTAAACCAGGGAGTAAACCAGGACTAAAATGGGACCTTGTGCCAGATTTGAACCAGGATTACTGCAGGACAAAACCAGGGCTAAAGCAGGACTAAAGCAGGACTAAAGCAGGACTAAACCAGGGCTAAACCAGGGCTAAAGCAGGGCTAAAGCAGGGCTAAAGCAGGGCTAAAGCAGGACTAAACCAGGGCTAAACCAGGGCTAAACCAGGGCTAAAGCAGGACTAAAGCAGGACTAAACCAGGACTAAACTGGGACCTTGTACCAAATTTTAATCAGGATTAATGCAGGACTAAACAAGTTTAAACCAGGACTAAATTAGGACTATACCTGGACATTGTACGAGATTTTAACCAGGTCTAAACCAGGGCTAAACCAGAGACTAAACCCAGACTATTGAAAATCCGATACAAATCAATTCAATACTAAAACTAGTATCAAAATTATCCTAATCTTTCACTGGTATCAATACTAAAAAAGTTAAAGTGACAGAACTGAGCAGAACCTTTCATAAGTATAAGAGCACAGAGACTAGTATACGCCCATGGACCTGGTTTGGACCTGGTTTAGACCTGGTAAAGACCTGGTAAAGACCTGGTTTAGACCTGGTTCAGACCTGGACCACTGAGGGATTACAGATATAAGGACACATGGGAACAGCAAAGTAAATCCTAAGATTTAATGTGGAAAAGGGCCGTTTTTGTTTTATTTTCATCATGGTATCGGCATCTGTATTGAGTATCGGGTTTATACACTTGCTTTAAGGAATAAATATGGAATTGAAATGTTGTAAACGGCTGACTTTGATCCGAGGAGATGACAATAATTTGACATTTAGATTATAATCTGGTTTCCAACGCCAGACACTCATCCTGACCTACTTTCTCCACAACACAGGACAACTTTAAGCACAAAAGCACAATCACTAACATTATCGTAACCGCAACAGTCATTACATAACATTATATGGCTGCAACTTTGGCTTCCTTGTTTAATATAACCACAGTAAAACAATAAGTCTCATAATCTGCACACGCCCATCACCTTTTCCACTGAACAGAAACTTACTTTTGTCATGTATATTCCACTCCATAATGATCATAAACACGTTTAGGAGACATGCACACGCCCAAATCACGATATAAAACCACATTTTACCTCATAAACGTGTTGTGATTTTAATAAAAGTCCAATAACACTTCGCGTTTTGACAAATGAGCCACTTCCATTCACTTTACGTGCAACATCCACACACGATACACGCCCATTTCACCAACATTACGCCTGGAAATGCAAAGTTTTATTAAGAATTGGCTTTACAACGGCGCTAACTCATAAAAAGCATGTTCATAGTTTAGCAACCTGCTTATTTTGGTTTTTTTTTTTAGGTTTTACCCGTTCTGTATGTGCAGCACAGAGGCCCACATGCAACCAAAAGCATTTACAACAACACATTTGCATATTTGGGTAATGATCGCATGCAAATCAGAGCGTTATATTTGATTTAAAACGAGTAAAAAAGGTGAAAAAGCACGAAACGCACCTTGTAAAACGCCCCGCTGGTCCCTCGCACTTCCACAACCAGCTCATCCATAGCTGCTGCCCACTGTTAGCGGCTAGGCTAGCTGCTCGGATAAATTAGCCTCCCGCGGTGTGCAAAAAGAGGCTCCGGGGGCGGGAAACGGGTCCGGCTCGGGGTATTTCTGACTCCGGGGTGGGTTTATGCGAGGTTCTGTCCACAGGAGAAGTTTGGTAAAGGGATGTAGGAGAAAGCTCAGGGCGGAGCATGTAGCCCGCTAGCCTGTTAGCCTGTTAGCTCGTTAGCAGTTAGCTTGTTAGCCTGTTAGCAGTGTAGTGTTGACGGGAGCGGAGTGGATGCTGCTTCTGTCTGTGACGTCTGACTTTTCTTTCTCTGCTTTCTCCACACGCAGGAGGCGAGAGACACGGGCTTCGTGGAGCTCTCTGCAGGAGGAAAACAGGAATAGAAAGTGCACCATCAACTTTGGCAGGTTTTAGCTCATAAATATGTGTTATTTCTGCAGGAATTACAGATAAGGAGGGCATGTGGTTTAACATATACTTATGAATCTCTGCACAGCAAAAAAGCTTGGGCAAAATTTAAGATATAAACACTTAAATCCATCAGAAAATGACTTTAAATTAGTGAAATGAACTGTCCATGCAGCAAGATAATTTTACTTGACGAGTTCTCTTAAAATAAACGATCTCTTGATGAAAATGAAGCGTCTCTGAACTAGTAAGTAGAGAATAAATCTGAAAACAAGATGAATAACCAGATATAAGTTTGACAGTCTTGGCCAGATCAGAGAAATTTGCAGCTTTAGGAAATAAATGTGAAAAATATGTGCAGTTTTGTTACCTCATAGGCAAAAAAAAAAAAAAGAAACTCAATGAAACTCGGAGCTTTCTCTCTTGTTCTAACGGTGTTTTCTCATCAAAAAACCTGCCTGATGATCTAAATATGTTATGTGTGGCAGTTAATTCCCCAGAGAAGCCGAATATGAATAACCTGATAGAAGTTTCACAATCTCAGCCAGTTCAGAGACAGTTCACAGTGCAGTGTGAACTTGCTTTCCTTTTTCACTGTGGAACACTCAGCTGAGAAAATCTGAAATAAAAAGTTATCAAATCCACACTTACTCACTCTTATCTTAGGATGACCACAATTTCAAAATAAAAAACTGGGACGTCCCCGTTTTTTTGGTGGTTGGTAATAATAAAATTGTGAAACGAGTGCGTAATTAAGAAAAATGGTTTTCCAGAGACCATTCATGACGGACATGCAAGTCAGTATAGTCACATTTTCTTTATGTTTTGGTTGTTTTTAAGCAGACTTTGTATTTTACTCAAACGAATGACAATCTATGCCTCTCTTCACTGTTGGCAGGGATCAGATTGGTCGAAAATAGGGAGACCTGGGACATTTCTTGTATAAAACTGGGACAAATCAGCGGTTTTAGATAAATCTGCTGTGACAGGGGACACGGGGCACAAAACTGGGACTGTCCCGGGGAAAATAGGGGCGTCTGGTCACCCTTATTATTTCTGCTTGAATTACAGATAAGATATGGTGACCAGATGCCCATATTTACCCAGGACAGTCCCAGTTTTGAGCCCTGTGTCCCCTGTCACAGCAGATTTATCCAAAACCACTGATTTATCCCAGTATGTAACAATATCTCACGGTACTATATTTATTACAGTATTTTGTGGAGGCACAAAACTGTGAATCTGCTCCTTTTTCCTCTAAAAATGCCTTCACAAGACTTAATCCAAAGAATGAAGATGTAAAAGTGCTTAGAACAGTTATTTCTTCATGTCGTCTGCACTGATACGGAGCAAAGGATCATGGTCTATGTAGATCCCTTGTTTTTTTTTTAGCATATTTTCTCTGAGATGAATGTTTTTTGTGCACTGTCCTTGTTTTTAATAAATAAATAAAATGAATCAATATATTGTGATGGTCCACGATGTTATTGGGAGACTTTTAACGATTATTGTTAACATTTTTGGGGGGGTTCTGGTCATTTTCTTGCACATTTTTCTGTGTTTTGGTTAAAAAAAATGACACTACAGGTCTGTGCCATTCTCGCCAAAAATAGGGACATTTCTTGTATAAAACTGGGACAAATCACTGGCTTTGGATAAATCTTCTGGGAACGGGGACAGAGGCTTAAAACTGGGACTGCTCTGGATAAATGGGGACGTCTGGCCGTGGTTTGGTCGTGTGGTCGGATAAACACTCCTCATTACGTCTTGTTTTCAAAAAAATAAACAAAGTTGTGAATGACAGTGTTTTTCATTTCCATCCATCCATTTACTTCCTCTTTATACATATATATGGTGCTTGGGGGCAATAGTCTGAGCTCTTAGACTTTGCTTTGCCTCAGATGTTCCACAGTTTGTACCTATCCCCATGAAGACAAACAGTGTAGTGATGGGGGCAAGTTCTGAACTAGTGTAGTGATGGGGCAAGTTCTGAACTAGTGTAGTGATGGGGCAAGTTCTGAACTAGTGTAGTGATGGGGGCAAGTTCTTAACTTCCACGTAAAACACCAATTTGCTTCACACTGAAGAAGCTTAACTCCACTTTAACCCATCTGACAACAGCCACGAGTCTAACAAACAAAACTCTCTGCCTGGTTCACTCATTAGTGTCTGGAAACGTTAGAAAACCACTTTATAAGCACCTCACACTTCCCTCTGCTGATTTCCCACTGCACAGGCCAAAGCCCAAAAGACTCGATTATCGATGTCATTTCTAATCCCATTTATTCACCAGTGAATTATATTATATACACTAAAAAGTACATTCTCAAACCATTTTCTTTCAACAACTTCTTTCTGCACAAAGCTTCTTCAGTGTGAAGCAAATTGCCGTTTTACGTGGAAGTTAAGAACTTGCCCCCATCACTACACTAGTTCAGAACTTGCCCCCATCACTACACTAGTTCAGAACTTGCCCCATCACTACACTAGTTCAGAACTTGCCCCCATCACTACACTAGTTCAGAACTTGCCCCCATCACTGCACTAGTTCAGAACTTGCCCCCATCACTACACTAGTTCAGAACTTGCCCCCATCACTACACTAGTTCAGAACTTGCCCCATCACTACACTAGTTCAGAACTTGCCCCCATCACTACACTAGTTCAGAACTTGCCCCATCACTACACTAGTTCAGAACTTGCCTCCATCACTACACTAGTTCAGAACTTGCCTCCATCACTACACTAGTTCAGAACTTGCCCCCATCACTTCACTAGTTCAGAACTTGCCCCATCACTACACTAGTTCAGAACTTGCCCCATCACTACACTAGTTCAGAACTTGCCCCATCACTACACTAGTTCAGAACTTGCCCCATCACTACACTAGTTCAGAACTTGCCCCCATCACTTCACTAGTTCAGAACTTGCCCCATCACTACACTAGTTCAGAACTTGCCTCCATCACTACACTAGTTCAGAACTTGCCCCATCACTACACTAGTTCAGAACTTGCCCCCATCACTTCACTAGTTCAGAACTTGCCCCATCACTACACTAGTTCAGAACTTGCCCCATCACTACACTAGTTCAGAACTTGCCCCCATCACTTCACTAGTTCAGAACTTGCCCCATCACTACACTAGTTCAGAACTTGCCTCCATCACTACACTAGTTCAGAACTTGCCCCCATCACTTCACTAGTTCAGAACTTGCCCCATCACTACACTAGTTCAGAACTTGCCCCATCACTACACTAGTTCAGAACTTGCCCCATCACTACACTAGTTCAGAACTTGCCCCCATCACTTCACTAGTTCAGAACTTGCCCCCATCACTTCACTAGTTCAGAACTTGCCCCATCACTACACTAGTTCAGAACTTGCCCCATCACTACACTAGTTAAGAACTTGCCCCCATCACTACACTAGTTCAGAACTTGCCCCATCACTACACTAGTTCAGAACTTGCCCCATCACTACACTAGTTTGTTGCTCTGACAGACTCTCTGTCACAGTGAGATCTCCACTGAGGAAACTCTGATCTGTTCCGTTTTTTGGCTTCTAACAGAATTCCACCTCCTCTAGAAACAGACTTTAGCTTCAGATGTGCCGGAGTTGAACTTTAATTAAGAGTTTTGCCACTCAACTAATGCTGAGAAATATTATTAATACAATATCATCAGTTACCTACGTTAATTAATTAATCAGTCAGTAATGTTTGTAAAGTTCTTTTCCATATCACCGACTTATATCTGAATAACACATCACACTGATCAAATAAAACTGGGGTTTATGAATATTTATTGAGCAAGTTAAACAGCATTTAAATACAAAATATGCAAATGAGTGCGGGTTCTCCTAGACTGGGATCTAAGATCAGAGACTGAGCACAACCCAGGAGTGATCTAAAGTCATGTGTGGAGTTAGATCGATAAGCGAGCCTTTCTGTGACAATTTGTGCTCAATACGACCAGAGAGAAGAGCGTGGAGTCCGGCCATGAGGTCCTTCATGTGGTCTCCTCAGGGATGGTCTGAAATCTTCTTCCACTCGGCTGTCATCAGGCTGAAGGATGCCGTACCGTCTGTTTAAAAGAGGAACACGGGGCCTTTCTAGGGTCCATGAGGTTGATCAGCACTGGTCCAGATTCAGGCCAAAAATCCACCAAAGGTGTGAATATTTGAATTTGGAAAAGTATACGAAAGCTTCAGGTTTGCTCGGATTCGCCACAGAAATGTGGATAAAAATGCGGAAAGAGACGGGCAAAACTTTAGAGAGAAGCATTTGCTGGTTTCTCTGTCTTTGTCTCCTCTGAGTCGTCCTGGAGGAAGTGCTCGGTGTGAGGACAGTATCACGACACGTTTTCTGTTCCGTGATGTAAAAATATGTGAAAAACTTTTGTACTGTTTTACACTGAGGAGAGTGAATCTGTGGAGCTCACAGAGACACTGAGGAGAGTGAGTCTGTGGAGCTCACAGAGACACTGAGGAGAGTGAGTCTGTGGAGCTCACAGAGACACTGAGGAGAGTGAGTCTGTGGAGCTCACAGAGACACTGAGGAGAGTGAGTCTGTGGAGCTCACAGAGACACTGAGGAGAGTGAATCTGTGGAGCTCACAGAGACACTGAGGAGAGTGAGTCTGTGGAGCTCACAGAGACACTGAGGAGAGTGAGTCTGTGGAGCTCACAGAGACACTGAGGAGAGTGAATCTGTGGAGCTCACAGAGACACTGAGGAGAGTGAGTCTGTGGAGCTCACAGAGACACTGAGGAGAGTGAGTCTGTCCGAGTGCACAGAGACACTGAGGAGAGTGAGTCTGTGGAGCTCACAGAGACACTGAGGAGAGTGAGTCTGTCCGAGTGCACAGAGACACTGAGGAGAGTGAGTCTGTGGAGCTCACAGAGACACTGAGGAGAGTGAGTCTGTGGAGCTCACAGAGACACTGAGGAGAGTGAGTCTGTGGAGCTCACAGAGACACTGAGGAGAGTGAGTCTGTCCGAGTGCACAGAGACACTGAGGAGCCATAATCCCAGAGCCTAAACCCAGGGATCAGAGTGTGAGTGGATGTGGTGCTGAAGGTGTGGAGGTGGGTCAGTTGGTCAGAGGAGACTGTGTAGAAGGACACAGAGTGAGCAGGACAGTCCACAAACACTGCCACTGTCCCAGAAGAGGAGGACCAGGGCTGAGGGAGGTCAGTTACTTTGTCATTATGAAGAACAGAGAAACCACCTTTAGAACACTCCAGACTCCAGGACTGATCATTGTGTCCAAACCAACTGTCAACACCTCCTTTCCTTCTGATTCTTCTCTCACACACTGATATATAAACCACTCCACTCCACTGGACCTCCCAGTAACAGAGACCAGTCAGACCAGAGGAACACAGAATCTGAGGCCACTGATCAAATCTGTCCTGATGATCTGGATACGGCTGCTTCTGTCTCACATATGTCACCTTCTTGTTGTTGTCGGACAGTTGGAGTTCTCTGTGAGCTGTGTTTGGATCCAGAGTGAGATCACAGAAATCTGATGGAGAGAAGACACAACACAGCAGCAGTTAGTCCCCTGTCCACTGTCAACATGAGACACACGTTTAATTCTGCACCACATGGCTCCATTTGTTCAGGAACCATGGATTTAAAGACTTTCACTCGTTCAGGATTCAGCTCTTTTCTGTCTTTGTTCTTTTATTTCTTCATCCTTTTTACTTTTGTGTTTGGCTCAGATTTACTGGAGGAAAAACATTTCCTTTCACAGCCCCACACCTGTTTAGTCCTGGTTTAGTCCTGGTTTAGTCCTGGTTCAGTCCTGGTTCAGTCCTGGTTTAGTCCTGGTTTAGTCCTGGTTCTTTCCAGGTTCAGTCCTGGTTTAGTCCTGGTTTACTCCTGGTTCAGTCCTGGTTTAGTCCTGGTTTAGTCCTGCTTTAGTCCTGGTTTAGTCCTGGTTTAGACCTGGTTTAGTCCTGGTTTACTCCTGGTTCAGTCCTGGTTTAGTCCTGGTTTTCTCCTGGTTTAGTCCTGGTTTAGTCCTGGTTTACTCCTGGTTCAGTCCTGGTTTAGTCCTGGTTTAGTCCTGGTTTACTCCTGGTTCAGTCCTGGTTTAGTCCTGGTTTAGTCCTGCTTTAGTCCTGGTTTAGTCCTGGTTTAGACCTGGTTTAGTCCTGGTTTACTCCTGGTTCAGTCCTGGTTTAGTCCTGGTTTTCTCCTGGTTTAGTCCTGGTTTAGTCCTGCTTTAGTCCTGGTTTAGTCCTGATTTAGTCCTGGTTTAGTCTTGGTTTAGTCCTGCTTTTGTCCTGGTTTAGTCCTGGTTCAGTCCTGGTTTAGTCCTGGTTCTCTCCTGGTTTAGTCCTGGTTTAGTCCTGGTTTAGTCCTGGTTCAGTCCTGGTTTAGTCCTGCTTTAGTCCTGCTTTAGTCCTGGTTTAGTCCTGATTTAGTCCTGGTTTAGTCCTGGTTTAGTCCTGCTTTTGTCCTGGTTTAGTCCTGGTTCAGTCCTGGTTTAGTCCTGGTTCTCTCCTGGTTTAGTCCTGGTTTAGTCCTGGTTTAGTCCTGGTTCAGTCCTGGTTTAGTCCTGGTTCAGTCCTGGTTCAGTCCTGGTTTAGTCCTGGTTTAGTCCTGGTTTAGTCCTGGTTCAGTCCTGGTTCTCTCCTGGTTTAGTCCTGGTTTAGTCCTGGTTCAGTCCTGGTTCTCTCCTGGTTTAGTCCTGGTTTAGTCCTGGTTTAGTCCTGGTTCAGTCCTGGTTCAGTCCTGGTTCAGTCCTGCTTTAGTCCTGGTTTAGTCCTGATTTAGTCCTGGTTTAGTCCTGGTTTAGTCCTGCTTTTGTCCTGGTTTAGTCCTGGTTCAGTCCTGGTTTAGTCCTGGTTCTCTCCTGGTTTAGTCCTGGTTTAGTCCTGGTTTAGTCCTGGTTCAGTCCTGGTTTAGTCCTGGTTCAGTCCTGGTTTAGTCCTGGTTTAGTCCTGGTTTAGTCCTGGTTCAGTCCTGGTTCTCTCCTGGTTTAGTCCTGGTTTAGTCCTGGTTCAGTCCTGGTTCTCTCCTGGTTTTGTCCTGGTTTAGTCCTGGTTTAGTCCTGGTTCAGTCCTGGTTCAGTCCTGGTTCAGTCCTGGTTTAGTCCTGGTTTAGTCCTGGTTCTTTCCAGGTTTAGTCCTGGTTTAGTCCTGGTTTAGTCCTGGTTTAGTCCTGGTTCTGTTCATCACTACAGGTTTTTCTTCTGCTCTTTTCAGGTTCATTTCCTGATTATTTGTGTTGTGATTTTTCCTCTTGTGCTGATTGTGATTTAATGTGTTTCTTCTTCTGTGAAGCTCTTTGAATGACTCTGTCTGAACTGAGCTCTACAAATAAACTTGTGTTCGACTGTAAAAAGTGTTGGTGCTTCTCCTGAGCTCCAGCAGCAGGAGTTCTGATGGGGTTGGTGCTCCTCCTGAGCTCCAGCAGCAGGAGTTCTGATGGGGTCGGTGCTCCTCCTGAGCTCCAGCAGCAGGAGTTCTGATGGGGTCGGTGCTCCTCCTGAGCTCCAGCAGCAGGAGTTCTGATGGGGTCGGTGCTCCTCCTGAGCTCCAGCAGCAGGAGTTCTGATGGGGTTGGTGCTCCTCCTGAGCTCCAGCAGCAGGAGTTCTGATGGGGTCGGTCCTCCTCCTGAGCTCCAGCAGCAGGAGTTCTGATGGGGTTGGTGCTCCTCCTGAGCTCCAGCAGCAGGAGTTCTGATGGGGTCGGTCCTCCTCCTGAGCTCCAGCAGCAGGAGTTCTGATGGGGTTGGTGCTTCTCCTGAGCTCCAGCAGCAGGAGTTCTGATGGGGTTGGTGCTTCTCCTGAGCTCCAGCAGCAGGAGTTCTGATGGGGTTGGTGCTTCTCCTGAGCTCCAGCAGCAGGAGTTCTGATGGGGTTGGTGCTCCTCCTGAGCTCCAGCAGCAGGAGTTCTGATGGGGTTGGTGCTCCTCCTGAGCTCCAGCAGCAGGAGTTCTGATGGGGTTGGTGCTTCTCCTGAGCTCCAGCAGCAGGAGTTCTGATGGGGTTGGTGCTTCTCCTGAGCTCCAGCAGCATGAGTTCTGATGGGGTTGGTGCTTCTCCTGAGCTCCAGCAGCAGGAGTTCTGATGGGGTTGGTGCTCCTCCTGAGCTCCAGCAGCAGGAGTTCTGATGGGGTTGGTGCTCCTCCTGAGCTCCAGCAGCAGGAGTTCTGATGGGGTTGGTGCTCCTCCTGAGCTCCAGCAGCAGGAGTTCTCATGGGGTTGGTGCTTCTCCTGAGCTCCAGCAGCAGGAGTTCTGATGGGGTTGGTGCTCCTCCTGAGCTCCAGCAGCAGGAGTTCTGATGGGGTTGGTGCTCCTCCTGAGCTCCAGCAGCAGGAGTTCTGATGGGGTTGGTGCTCCTCCTGAGCTCCAGCAGCAGGAGTTCTGATGGGGTTGGTGCTCCTGGTGCTGACACATGTGTCTCTGTGTTCAGGAGCTTGTTGTTTTGCAGTGTTTGTGTGAGATCTGTTGTTGTTCTCGTGATGAGGAGGACTGACAGCAGAGGCACAGCTCAGAGCAGAACAGGGGACTGGTTTAAATCCACTGTCTCCAGAAGAAGAATGAAGATCACTGTTGGACATGTTTGACACTGGACTGTTCAGGATCTGCTTTAACAACAGCTCTGGGTTTAGTCCTGATGTAGAGTTGGAGGATTAGTGATAATAAAACTCTAAAACTGGACACTAAACTCTTCATGTGTTCTTAATGTATTAAATGCTGAGTAAAATGCAGAACTGTATCTGCATTGATTTGATACTCACTCTTCCAGGGGCAAACTGTCAACCAGTGAACACCTGCAGGCTCCAGTCTGAAGGAGAACACAGATGTTTCATTACTGTGGCTCATTAAGGCTGAACGTTGAATCTGTTCAAATGGGCTGATTCTTTATGATACTAGTGTGGACGGTACAGTTACGGCTTCACAGGAGCCACAGTGTGAGCGGGGCCCATACCTGAGAGTGTTCAGTGTGCAGTGGGGCTCCTCCTGTAGAGCACACAGGAGCTTTACTCCTGTGTCTCCTGGATGGTTGTAGCTGAGGTCCAGTTCTATCAGATGGGAGGGGTTGGACCTCAGAGCTGAGGCCAGAGAAGCACAGCCTTCCTCTGAGAGCAGACACCCTGACAGTCTGAGGACACAGATTATTGGAATGAGGAACATTCATGAGGAACATTCAACCCAAATGAGACAAACAACAAGTCCCAGATCTTTATGGGACTTTATCAAATGTTCTTTTCCAATGCAAATACCAACAGGTTCTGTAATAATAGTGAAGAATATGAACCCCTCTGACCTGAGCTGTTCCAGTTTACACTGAGGACTCTTCAGTCCAACACACAACATCTTCAGCCCTGAGTCCTTCAGGTGGTTGTGACTGAGGTCCAGGACTGTCAGACTAGAGGACTGGGAGCTGAGGACTGAGGACAGAGCTTCACAGCTTCTCTCTGACAGGTCACAGCCGCTCAGTCTGGAGGAGGAGACAGGAGCTCATGAGAGAAGAACTCAGAACACAACTGACAAGTTCAGATACGTCCTTTCACTGCCAATCTCCACAACTGATCTGAAAAGAAACAAATCTGCAGTATTTATGAAATCAAAAACATGATTTGTTTCCTGGCTGTTGTATTGACACTTTTTAATGATGCACAGTTAGTTCTTCATTTCACGTTTTATACAAATTATCAACAAAGAGCCGGAATATTAGGAAATAAACTTTTTTTTACTGTGACATAAACCTGGGTTTGTCTGGACTGTCTTCAAACAGTAATAAAACAAAATATTAGGGTAAAAAATGTCTGTATAATTCTGACCTGAGCTGTTCCAGTTTACACTGAGGACTCTTCAGTCCAACACACAACATCTTCAGCCCTGAGTCCTTCAGGTCGTTGTGACTGAGGTCCAGGACTGTCAGACTAGAGGACTGGGAGCTGAGGACTGAGGACAGAGCTTCACAGCTTCTCTCTGACAGGTCACAGCCGCTCAGTCTGGAGACAGAAAACATAGTTTATGCAGAAGTTGAATCAAACCGTCCTCTGTTAAACAAAGGTTACTCACAGAGCTTTGTTGGAGGCCTTGACCACTGGCAGCAGCCTCAGGAGAACCTCCTCTGAAGCACAGTACTTCTTCAGCTCAAACTGCTCCAGATCTTCTTCTGATGACAGTAAGATGAAGGCCAGAGCTGACCACTCAGCAGGAGACAGTCGACCTTCAGACAGACGTCCTGAACTCAGGACCTGTTGGACCTGCTCCACCAGAGAACGATCATTCAGTTCATTCAGACAGTGGAGCAGGTTGATGCTCCTCTCTGCAGACACATCCTCACTCAGCTTTTTCTTGATGTACTCAGCTGTTTCCTGATTGGTCTGGGAGCTACTTCCTGTCTGTGTCAGCAGACCCTGTAGAAGGCTCTGATTGGTCGACAGTGAAAGACCCAGGAGGAAGCGGAGGAGCAGGTCCAGGTGTCCGTTTGGACTCTGTAAGGCCTGGTCCACAGCCGTCTGATAAAACTGCACTGATTTGCTGCTAAAAACCTTTGTCCATGATGATGTTTGTTTCTCTGAGAGCAGGTTGACCCCAGAGCTGAAGAAGGTCTGATGGACGTGAAGAGCAGCCAGAAACTCCTGCACACTCAGATGGATGAAGCAGTAGACCTTGTCCTGGTACAGGCCTGGCTCCTCTCTAAAGACCTGTGTGAACACTCCGGAGTAAACTGAGGCTGCTGCAGCGTCCAGCCCACACTCGCTCAGGTCACTCTCGTAGAAGATCAGGTTTCCTTTCTGCAGCTGCTCAAAGGCCAGTTTTCCCAGAGACTCCACCATCTTCCTGGTCTCTGGAGTCCAGTGTGGGTCTGTCTCAGATCCTTCTTCATACTTGATGTTCTGGACTTTGGCCTGAACCACCAGGAAGTGGATGTACATCTGAGTCAGGGTCTTGGGCAGCTCTCCTCTCGCTCTGCTTCTCAACATGTGCTCCAGGACTGCAGCAGCGATCCAGCAGAAGATCGGCAGGTGGCACATGATGTGGAGGCTTCTGGACGTCTTGATGTGGGAGATGATTGTGTCGGCCTGGTCTCTGAACCTCTTCCTGAAGTACTGCTCCTTCTGCGGGTCGGTGAACCCTCTGACCTCTGTCACCATGGAGACGCACTCAGCAGGGATCTGATTGGCCGCGGCGGGTCGTGTGGTTATCCAGAGGCTAGCGGAGGGAAGCAGCCTCCCCCTGATGAGGTTCACCAGCAGCACGTGCACTGAGGCCGACTCTGCGGGGTCGCTCAGGACCTCGGTTTTGGTGAAGTCCAGAGGAGGTCTGCACTCGTCCAGACCGTCAAAGATGAAGAGCACCTGGAGGTCTTCAAAGCTGCAGAGTTCTGCTGGTGTTTGACTAAAGAAGTGACGAACAAGTGTCACCAAGCTGAAGCTTGTGTCCTTCAGCACATTGAGCGCTCTGAAAGTGAACGGGAACAGCAGCTGTATGTCCTGGTTGGCTTCACCTTTAGCCCAGTCCAGACTGAACTTCTGAGTGAGCACTGTTTTCCCGATGCCAGCCACTCCCTTTGTCAGCACTGTTCTGATGGCTCCATGTGTGTGAGCTGGGCCTTTAAACATGTCTTCACATGTGATGGCCGTCTCTGCTGGGCCTGGAGTCCTGGAGGCTGTTTCCATGTGTCTGACCTCATGTTCCTGGTTGACCTCTGAAGACCCTCCCTCTGTGATGTAGAGCTCTGTGTAGATCTCATTCAGAAGGGTGGAGTTTCCTGCTTTAGCGATGCCCTCAAACACACACTCAAACTTCTGCTGCAGGTCAGACTTCAGGTTACGCCGATAAACTCGGGAAGAACTCCCTGAATGAAGACACAGACACAGACCTGAGTCTCAGAGAAGATAAAATGACTGTGAGCACCTTGTTAAATGTGTTAAATGGTCCTACAGCTCCACAGACGCTCAGCCAGCTCCTTCTGCTTCATCCTCCTCAGGAAGTTCAGTGTGATCCTCAGAACAGCCTCACTGCAGCTCCTCTGCTCTTCATCCTCATCCTCCACAGGATCTAAGCCTTCTGGGTCATCTGTACTCAGAACCTTGTGGAGCTTCTTCAGCTCCTTCTGGACCAAAGTGAAGATGTCCTCCTCCAGAAGCTGAACAGACACATTATAAACAGCACAAATGCACTCAGTGTCAGATCTGTGTGGAACAAGCTCTCGTTCATCTGAACATTTCCATTTAACTTTAGTGAATGACAGACCTTAAATATGGAGTCCAGCTGTGTCTGATGGTGCTGACCACTGGAGACCTGAGGACCCGGCTGCTCCCCTCTGCCACAGAGACACATTAAACATGCAAAATGATTTATTTATTATTTATATGTTGGTCTTATGATCAGTTTGAAAACTCACGGCTCTGTGGCAAAATTATGTGGTTCAAACATAGACATGTGACTCCTGAAGTTCATTGGTTCAAACATAGACCGGTCACTCCTGAAGTTCATTGGTTCTCCCTTAGACATGTGACTCCTGAGGGACTCACAGCTGGGACCAGGTTCAGACGGAGGACGTTTCTGGTGGATCCTGAGACACAGAAGAAAACACACTTCAGTCACAGTAAAACACGTGGGACTGTTCTGACTCAGATACTTCAGGAGGTTCTACAAAGTGTTCATGAGGCCTTCACCCCAGACGCTTCAGTGCGGCAGATTCAGCACCAAACATCCAGTTTATATCGTTTTAAAGTTTTCATTCTGGAACAAAGAACAGACTTGTGTGTGTCATTGTGATTTTAATGTGATTCTCTGTGAACTGTGGACCCTCCTGGACGTGTTTTTAGCTTCATTCAAACCACGTCACCCACATTAGATCAGATGTTTGTGAACATAAAGTCCTGACGTGATGAGGAGGTGTGAGTGGGACTTACTGTGGACCATCTTCTCTTTTAAAGTTAATAAATGCATCTTTAGAGTCGTCACTCTTGAGTGACTCGGCGCTGGTCCCAGGAGCAGGTCTGTGGACACAGATGGAGCAGTGGCTTTAGTCTGAGCTCTGACATGGAGAACAGTGGTGGAGTTAGAGATGGTGTCGTACCTCTGAGCTTTGGGGGGGTGAGTGGTTTTAGAGGGAGGGGCTCCGTCCTCTCTGTGCTCTCTCTGATCCATGCTCTGTTCATTTGCTTCAAAAGGAAAAACACACAAAACATTCAACAACAGCGACGTTTAAACACGTCACAAATGTTCCTCTGCTAAACACAGTCACATTATTATGTTTGGAAACGGACTCGTTTGGTCCAGATCACAGTTTCTCGTCTTTATTCACACCTGAAATAAAGTCCGGACTTTCAGGGGAATCGAACTCTCGTTAACTCTAGTTAATAGTGCAACTTTAACACTGAAGAGTTCAACTCTGTGGTTTACAAGAACGACGTGTAAAATATGGTTTACAAAGAACAACGTGTAAAAGTATTTGCTGAATGAACTGAATCCACATTTCTCTTCTCCTTTGGGTTCGTCCTTGCTGCGTCCTTATTGTGAGTGGGCTTGCCTCTCCACAAACCTGACTCTCATTTGTCCTGAAGGAGGCGCTCCTCCTCCTCCTCCTCCTCCTCCTGCCTCCTCCACAAATGCACAGTGACTCTAATGATGCATCTGAAGGGGAAATGCTGCAGAACCAAAGCTGCTGCGACACGTCCCACATGTGCACAGAAGCTGCTTATGTTTGAATGTGTTTTTCTCCACAGTTTGAGGAAATAAGACACAGGAATAACAGCCACACCTTTGGACTGGAGCAGCACATCACCAGACCAACGCCTCACACTGCACACCAGAAAAAATCATTTGAGACGTTTCAGCAGCTCCTGTGTTTAAGGCCATGTACACACGTAGCCGGGTATTTTTAAAACCGAACATTTCCCCCCTTCCGTTTATAAAAATAGTTTTATCCACACCACCTCGTCTTCGAAAAAAATACTTTCTACACATAACCGAACATCTGCGTTTTCAACCACATTCATAACCATTCCAAACCTGTAGATGGCGTTATTTCCATCACTTCGCCGTCACTTCCGCCTAAACTTATCTTATTGCTCTTGGAGCAGTAGTCGGACTTCTGCAATTAAACATGTACATAGCACCTGCACAATAATTAATGCTCCCACAGCTCTCAAGAAACGACTCCGGTCCATAGTCTGCTCTGGCTTTGGCTTTTGCAGTTGCCTAAACAAATGTCGCACGTTTGACGTCAGGGCAGATTCATATTTTTTGGCGCAGACAGTGACGTTTTAAAACACAAAACCCCAGTTATCTCTGTCCACACAAACAGGCATAAACGGAGTTTTGGCCGGAGTTTTCCCTGAATACTCGTTTCTGATGCGTGTTCGTGTGGATGACAGGTCAAAACGCAGGTTTATCAGATACCCGGATACGTGTGGACAAGGCCTTAAAAGTCTTTAATCCAAACGCACAGATTTGATTCATTTAGACAAAAGTGCAGAAAAGTCTCCCCAAAGTCAAGAGGAACTAGTCATGATTAACTACAGAGTTTTACAGAGGAACTTCCCCAACACGACTCACAACGTCACAGTGAAGAGTTCACCTCCTGAAACAAACACGACCATGTTTGAACGACTAAAAGCAGCTCTTGGTTTCTTCATTAAGGCTCAGACAGAAACTGGAGCAAACCTGAAGGAAAATCCTGCTTTTCTAACTCAACAGAAACAGTCCAAACACAGTGTAGAAAGAATAAAGTCGTACCGTGTGTGAAACAGCAGAACGAGCGCAGAGGAAACGCGTCTGGACACGAGCAAATGTCGAGCTTTTCAATCTTCTGTTTTTCTCTTCTACAAACACTGAGTTTGTACTTTGGAACTGATAAGAGTCTAATAAAGTATAGAGTGTGTGTGTGAAGAGTGTGTGTGTGTGTGTGTGTGTGTGTGAAGAGTGCATGTGTTTGTGTGTGTGAAGAGTGTGTGTGTGTGTGTGTATAGTGTGTGTGTGTGTATAGTATACGTGCATATAGTGTGTGTGCGTGTGTATGTGTGTGTGTATAGTGTGTGTGTGTATAGTGTGTGTGTGTATAGTGCGTGTGCGTATAGTGTGTGTGTGTATAGTGCGTGTGCGTATAGTGTGTGTGTGTATAGTGTGTGTGCGTATAGTGTGTGTGTGCGTATAGTGTGTGTGTGTATAGTGTATGTGTGTATAGTATACGTGCACATAGTGTGTGTGCTTGTGTGCGTGTATAGTGTGTGTGTGTGTATACTGTGTGTGTGTGCAGAGTGTGTGTGTATACTGTGTGTGTGTGCGTATAGTGTGTGTGTGTGTGTATGGTATACGTGCATATAGTGTGTGTGTGTGTGTATGGTATACGTGCATATAGTGTGTGTGTGTGTGTATAGTATACGTGCATATAGTGTGTGCGTGTGTATAGTGTGTGTGTGTATAGTGTGTGTATGTATAGTGCGTGTGCGTAAAGTGTGTGTGTATAGTGTGTATGCATATAGTGTGTGTGTATAGTGTGTGTGTGTATAGTGTATGTGCATATAGTGTGTGTGTGTATAATGTATGTGCGTATAGTGTGTGTGTGTATGTGTGTGTGTGCGTATAGTGTGTGTGTGTATGTGCGTATAGTGTGTGTGTGTGTGCGTATAGTGTGTCTGTGTGTGCGTGTGTCTGTGTGTGTGTGTGCGTGTATGTTTGTATAGTATACGTGCATATAGTGTGTGTGTATAGTGTGTGTGTGTGTGTGGGTGTGTGTGTGCGTGTGTGTGTGTGTGCGTGTGTGTGTGTTTGTGTGTGTGTATAGTGTGTGTGAGTGTGTGTGTGTGCGTGTGTGTGAGTGTGTGTTTGTGTGTGTGTTTGTGAAGAGTGTGTGTGTTCGTGTGTCTGTGTGTGTGTATAGTGTGTGTGTGTATAGTGTGTGTGTGTGTGTGTGTGAAGAGTGCGTGTGTTTGTGTGTGTGAAGAGTGTGTGTGTGTGTGTATAGTGTGTGTGTGTGTATAGTATACGTGCATATAGTGTGTGTGCGTGTGTGTATAGTGTGTGTGTGTATAGTATACGTGCATATAGTGTGTGTGCGTGTGTATGTGTGTGTGTATAGTGTGTGTGTGTATAGTGTGTGTGTATATAGTGCGTGTGCGTATAGTGTGTGTGTGTATAGTGTGTGTGCGTATAGTGTGTGTGTGCGTATAGTGTGTGTGTGTATAGTGTATGTGTGTATAGTATACGTGCACATAGTGTGTGTGCTTGTGTGTGTGTGTATAGTGTGTGTGTGTGTATACTGTGTGTGTGTGCAGAGTGTGTGTGTATACTGTGTGTGTGTGCGTATAGTGTGTGTGTGTGTATGGTATACGTGCATATAGTGTGTGTGTGTGTGTGTATAGTATACGTGCATATAGTGTGTGCGTGTGTATAGTGTGTGTGTGTATAGTGTGTGTATGTATAGTGCGTGTGCGTATAGTGTGTGTGTATAGTGTGTATGCATATAGTGTGTGTGTATAGTGTGTGTGTGTATAGTGTATGTGCATATAGTGTGTGTGTGTATAATGTATGTGCGTATAGTGTGTGTGTGTATGTGTGTGTGTGCGTATAGTGTGTGTGTGTATGTGCGTATAGTGTGTGTGTGTGTGTGTGCGTATAGTGTGTCTGTGTGTGCGTGTGTCTGTGTGTGTGTGTGCGTGTATGTTTGTATAGTATACGTGCATATAGTGTGTGTGTATAGTGTGTGTGCGTGTGTGGGTGTGTGTGTGCGTGTGTGTGTGTGCGTGTGTGTGTGTTTGTGTGTGTGTATAGTGTGTGTGAGTGTGTGTGTGTGCGTGTGTGTGAGTGTGTGTTTGTGTGTGTGTTTGTGAAGAGTGTGTGTGTTCGTGTGTCTGTGTGTGTGTGTGTGTGTGTGTGTGTATAGTGTGTGAGTGTGTGTGTGTGTATAGTGTGTGAGTGTGTGTGTGTGTGTGCGTTTGTGTGTGCGTGCGTGTGTGCGTTTGTGAGTGTGTGTGTGTGTTTGTGTGTAAAGAGTGTGTGTGTGTGTATACTGTGTGTGTGTGTGTATAATGTGTTTGTGTGTGTAGACTGTGTGTGTTTGTATAGGGTGTGTGTGTGTATAGTGTGTGTATAGTGTGTGTGTGTATAGTGTGTGTGCGTGTGTGAGTGTGTGTATGTATAGTGTGTGTGTGTGTGAGTGTGTGTGCGTTTGTGTGTGCGTGTGTGTGTGTGTGTGTGTATAGTGTGTGTGCGTATAGTGTGTGTGTGTGTGTGTGTGTGTATAGTGTGTGTGTGTGTGTGTAGTATACGTGCATATAGTGTGTGGGCGTGTGTATGTGTGTGTGTGTATAGTGTGTGTGTGTGTGTATAGTGTGTGTGTGTATAGTGTGTGTAAGTATAGTGTGTGTGTGTGTGTATAGTGTGTGTGCGTATAGTGTGTGTGTGTATAGTATACGTGCATATGGTGTGTGTGTGTGTGTGTAGTGTGTGTGTTTATAGTATACTTGCATATAGTGTGTGTGTGTGTGTGTGTGTATGTGTGTGTGTATAGTGTGTGTGTATAGTGTGTGTGCATATAGTGCGTGTGTGTGTGTATAGTGTGTGTGCGTATAGTGTGTGTGTGTGTGTAGAGTGTGTGTGTGTGTAGACTGTGTGTGTGTGTGTGTAGAGGGTGTGTGTGTGTGTATAGTTTGTGCATAGTGTGTGTGCGTGTGTGTGTGTGTTTGTGTGTGTGTGCATAGTGTGTGTGTGTGTGCATATAGTGTGTGCATATAGTGTGTGTGTGCGTATAGTGTGTGTGTTTGTGTGTGTGTATAGAGTCTGTGTGTAGTGTGTGTGTGTATAGTGTGTGTGTGTGTGTGTATAGTGTGTGTGTGTGTATAGTGTGTGTGTGTGTATAGTGTGTGTGTGTGTGTATTGTGTGTGTGTGTATAGTGTGTGTGTAAAGTGTGTCTGTGTATAGTGTGTGTGTATGTATAGTGTGTGTCTGTGTATAGTGTGTGTGTGTGTGTGTATAGTGTGTGTGTGTATAGTGTGTGTGTGTGTGTGTGTATAGTGTGTGTGTGTATTGTGTTTGTGTATAGTGTGTGTGTATAGTGTGTGTGTGTAGTGTGTGTGTATAGTGTGTGTGTATAGTGTGTGTGTGTGAGTGTGTGTGTATAGTGTGTGTGTGCGTGTGTGAGTGTGTGTGTGTGCTTGTGTGTTTGTGTGTGTGAAGAGTGTTTGTGTGTATAGTGTGTGTGTGTGTGTACAGTGTGTGTGTGTGTATAGTGTGTGTGTGTGTGTATAGTGTGTGTGTGTATAGTGTGTGTGTGTATAGTATACGTGCATATAGAGTGTGTGCGTGTGTGTGTGTGAGTGTATAGTGTGTGTGTCTATAGTGTGTGTGTGTATAGTGTGTGTGTATAGTGTGTATAGTGTGTGTGTATAGTACACGTGCATATAGTGTTTGTGCGTGTGTATGTGTGTGTGTGTATAGTGTGTGTGTGTGTATAGTGTGTGTGTGTATAGTGTGTGTCCGTATAGTGTGTGTGTGTGTATAGTTTGTGTGCGTATAGTGTGTGTGTGCATAGTATACGTGCATATAGTGTGTGCGTGTGTATGTGTGTGTGTGTGTATAGTGTGTGTGTGTATCTTATACGTGCATATAGTGTGTTTGTGTGTGTATAGTGTGTGTGTGTTTGTGTGCGTATAGTGTGTGTGTGTGTATAGTGTGTGTATAGTGTGTGTGTGTGTATAGTGTGTGTATAGTGTGTATAGTATACTTGCATATAGTGCGTGTGTGTGAGTGTATAGTGTGTGTGTGTGTGTGTATAGTGTGTGTGTGTATAGTGTGTGTGTGTATAGTGTGTGTGTGTATAGTGTGTGTGTGTGTATAGTATACGTGCATATAGTGTGTGTGCGTGTGTATGTGTGTGTGTGTATAGTGTGTATGTGTGTGTGTATAGTGTGTCTGTGTATAGTATACGTGCATATAGTGTGTGTGCGTGTGTATGTGTGTGTGTGTATAGTGTGTATAGTGTGTGTGCGTGTGTGTGTATAGTGTGTGTGTGTGTGTTTGTGTGCGTATAGTGTGTGTGTGTGTAGTGTGTGTGTGTGTGTATAGTGTGTGTGTGTGTGTAGTGTGTGTGTATAGTGTCTGTGTGTTTAGTGTGTGTGTGTGTGACTGTGTGTGTGTATAGTGTGTGTGTGTGTGAGTGTGTGGGTGTGTGTGCGTGTGTGTGTGCGTGTGTGCGTGCGTGTGTATGTGAGTGTGTGTGTGTGTGCGTGTGTTTGTGTGTGTGAACAGTGTGTGTGTGTAGTGTGTGTGTGTGTGTGTATAGTGTGTGTGTGTGTATAGTGTGTGTGTGTATAGTGTGTATGTGTGTGTGTGTGTAGTGTGTGTGTGTGTGCTTATAGTGTGTGTGTATGGTACACGTGCATATAGTGTGTGTGTCTGTATAGTATACGTGCATATAGTGTGTGCGTGTGTGTGTGCATAGTGTGTGTGTGTGTATAGTGTGTGTGTATATAGTGCGTGTGCGTATAGTGTGTGTGTGTGTATAGTGTGTGTGCGTATACTGTGTGTGTGTGTGCGTATAGTGTGTGTGTGTGCGTGTGTGTGTGTGTATAGTGTGTGTATGTGTGTATACTGTGTGTGTGTGTATACTGTGTGTGTGTGTGTAGAGTGTGCGTGTGTCTGTGCTTATACTGTGTGTGTGTCTGTAGAGTGTGTGTGTGTGTGTGTGCGTATAGTGTGTGTGTGTGTGTGCCTGTGTGCGTGCGTGTGTGTGCGTGTGTGTTTGTATAGTATACGTGCATATAGTGTGTGTGTGTGTATACTATACGTGCATATAGTCTGTGTGTGTGTGTGTCTGTGTATAGTATAGATGCATATAGTGTGTGTGTGTGTGCGTGTATAGAGTACATGCATATAGTGTGTATGTGTGTGTGTGTGTAGTATAAATGCATATAGTGCGTGTGTGTGTATAGTATACGTGCATATAGTGTATGTGTGTGTGTGTATAGTATACATGCATATAGTGTATGTGTGTGTGTGTATAGTATACGTGCATATAGTGTATGTGTGAGTGTATAGTATACATGCATATAGTGTGTGTGTGTGTGTGTATAGTATACGTGCATATAGTGTATGTGTGTGTGTGTATAGTATACATGCATATAGTGTGTGTGTGTGTGTATAGTATACGTGCATATCGTGTATGTGTGAGTGTATAGTATACATGCATATAGTGTGTATGTGTGTGTGTGTGTGTGTGTGTAGTATAGATGCATATAGTGTGTGTGTGTATAGTATACGTGCATATAGTGTATGTGTGTGTGTGTATAGTATACATGCATATAGTGTGTGTGTGTGTATAGTATACGTGCATATAGTGTATGTGTGTGTGTGTATAGTATACATGCATATAGTGTGTGTGTGTGTGTGTATAGTATACGTGCATATAGTGTATGTGTGAGTGTATAGTATACATGCATATAGTGTGTATGTGTGTGTGTGTGTGTGTGTAGTATAGATGCATATAGTGTGTGTGTGTATAGTATACGTGCATATAGTGTATGTGTGTGTGTGTGTATAGTATACATGCATATAGTGTGTGTGTGTGTGTGTGTGTGTGTGTGTGTGTGTGTGTGTGTGTTTGCGTGTATAGTATACGTGCATATAGTGTGTGTGTGTGTGTTTGCGTGTATAGTATACATGCATATCCTGGTTTAGACCTGGTTTAGTCCTGGTTTAGACCTGGTTTAGTCCTGGTGTAGTCCTGGTTTAGACCTGGTTTAGACCTTGTTTAGTTCT
Source organism: Odontamblyopus lacepedii (assembly GCA_034769755.1). Taxonomy (NCBI): domain Eukaryota; kingdom Metazoa; phylum Chordata; class Actinopteri; order Gobiiformes; family Gobiidae; genus Odontamblyopus; species Odontamblyopus lacepedii. The sequence continues at coordinate 39,932,487 of CM068355.1, read as the reverse complement.
GGTTTAGTCCTGGTTTAGATCTGGTTTAGTCCTGGATTAGACCTGGTTTAGTCCTGGTTTAGACCTGGTTTAGTCCTGGTTTAGTCCTGGTTTAGACCTGGTTTAGACCTGGTTTAGTCCTGGTTTAGACCTGGTTTAGTCCTGGTGTAGTCCTGGTTTAGACCTGGTTTAGACCTTGTTTACTTCTGGTTTAGTCCTGGTTTAGATCTGGTTTAGTCCTGGTTTAGACCTGGTTTAGTCCTGGTTTAGACCTGGTTTAGTCCTGGTTTAGACCTGGTTTAGACCTGGTTTAGTCCTGGTTTAGTCCTGGTTTAAACCTGGTTTAGTCCTGGTTTAGACCTGGTTTAGTCCTGGTGTAGTCCTGGTTTAGACCTGGTTTAGACCTTGTTTAGTTCTGGTTTAGTCCTGGTTTAGATCTGGTTTAGTCCTGGTTTAGACCTGGTTTAATCCTGGTTTAGACCTGGTTTAGTCCTGGTTTAGTCCTGGTTTAGACCTGGTTTAGACCTGGTTTAGTCCTGGTTTAGTCCTGGTTTAGTCCTGGTTTAGACCTGGTTTAGACCTGGTTTAGTCCTGGTTTAGTCCTGGTTTAGACCTGGTTTAGTCCTGGTTTAGACCTGGTTTAGTCCTGGTGTAGTCCTGGTTTAGACCTGGTTTAGACCTTGTTTAGTTCTGGTTCAGTCCTGGTTTAGATCTGGTTTAGTCCTGGTTTAGACCTGGTTTAGTCCTGGTTTAGACCTGGTTTAGTCCTGGTTTAGTCCTGGTTTAGACCTGGTTTAGACCTGGTTTAGTCCTGGTTTAGTCCTGGTTTAGACCTGGTTTAGTTCTAGTTTAGTCCTGTTTATACCTAGTGTAGTACTAGTTTAGACCTGGTTCAGTCCTGGTTCTGGTTTAGACCTGGTTTAGTCTCGGTCAAGTCCTGTTTTGTCCTGGTTTAGTCTTAGTTTAGTCCCGGTTTAGACCTGGTTCAGTCCTGGTTTAGTCCTGGTTTAGTCCCGGTTTAAACCTGGTTCAGACCTGGTTTAATCCTGGTTTAGTCCTGGTTTAGACCTGGTTTAGTCCTGGTTAAGTCCCGGTTCAGTCCCGGTTCAGACTGGGTTCAGTCCTGGTTCAGTCCTGGTTTAGTCCTGGTTTAGTCCTGGTTTAGTCCTGGTTAAGACCTTATTTAGTTTTGGTTTAGTCCTGGTTTCGACCTGTTGTAGTCCTGGTTTAGATCTGGTTTAGTCCCGGTTTAGTCCTGGTTTAGTCCTGGTTTAGACCTGGTTTAGTCCTGGTTTAGTCCTGGTTTAGACCTTGTTTAGTTTTGGTTTAGTTCTGGTGTAGTCCTGGTTTAGATCTGGTTTAGTCCTGGTTTATACATGGTTTACACGTGGTTTAGACCTGGTTTAGTCCTGGTTTAGTCCTGGTTTAGTCCTGGTTTAGACCTTGTTTAGTTTTGGTTTAGTTCTGGTGTAGTCCTGGTTTAGATCTGGTTTAGTCCTGGTTTAGTCCTGGTGTAGTCCTGGTTTAGATCTGGTTTAGACCTGGTTTAGTCCTGGTTTAGTCCTGGTTTAGACCTTGTTTAGTTTTGGTTTAGTTCTGGTGTAGTCCTGGTTTAGATCTGGTTTAGTCCTGGTTTATACATGGTTTACACGTGGTTTCGACCTGTTGTAGTCCTGGTTTAGATCTTGTTTAGTCCCGGTTTTGTCCTGGTTTAGTCCTGGTTTAGACCTGGTTTAGTCCTGGTTTAGTCCTGGTTTAGACCTTGTTTAGTTTTGGTTTAGTTCTGGTGTAGTCCTGGTTTAGACCTGGTTTAGTCCTGGTTTAGTCCTGGTTTAGTCCTGGTTTAGACCTGGTTTAGACCTTATTTAGTTTTGGTTTAGTCCTGGTTTCGACCTGTTGTAGTCCTGGTTTAGATCTGGTTTAGTCCCGGTTTAGTCCTGGTTTAGTCCTGGTTCAGTCCTGGTTTAGACCTGGTTTAGACCTGGTTTAGTCCTGGTTTAGTCCTGGTTTAGACCTGGTTTAGTCCTGGTTTAGACCTGGTTTAGTCCTGGTGTAGTCCTGGTTTAGACCTGGTTTAGACCTTGTTTAGTTCTGGTTTAGTCCTGGTTTAGATCTGGTTTAGTCCTGGTTTAGACCTGGTTTAGTCCTGGTTTAGACCTGGTTTAGTCCTGGTTTAGTCCTGGTTTAGACCTGGTTTAGACCTGGTTTAGTCCTTGTTTAGTCCTGGTTTAGTCCTGGTTTAGACCTGGTTTAGACCTGGTTTAGTCCTGGTTTAGTCCTGGTTTAGACCTGGTTTAGTCCTGGTTTAGACCTGGTTTAGTCCTGGTGTAGTCCTGGTTTAGACCTGGTTTAGACCTTGTTTAGTTCTGGTTTAGTCCTGGTTTAGATCTGGTTTAGTCCTGGTTTAGACCTGGTTTAGTCCTGGTTTAGACCTGGTTTAGTCCTGGTTTAGTCCTGGTTTAGACCTGGTTTAGACCTGGTTTAGACCTGGTTTAGTCCTGGTTTAGTCCTGGTTTAGTCCTAGTTTAGACCTGGTTTAGTTCTAGTTTAGTCCTGTTTATACCTAGTGTAGTACTAGTTTAGACCTGGTTCAGTCCTGGTTCTGGTTTAGACCTGGTTTAGTCTCGGTCAAGTCCTGTTTTGTCCTGGTTTAGTCTTAGTTTAGTCCTGGTTTAGACCTGGTTCAGTCCTGGTTTAGTCCTGGTTTCGTCCCGGTTTAAACCTGGTTCAGACCTGGTTTAATCCTGGTTTAGTCCTGGTTAAGACCTTATTTAGTTTTGGTTTAGACCTGGTTTCGACCTGTTGTAGTCCTGGTTTAGATCTGGTTTAGTCCCGGTTTAGTCCTGGTTTAGTCCTGGTTTAGACCTGGTTTAGTCCTGGTTTAGTCCTGGTTTAGTCCTGGTTTAGACCTTGTTTAGTTTTGGTTTAGTTCTGGTGTAGTCCTGGTTTAGACCTGGTTTAGTCCTGGTTTAGACCTGGTTTAGACCTGGTTTAGACCTTGTTTACTTCTGGTTTAGTCCTGGTTTAGATCTGGTTTAGTCCTGGTTTAGACCTGGTTTAGTCCTGGTTTAGACCTGGTTTAGTCCTGGTTTAGTCCTGGTTTAGACCTGGTTTAGACCTGGTTTAGTCCTTGTTTAGTCCTGGTTTAGTCCTGGTTTAGACCTGGTTTAGACCTGGTTTAGTCCTGGTTTAGTCCTGGTTTAGACCTGGTTTAGTCCTGGTTTAGACCTGGTTTAGTCCTGGTGTAGTCCTGGTTTAGACCTGGTTTAGACCTTGTTTAGTTCTGGTTTAGTCCTGGTTTAGATCTGGTTTAGTCCTGGTTTAGACCTGGTTTAGTCCTGGTTTAGACCTGGTTTAGTCCTGGTTTAGTCCTGGTTTAGACCTGGTTTAGACCTGGTTTAGTCCTGGTTTAGTCCTGGTTTAGTCCTGGTTTAGACCTGGTTTAGTTCTAGTTTAGTCCTGTTTATACCTAGTGTAGTACTAGTTTAGACCTGGTTCAGTCCTGGTTCTGGTTTAGACCTGGTTTAGTCTCGGTCAAGTCCTGTTTTGTCCTGGTTTAGTCTTAGTTTAGTCCTGGTTTAGACCTGGTTCAGTCCTGGTTTAGTCCTGGTTTAGTCCCGGTTTAAACCTGGTTCAGACCTGGTTTAATCCTGGTTTAGTCCTGGTTTAGACCTGGTTTAGTCCTGGTTAAGACCTTATTTAGTTTTGGTTTAGTCCTGGTTTCGACCTGTTGTAGTCCTGGTTTAGATCTGGTTTAGTCCCGGTTTAGTCCTGGTTTAGACCTGGTTTAGTCCTGGTTTAGTCCTGGTTTAGTCCTGGTTTAGACCTTGTTTAGTTTTGGTTTAGTTCTGGTGTAGTCCTGGTTTAGATCTGGTTTAGTCCTGGTTTATACATGGTTTACACGTGGTTTAGACCTGGTTTAGTCCTGGTTTAGTCCTGGTTTAGTCCTGGTTTAGACCTGGTTTAGACCTTATTTAGTTTTGGTTTAGTCCTGGTTTCGACCTGTTGTAGTCCTGGTTTAGATCTGGTTTAGTCCCGGTTTAGTCCTGGTTTAGTCCTGGTTTAGACCTGGTTTAGTCCTGGTTTAGTCCTGGTTTAGACCTTGTTTAGTTTTGGTTTAGTTCTGGTGTAGTCCTGGTTTAGACCTGGTTTAGTCCTGGTTTAGACATGGTTTACACGTGGTTTAGACCTGGTTTAGACCTGGTTTAGTCCTGGTTTAGTCCTGGTTTAGACCTGGTTTAGTCCGGGTTTAGTCCTGGTTTAGACCTTGTTTAGTTTTGGTTTAGTTCTGGTGTAGTCCTGGTTTAGATCTGGTTTAGTCCTGGTTTAGACCTGGTTTAGACCTGGTTTAGTCCTGGTTTAGTCCTGGTTTAAACCGGTTGAAATAAACTAAAAAAAGGACTTTTTTCTTCTCTTTGTGATAAAATATTTGACAAATTCACAGTAAAATGTTTCCTCGTCTTTGTTTAAATCAAAGCACAAACAAATGTCCAGTTTTCCAGGTTTATCTGTAGCAACACAGTCACATAAAAAGGAAAATTTACAACAAATGCAAAATATTTACAGTCACAAAAACATCTTAAAGGCCTTGTATTGTGTTGTTGTCCAGCAGGGGGCGCAAGGACTCCAGCCGCAGCTCAAATCAGGCTAAAAGTCACTAAAACCGTGAGTTAAGTGAAGCTGAGCGGACTTTAAAAACCCAGAGGAGGAGACAAAACGCAGATGTTTCCGAGGAGGACACGGGTTTAAAGCTCCACTGCGGGACATTTCGTTGCATGAGGACAGGCGTAAAAGCGCGGGGCGGTCAAAAGGTTTTCACCGAATACACGAGCTTTAAGATGTCATGAATAAAGAAGTGGAACAATACAAAATCTCACCATAATTAAGGCATTTGTTAGAATAAATTTACATCGTACTGTTGTTGGAGTCAATTCAAAAACTGTTTGCAATAATATAATGAATAAAAATATAAAAACACATGGAAAAAATGAAGGCAAAACGTTTAAATTACGATCTACACGTTAATTACGCTTTTAAATACGTGACAGATTCATAAATGATGTGCAAACGGCTTAAAGCTGCACTGTGTAACCTGTCCGGTGTCCGTCCCCCGCTTGTTTCCATGGATACGTCACTGCTCTGCCTGGAATGTCCCACAGTGCGACGTTAAACAGCTCGACTTTACTTTCATTCAGTCACAGGTGGTTTTATAGCTCAAAAATACCTAAAAAAAAGTTACACAGTGCAGCTTTAAGAGCAAAACCAAAGACACATTTTCACAGCCGACGCCGTTCGACGTGAAGGTAAACAGAACGTGGACAGATGCTCGATTGCTTCAGTGTTTGGTGAAGTGATTCTCTGTACGTGGTCAGTGCTGCTCTGAAATGCCCCGTGTACGTTATTTACATCTGAATCATGGTGGACGCACATTTAGAACGGGATTAAACAGGTTTGAACAGGTTAGAACTGGTTTAAAACAGGTTTAAACCGGTTTAAAGTAGGATTAAGCAGGTTTGAACAGGTTAGAACAGGTTTAAAATAGGTTTAGGCAGGATTTACACAGTTTTTGACCGGTTTAAACAGGTTCGTGCAGGTTGAAACAGTCTTAAACCAGTTAAAACAGGTTTAAACAGATTAATACTGGTTAGTACAGGTTTGAAACAGGTTTAAACATGTTTTAAACAGGTTAATACAAGTTTAAGCAGGTTTAAAGAGGTTTAAAACAGGTTTAAATAAGATAAAAACAGGTTTAAAACAGGATTTAAACAGGTTTAAAACAGGTTTAAACAGGATTTAAACAGGTTTAAACAGTTTTAAACAGGGTTTAAACAGGATTTAAACAGTTTTAAACAGGGTTTAAACAGGATTTAAACAGGTTTAAACAGGTTTAAACAGGATTTAAACAGGTTTAAACAGGATTTAAACAGGTTTAAACAGTCTTAAACAGGATTTAAACAGGTTTAAACAGGATTTAAAAAGGTTTCAACCAATCTAAACTGGATTCAAACAGGTTTTAAACAGGTTTTAGCAGGTTTAATAAAGATTAGAACAGGTTTAAGCAGGTTTAAACAGGTTAGAACAGGTTTAAACATGTTTAAACAGGTTTTACACAGGTTTAAGCAGTTTTAAACAGGTTTAAACAGGTTTAAAACAAGTTAGTACAGGCTTTAAATAGTTTAAAACAAGTTTAAACAGGTTAGTACAGGTTTAAACAGGTATGAGCAGGTTTAAAACAGGTTAGAACAGGTTAGAGCAGGTTAGAGCAGGTTAGAGCAGGTTAGAACAGGTTAGAACAGGTTTGAACAGGTTAGAACAGGTTAGAACAGGTTAGAACAGGTTTGAACAGGTTAGAACAGGTTAGAACAGGTTAGAACAGGTTAGAGCAGGTTAGAACAGGTTTGAACAGGTTTGAACAGGTTAGAACAGTGGTGCAGACAGCAGTGCATTTGTGTTGCATATTGTGAAACAGGATCTGTCCCTAAATCAATACAATTACAGCACCAGCTCAGGACCAACTCAAGGACTACCTCCGAGTCCTTGGATCTCAACTGTCCAGTCCTGGTTTAGACCTGGTCTGGACCTGGTTTAGACTTTGTTTGGGCTTGGTTTAGTCCCGGACTACACCAGGCCTACACCAAGACTAAACAAGGTCTCAACAGTCCTGGTGTAGTCCTGGTGTAGTCCTGGTTTAGTCCTGGTTTAGTCCTGGTTTAGTACTGGTGTAGTCCTGGTTTAGTCCTGGTTTAGTACAGGTGTAGTCCTGGTTTAGTCCTGGCATAGTCCTGGTGTAGTCCTGGTGTAGTCCTGGTTTAGTCCTGGTTTAGTACAGGTGTAGTCCTGGTTTAGTCCTGGCATAGTCCTGGTGTAGTCCTGGTGTAGTCCTGTTATAGTCCTGTTATAGTCCTGGTTTAGTCCTGGTGTAGTCCTGGTTTAGTACTGGTGTAGTCCTGGTTTAGTCCTGGTTTAGTCCTGGTGTAGTCCTGGTGTAGTCCTGGTGTAGTCCTGGTTTAGTCCTGGTTTAGTCCTGGTGTAGTCCTGCTTTAGTACTGGTGTAGTCCTGGTTTAGTAGTGGTGTAGTCCTGGTTTAGTCCTGGTTTAGTCCCAGAGTACTTCAAGTTTTGAACAGTAGTCTTGGGATAGTCCTGGTTTTTGTTTAGTCCAGGATTAGTCCAGGTTCTAGACCTGGTTTGGACCTGGTTTAGACCTGGTGTAGTTCTGGTTTAGACCAGTTATAGTCCGGTTTAGATCAAGAGGATGTCCCAGAATTTACGCACTAGTTCTGAATAAAACATCAAGACTGGGACTAAACTGGGACTAAACCCGGAATTAAACCTGGACCAAATCAGGACAAGACTGATCGCAGTCGTGGACCTGACTTAGTCCAGGTTTAGTCCTGGTTTAGTCCTGGTTTAGTACTGGTTTAGTCCTGGTTTAGTCCTGGTGTAGTCCTGGTTTAGTACTGGTTTAGTCCTGGTTCAGTCCTGGTTTAGTCCTGGTTTAGTCCTGGTTTAGTCCTGGCTTAGTACTGGTTTAGTCCTGGTTTAGTCCTGGTTTAGTCCTGGTTTAGTCCTGGTGTAGTCCTGGTTTAGTACTGGTTTAGTCCTGGTTTAGTCCTGGTTTAGTACTGGTGTAGTCCTGGTTTAGTCCTGGTTTAGTACAGGTGTAGTCCTGGTTTAGTCCTGGCATAGTCCTGGTGTAGTCCTGGTGTAGTCCTGGTTTAGTCCTGGTTTAGTACAGGTGTAGTCCTGGTTTAGTCCTGGCATAGTCCTGGTGTAGTCCTGGTTTAGTCCTTGTTTAGTCCTGGTTTAGTCCTGGTTTAGTCCGGGTTTAGTCCTGGTTTAGTCCGGGTTTAGTTCTGGTTTAGTCCTGGTTTAGTCCTGGTTTAGTCCGGGTTTAGTCCTGGTTTAGTCCTGGTTTTGTCCGGGTTTAGTCCGGGTTTAGTCTTGGTTTAGTCCTGGTTTAGTCCTGGTTTAGTCCTGGTTTAGTCCTGGTTTAGTCCTGGTCTAGTCCTGGTTTAGTCCGGGTTTAGTCCTGGTTTAGTCCTGGTTTAGTCCTGGTTTTGTCCGGGTTTAGTCCTGGTTTAGTCCTGGTTTAGTCCTGGTTTAGTCCTGGTTTAGTCCTGGTCTAGTCCTGGTTTAGTCCTGGTTTAGTCCGGGTTTAGTCCGGGTTTAGTCCTGGTTTAGTCCTGGTTTAGTCCTGGTTTAGTCCTGGTTTAGTCCTGGTCTAGTCCTGGTCTAGTCCTGGTTTAGTCCTGGTTTAGTCCTGGTTTAGTCCTGGTTTAGTCCTGGTCTAGTCCTGGTTTAGTCCTGGTTTAGTCCTGGTTTAGTCCGGGTTTAGTCCTGGTTTAGTCCTGGTTTAGTCCTGGTTTAGTCCTGGTTTTGTCCGGGTTTAGTCCTGGTTTAGTCCTGGTTTAGTCCTGGTTTAGTCCTGGTTTAGTCCTGGTCTAGTCCTGGTTTAGTCCTGGTTTAGTCCGGGTTTAGTCCTGGTTTAGTCCTGGTTTAGTCCTGGTTTAGTCCTGGTTTAGTCCAGGTTTGGTCCGGGTTTAGTCCGGGTTTAGTCCGGGTTTAGTCCTGGTTTAGTCCTGGTTTAGTCCTGGTTTTGTCCGGGTTTAGTCCTGGTTTAGTCCTGGTTTAGTCCTGGTTTAGTCCTGGTTTCGTCCTGGTTTCGTCCTGGTCTAGTCCTGGTTTAGTCCTGGTTTAGTCCGGGTTTAGTCCTGGTTTAGTCCTGGTTTAGTCCTGGTTTAGTCCTGGTTTAGTCCAGGTTTGGTCCGGGTTTAGTCCGGGTTTAGTCCTGGTTTAGTCCTGGTTTAGTCCTGGTTTAGTCCAGGTTTGGTCCGGGTTTAGTCCGGGTTTAGTCCTGGTTTAGTCCTGGTTTAGTCCTGGTTTAGTCCTGGTTTAGTCCTGGTTTAGTCCGGGTTTAGTCCTGGTTTAGTCCTGGTTTAGTCCGGGTTTAGTCCTGGTTTAGTCCTGGTTTTGTCCGGGTTTAGGCCGGGTTTAGTCTTGGTTTAGTCCTGGTTTAGTCCTGGTTTAGTCCTGGTTTAGTCCTGGTTTAGTCCTGGTCTAGTCCTGGTTTAGTCCGGGTTTAGTCCTGGTTTAGTCCTGGTTTAGTCCTGGTTTAGTCCTGGTTTTGTCCGGGTTTAGTCCTGGTTTAGTCCTGGTTTAGTCCTGGTTTAGTCCTGGTCTAGTCCTGGTTTAGTCCTGGTTTAGTCCTGGTTTAGTCCGGGTTTAGTCCGGGTTTAGTCCTGGTTTAGTCCTGGTTTAGTCCTGGTTTAGTCCTGGTTTTGTCCGGGTTTAGTCCTGGTTTAGTCCTGGTTTAGTCCTGGTTTAGTCCTGGTCTAGTCCTGGTCTAGTCCTGGTTTAGTCCTGGTTTAGTCCTGGTTTAGTCCTGGTTTAGTCCTGGTCTAGTCCTGGTTTAGTCCTGGTTTAGTCCTGGTTTAGTCCGGGTTTAGTCCTGGTTTAGTCCTGGTTTAGTCCTGGTTTAGTCCTGGTTTAGTCCTGGTTTAGTCCTGGTTTAGTCCTGGTCTAGTCCTGGTTTAGTCCTGGTTTAGTCCTGGTTTAGTCCTGGTTTAGTCCGGGTTTAGTCCTGGTTTAGTCCTGGTTTAGTCCTGGTTTAGTCCTGGTTTGGTCCAGGTTTGGTCCGGGTTTAGTCCGGGTTTAGTCCTGGTTTAGTCCTGGTTTAGTCCTGGTTTAGTCCTGGTTTTGTCCGGGTTTAGTCCTGGTTTAGTCCTGGTTTAGTCCTGGTTTAGTCCTGGTTTCGTCCTGGTCTAGTCCTGGTTTAGTCCTGGTTTAGTCCGGGTTTAGTCCTGGTTTAGTCCTGGTTTAGTCCTGGTTTAGTCCTGGTTTAGTCCAGGTTTGGTCCGGGTTTAGTCCTGGTTTAGTCCTGGTTTAGTCCTGGTTTAGTCCTGGTTTAGTCCTGGTTTAGTCCAGGTTTGGTCCGGGTTTAGTCCGGGTTTAGTCCTGGTTTAGTCCTGGTTTAGTCCTGGTTTAGTCCTGGTTTAGTCCGGGTTTAGTCCTGGTTTAGTCCTGGTTTAGTCCTGGTTTAGTCCAGGTTTGGTCCGGGTTTAGTCCGGGTTTAGTCCTGGTTTAGTCCTGGTTTAGTCCTGGTTTAGTCCTGGTTTAGTCCTGGTTTAGTCCAGGTTTGGTCCGGGTTTAGTCCGGGTTTAGTCCTGGTTTAGTCCTGGTTTAGTCCTGGTTTAGTCCTGGTTTAGTCCAGGTTTGGTCCGGGTTTAGTCCTGGTTTAGTCCTGGTTTAGTCCTGGTTTAGTCCGGGTTTAGTCCTGGTTTAGTCCTGGTTTAGTCCTGGTTTAGTCCGGGTTTAGTCCTGGTTTAGTCCTGGTTTAGTCCTGGTTTAGTCCAGGTTTGGTCCGGGTTTAGTCCGGGTTTAGTCCTGGTTTAGTCCTGGTTTAGTCCTGGTTTAGTCCTGGTTTAGTCCTGGTTTAGTCCAGGTTTGGTCCGGGTTTAGTCCGGGTTTAGTCCTGGTTTAGTCCTGGTTTAGTCCTGGTTTAGTCCTGGTTTAGTCCAGGTTTGGTCCGGGTTTAGTCCTGGTTTAGTCCTGGTTTAGTCCTGGTTTAGTCCTGGTTTAGTCCGGGTTTAGTCCTGGTTTAGTCCTGGTCTAGTCCTGGTTTAGTCCTGGTTTAGTCCAGGTTTAGTCCTGGTTTAGTCCTGGTTTAGTCCTGGTTTAGTCCTGGTTTAGTCCTGGTCTAGTCCTGGTTTAGTCCTGGTTTAGTCCTGGTTTAGTCCTGGTTTAGTCCGGGTTTAGTCCTGGTTTAGTCCTGGTTTAGTCCTGGTTTAGTCCGGGTTTAGTCCTGGTTTAGTCCAGGTTTAGTCCTGGTTTAGTCCTGGTTTAGTCCAGGTTTAGTCCTGGTTTAGTCCTGGTTTAGTCCTGGTTTAGTCCAGGTTTGGTCCGGGTTTAGTCCGGGTTTAGTCCTGGTTTAGTCCTGGTTTAGTCCTGGTTTAGTCCAGGTTTGGTCCGGGTTTAGTCCTGGTTTAGTCCTGGTTTAGTCCTGGTTTAGTCCTGGTTTAGTCCGGGTTTAGTCCTGGTTTAGTCCTGGTTTAGTCCTGGTTTAGTCCGGGTTTAGTCCTGGTTTAGTCCTGGTCTAGTCCTGGTCTAGTCCTGGTTTAGTCCTGGTTTAGTCCTGGTTTAGTCCGGGTTTAGTCCTGGTTTAGTCCTGGTTTAGTCCTGGTTTAGTCCGGGTTTAGTCCTGGTTTAGTCCAGGTTTAGTCCTGGTTTAGTCCTGGTTTAGTCCAGGTTTAGTCCTGGTTTAGTCCTGGTTTAGTCCTGGTTTAGTCCGGGTTTAGTCCTGGTTTAGTCCTGGTTTAGTCCTGGTTTAGTCCGGGTTTAGTCCTGGTTTAGTCCAGGTTTAGTCCTGGTTTAGTCCTGGTTTAGTCCAGGTTTAGTCCTGGTTTAGTCCTGGTTTAGTCCTGGTTTAGTCCGGGTTTAGTCCTGGTTTAGTCCTGGTTTAGTCCTGGTTTAGTCCGGGTTCAGACTGTGTTCTGTTGGTTTGTTGTCGCTGCTCCAGTGTCGTCACAGTGTTTGAAACGCCCGGACCTTTGTCATAACAGTGTTGATGCTACGTGGGCACTTTGTAAGGCATTCAGAACGCTCACGCTGAACTGCGAACGGTGGAAGGCATCCGGGAGTAACCTGAGGCCAGTTTCACAAAAAGACAGTTTCTGCTGATACTTCGCAGCCGCATCGACATTCCCCGCGGGTCTGATGCTAACTGCAGGCACTGCTCTGTCTGCGGCGTCGCTAGAACTCAGCCTGACTGATCGCAGGCTCCCGAAAACGCGCTGTTCAAACCCATTTTGTGTTTCACCTCGAGTTTTCAGACAATCGAAGTAACTGCGGAACATTCCACCACAGACATACATGTAGAACACCCCTGTTAAATGCTACACTGACGTCTAATTGTCGGAGAAGCAAAAGAAACGGCAAATAAAGTTTGACTGATAAACATTATTTTTCAAACGTCCCACTGCTTCGATCTTTTTTTTTCGATTCTTTTTTAAACTCATAATTATGACTTTTATATTCGTAATTATGACTTTTAAACTCATAATTGTGCATTTTAAAATCGCAATTGTGACTTACACATAATTCTGACTTTTAGACGCATAATTATGACTTTTAAACTAATAATTATGACTTAAACTCAAAATTATGACTTTTAAACTCATAATTATGACTTTTAAATTTGTAATTATGACTTTTAATGTGTAAATATGACTTTTAAACACATAATTATAATTTTTAAATGCATAATTATGACTTTAAAACATGTAATTATGACTTTTAAACTCATAGTTATAACTTTCTGTGAGGCTTTTGTTCTTTATTTACTGAAATGAGCTTCCGTACATTGTTGAATTTGATGGAGATTCACAGTTTTTGGAAGAAATCTCCAAACTTCCGCTCCACAAATGTTTCTCCTTCTCGTTATTTGTTCAGAATCGCTTCCAGAGCCTCGTCATATTAATCTCTTCTTCTTCCCGTTTTTAAGTCCCTAATAAAGACTCAGATTTTCTCCTCGGCTTTTAACTCAGGTCGACACTGTATTCGTCACTGTTTCTTATGTGTCTAGTTTATGTGCAGCACTTTGGTCGAATGTGTTGTTTTTAAAGTGCTCTAGAAATAAAGTTAAGTTATGTTTTAAAGTCTTTTCCGATGAAACTCTCACGTCTTTGGGGTTGAATAACGGCTCAATTTTCTGAAGCTGTTGCGAAAAAATCACGTGAATTTCGTTTATTTCTTGTGAGAGTTTTAGTTTCATGTTTATAGGCTCAGGAATTCCAGAGATATGACCCGTAAACCAGGTCACAAATCTGTAATCTCAGGTTAAAGATGCGCTACGTAACTTTTTTGGATGGGGGATTCTTATGGATATGTCGTCGCTCGGCCTGGAATGTTCCGCAGTGCGACGTTAAACAGCTCCGCTTTACATTTATTCACTTACAGGCGGTTTTAGAGCTCAAAAATATGTAGGAAAAGAGGCGCTCTGGGTGTGAGCGGAGTCGCCTCTCCGCAGATCTGACCTGGAACGTGGCCTGGTTTGGTTTCCATGACGATAGAAAGGTTTAATCCCAGCAGAAAAGTTCTTCAAAAGTAAATATACGGGATAAAGGTTCATATTAAGCCAAACTCTTTATGAAACTGGCCTGTTTTGGACCCACAATATTTAGTCACCAAACGAAAATGACAAAAAAAAAAAACATGAACAAACTCAAAGGCAACATTTTAAATATAATAAATTACGTGGAATTCCAAAAAAAGCATTTACCACAGTTCAGCCTTCGCTTGTTTCGCGTAAAATCCCAACTTTCAGAGTCAAATGTCGCCGTCCCGGGTCCCTGCTCCGTCCTTGTGTTTCGCTGTCGTCGTCTCGCTTCAGTTTCGCTCCGTCCGAAGTCCCAGAATTTCTCAAAACTTGTGTCCCCGAACTCGGAGGAGGCGAGTTTTGAAGAAAGTCGGTGCATAAATTCCAACAGGAAGACCAACAGGAAGACCAACAGGAAGACCAACAGGAAGACCAACAGGAAGACCAACAGGAAGACCTCTGCTCTTCATCGCGTCACTGATTCTGCGCCAAGACTGAAGTCCTATCCAACTTTTACCGCACCTGTCTTCATTTTCCGTGGCGGGAAAGGATTTTGGGTTTGTCATCCTCCGTCTGTTACCCCCCATTCCGACATCCCCCCATTCCGACATCCCCCCATTCCGACATCCTCCCATTCCGACATCCCCCCATTCCAACATCCCCCCATTCTGACATCCCCCCATTCCGACATCCCCCATTCCGACATCCCCCCATTCTGACATCCCCCCATTCCGACATCCCCCCATTCCGACATCCCCCATTCCAACATCCCCATTCTGACATCCCCCATTCCGACATCCCCCATTCCGACATACCCACATTCCGACACCCCCCATTCCGACATCCCCCCATTCCGACATCCCCCCATTCTGACATCCCCCCATTCCGACATCCCCCCATTCCGACATCCCCCCATTCTGACATCCCCCCATTCCGACACTCTTATTTCACCATTCCGACAATTTACTCATGAGGGAGCGGCGTCCTGAGCGCGGCATGGTTTTAGTCCTGATTTAGACCTGGTTTTAGTCCTGATTTAGACCTGGTTTTAGTCCTGATTTAGACCTGGTTTTAGTCCTGATTTAGACCTGGTTTTAGTCCTGATTTAGACCTGGTTTTAGTCCTGATTTAGACCTGGTTTTAGTCCTGATTTAGACCTGGTTTTAGTCCTGATTTAGACCTGGTTTTAGTCCTGATTTAGACCTGGTTTTAGTCCTGATTTAGACCTGGTTTTAGTCCTGATTTAGACCTGGTTTTAGTCCTGATTTAGACCTGGTTTTAGTCCTGATTTAGACCTGGTTTTAGTCCTGATTTAGACCTGGTTTTAGTCCTGATTTAGACCTGGTTTTAGTCCTGATTTAGACCTGGTTTTAGTCCTGATTTAGACCTGGTTTTAGTCCTGATTTAGACCTGGTTTTAGTCCTGATTTAGACCTGGTTTTAGTCCTGATTTAGACCTGGTTTTAGTCCTGATTTAGACCTGGTTTTAGTCCTGATTTAGACCTGGTTTTAGTCCCGATTTAGACCTGGTTTTAGTCCCGATTAAGACCTGGTTTCGATCTGGTATAGACCTGCTTTTAAACCAGGAAACCAGGACTAAACCAGGACTAAACCAGGTCTAAACCAGGTCTAAACCAGGTCTAAACCAGGTCTAAACCAGGACTAAACCAGGACTAAACCAGATCTAAACCAGGTCTAAACCAGGACTAAACCAGGACTAAACCAGATCTAAACCAGGTCTAAACCAGGACTAAAACCATCTATCCAACTTTTACCGCACCTGACGCATGTGGTGTCTTCATTTTCCGTGGCGGGAAAGGATTTGGGGTTTGTCATCCTCGTCTTGGCTCTGGCAGGAGTAAAAGACCTTTCTGGCCTCGCTTTAGGTTTGTGGAGCTTCCGGTGAATGTTTTTCTGTGGTAAACGTGTGTGGAAATGTCTCCAGCAGCTTCATAAATCTGCCCCATCACCAAATCTTCAACCAACAAGGTCCACGAAGGAGAAACATCGAGTTAAGAAAGACAAAAGTTTAAAGGAAACGACGACGAGCATCAGTGAAACGACTGAGCAACACTAACTATGCAACTAGCCATACGACGACGAGCTATACACCTCACTCATTTGACCATATCTGTCGTACCGATTAAGACCTGGTTTCGACCTGGTATAGACCTGCTTTTAAACCAGGACTAAACCAGGTCTAAAACAGGATTAAACCAGGATTAAACCAGGACTAAACCAGGTCTAAAACAGGACTACAACAGGATTAAACCGGGACTAAACCAGGTCTAAACCAGGTCTGAAATAGGACTACAACAGGATTAAACCAGGCCGCGCCTCCAGTCCGTGAAAATCTGGTCCTGAAAAGAGCTCAGTCCAGACTTAATAATCACATGTGGGAATGTCGGGATGTGCCCGGGGAAAAGGTCTCGTCCCTCTCCGGACTCTAGCAGGGGCAGTTGCTCTTGCCGTCAGTCCGCTGGCTGAGCTCCACGCGATCCTCCTCTCGCTCCACGTCCCTGTAGAGCAGAGACTTCTGGGTCTTGAGGCGACAGGCCAGTGACATGAAGATGGAGTCCACGTTCTGGCTCTCTTTGGGGTCTTTGGCCGAGGTCTCGAACAGGAGCATGTTGTGGGAGTCTGCGAACTTCAGCGCCATGTTGGAAGGGACCTGAGGGAGGGAGAGAGGGTTAAAATGGGAAAGATAAAGATACTACGGGGTTTTTCTTTGTCTTAAACATGCGACAAGAAGCGCAAACACCACACGAACACAAACACAGCCTTACAGTCCAGAGTCAGGGGTAAATCTGAAACACAAACACAGCCTTACAGTCCAGAGTCAGGGGTAAATCTGAAACACAAACACAGCCTTACAGTCCAGAGTCAGGGGTAAATCTGAAACACAAACACAGCCTTACAGTCCAGAGTCAGGGGTAAATATGAAACACAAACACAGCCTTACAGCCCAGAGTCAGGGGTAAATCTGAAACACAAACACAGCCTTACAGCCCAGAGTCAGGGGTAAATCTGAAACACAAACACAGCCTTACAATCCAGAGTCAGGGGTAAATCTGAAACACAAACACAGCCTTACAGTCCAGAGTCAGGGGTAAATATGAAACACAAACACAGCCTTACAGTCCAGAGTCAGGGGTAAATATGAAACACAAACACAGCCTTACAGCCCAGAGTCAGGGGCAAATCTGAAACACAAACACAGCCTTACAGCCCAGAGTCAGGGGTAAATCTGAAACACAAACACAGCCTTACAGCCCAGAGTCAGGGGTAAATCTGAAACACAAACACAGCCTTACAGTCCAGAGTCAGGGGTAAATCTGAAACACAAACACAGCCTTACAGTCCAGAGTCAGGGGTAAATATGAAACACAAACACAGCCTTACAGCCCAGAGTCAGGGGTAAATCTGAAACACAAACACAGCCTTACAGTCCAGAGTCAGGGGTAAATCTGAAACACAAACACAGCCTTACAGTCCAGAGTCAGGGGTAAATCTGAAACACAAACACAGCCTTACAGTCCAGAGTCAGGGGTAAATCTGAAACACAAACACAGCCTTACAGCCCAGAGTCAGGGGTAAATCTGAAACACAAACACAGCCTTACAGTCCAGAGTCAGGGGTAAATATGAAACACAAACACAGCCTTACAGTCCAGAGTCAGGGGTAAATCTGAAACACAAACACAGCCTTACAGCCCAGAGTCAGGGGTAAATCTGAAACACAAACACAGCCTTACAGTCCAGAGTCAGGGGTAAATCTGAAACACAAACACAGCCTTACAGTCCAGAGTCAGGGGTAAATATGAAACACAAACACAGCCTTACAGTCCAGAGTCAGGGGTAAATATGAAACACAAACACAGCCTTACAGTCCAGAGTCAGGGGTAAATCTGAAACACAAACACAGCCTTACAGTCCAGAGTCAGGGGTAAATATGAAACACAAACACAGCCTTACAGTCCAGAGTCAGGGGTAAATATGAAACACAAACACAGCCTTACAGTCCAAAATCAGGGGTATATCTGAAACACAAACACAGCCTTACAGCCCAGAGTCAGGGGTAAATCTGAAACACAAACACAGCCTTACAGTCCAGAGTCAGGGGTAAATCTGAAACACAAACACAGCCTTACAGCCCAGAGTCAGGGGTAAATCTAAAACACAAACAGCCTTACAGTCCAGAGTCAGGGGTAAATCTGAAACACAAACACAGCCTTACAGTCCAGAGTCAGGGGTAAATCTGAAACGCAAACACAGCCTTACAGTCCAGAGTCAGGGGTAAATCTGAAACACAAACACAGCCTTACAGCCCAGAGTCAGGGGCAAATCTGAAACACAAACACAGCCTTACAGTCCAGAATCAGGGGTAAATATGAAACACAAACACAGCCTTACAGTCCAGAGTCAGGGGTAAATCTAAAACACAAACAGCCTTACAGTCCAGAGTCAGGGGTAAATCTAAAACACAAACAGCCTTACAGTCCAGAGTCAGGGGTAAATCTGAAACACAAACACAGCCTTACAGTCCAGAGTCAGGGGTAAATCTGAAACACAAACACAGCCTTACAGTCCAGAATCAGGGGTAAATCTGAAACACAAACACAGCCTTACAGTCCAGAGTCAGGGGTAAATCTGAAACACAAACACAGCCTTACAGTCCAGAGTCAGGGGTAAATCTGAAACACAAACACAGCCTTACAGTCCAGAATCAGGGGTAAATATGAAACACAAACACAGCCTTACAGTCCAGAGTCAGGGGTAAATCTAAAACACAAACAGCCTTACAGTCCAGAGTCAGGGGTAAATCTAAAACACAAACAGCCTTACAGTCCAGAGTCAGGGGTAAATCTAAAACACAAACAGCCTTACAGTCCAGAGTCAGGGGCAAATCTGAAACACAAACACAGCCTTACAGTCCAGAGTCAGGGGTAAATCTGAAACACAAACACAGCCTTACAGTCCAGAGTCAGGGGTAAATCTGAAACACAAACACAGCCTTACAGTCCAGAGTCAAGGGTAAATCTGAAACACAAACACAACCTTACAGTCCAGAGTCAGGGGTAAATCTGAAACACAAACACAGCCTTACAGTCCAGAGTCAAGGGTAAATCTGAAACACAAACACAACCTTACAGTCCAGAGTCAGGGGTAAATATGAAACACAAACACAGCCTTACAGTCCAAAATCAGGGGTATATCTGAAACACAAACACAGCCTTACAGTCCAGAGTCAGGGGTAAATCTGAAACACAAACAGCCTTACAGTCCAGAGTCAGGGGTAAATCTGAAACACAAACACAGCCTTACAGTCCAGAGTCAGGGGTAAATCTGAAACACAAACACAGCCTTACAGTCCAGAGTCAGGGGTAAATATGAAACACAAACACAGCCTTACAGTCCAGAGTCAGGGGTAAATATGAAACACAAACACAGCCTTACAGTCCAGAGTCAGGGGTAAATCTGAAACACAAACACAGCCTTACAGCCCAGAGTCAGGGGTAAATCTAAAACACAAACAGCCTTACAGTCCAGAGTCAGGGGTAAATCTGAAACACAAACACAGCCTTACAGTCCAGAGTCAGGGGTAAATCTGAAACACAAACACAGCCTTACAGTCCAGAGTCAGGGGTAAATCTGAAACACAAACACAGCCTTACAGTCCAGAGTCAGGGGTAAATCTAAAACACAAACAGCCTTACAGTCCAGAGTCAGGGGTAAATATGAAACACAAACAGCCTTACAGTCCAGAGTCAGGGGTAAATCTAAAACACAAACAGCCTTACAGTCCAGAGTCAGGGGTAAATCTAAAACACAAACAGCCTTACAGTCCAGAGTCAGGGGTAAATCTAAAACACAAACAGCCTTACAGTCCAGAGTCAGGGGTAAATCTGAAACACAAACACAGCCTTACAGTCCAGAGTCAGGGGTAAATCTGAAACACAAACACAGCCTTACAGCCCAGAGTCAGGGGCAAATCTAAAACACAAACAGCCTTACAGTCCAGAGTCAGGGGCAAACCCATTTCTGCCAGTAAATAAAAAATAAAAGCCTCACAGAAAGTCATAATTCTGAGATTAAAGGTCATAATTACATGTTTTAAACGTATCCCCCGTTTGTTTGGACTAAACCAGCACCATGGACAGAGTCACATAGACGGACACTTTACACGTTGTCATTCAGATGGGATTTGTGTGGATTTCTGTCTCTTTCTTGTCTTTTTAAAACATTCACAAGTGAACGAGGAAATGGAGCGATGTGGAAATGTGCTTCGATGGAGAGAAAAAGGGAGAGAAGGAGAGAGAAGGAGAGAGAGAAGGAAAAAGAAAGAGAGAGAAGGAGAGAAAACAGGAAATAAAAGTGATAAAAGGAGGCAAAAAAACCCCAGAGCAGTGGACCCGTCTCACTATGATTCTGCTGCTTTTACAGAGTCAAAACGATGATGCGCCACCACATGTTTCTCCCCCTGCAGGTGTGGGGGGGTAACTGCACTTCCTGTACCTGGATTTGGTCGATCAGGTCGCACTTGTTCCCCACCAGAACCCGAGGCACCGACGCCGACACCCGGTGACCGTTACACTCCTGCACAAACACGGAGAAAAATAAGAAATGACTGACATTTTGAAAAGAAACGGACTTAAATAAAATACAAATTAAATAAAATAAACCTCGATCCAGGTCTGCAGGTTGCGGAAAGACGCCATCTTGGTGACGTCGTAGACAAAGACGACGGCGTGGACGTTCCTGTAGTAATGCTCCACCATGGACTTCCTGAAGCGCTCCTGCCCTGCCGTGTCCCACACCTGCACCTGCCACGCAGACGGCAAAGACAGGTGAGCGGACTGGACTAAAGCAGGACTGAAACCGGACTAAAGCGGGGCTAAAACTGGACTAAAGCAGGACTAAACCAGGACTAAAACTGGACTAAAACTGGACTAAAACTGGACTAAAGCAGGTCTAAAACTGGACTAAAGCAGGACTAAAACTGGACTAAAACTGGACTAAAGCAGGACTGAAACCGGACTAAAACTGGACTAAAGCAGGACTGAAACCAGACTAAAGCGGGGCTAAAACTGGACTAAAGCAGGTCTAAAACTGGACTAAAGCAGGTCTAAAGCAGAACTAAACCAGGACTAAAACTGGACTAAAACTGGACTGAAACTGGACTAAAGCAGGACTGAAACCGGACTAAAACTGGACTAAAGCAGGACTGAAACCAGACTAAAGCGGGGCTAAAGCAGGACTAAAACTGGACTAAAGCAGGACTGAAACTGGACTAAAACTGGACTAAAGCAGGACTGAAACCGGACTAAAACTGGACTAAAACTGGACTAAAGCAGGTCTAAAACTGGACTAAAGCAGGACTAAAACTGGACTAAAACTGGACTAAAGCAGGACTGAAACTGGACTAAAACTGGACTAAAGCAGGACTGAAACCGGACTAAAGCAGGACTAAAACTGGACTAAAACTGGACTAAAGCAGGTCTAAAACTGGACTAAAACTGGACTAAAGCAGGACTAAAACTTGACTAAAACTGGACTAAAACTGGACTAAAGCAGGACTAAAACTGGACTAAAACTGGACTAAAGCTGGACTAAAGCAGGTCTAAAACTGAACTAAAGCAGGACTAAAACTGGACTGAAACTGGACTAAAGCAGGACTAAAACTGGACTAAAACTGGACTAAAACTGGATTAAGCAGGACTAAAACTGGATTAAACTGAACTAAACCAGGACTAAAACTGGACTAAATCTGGACTAAAGGAGGACTGAAACTGGACTAAAACTGGACTAAAGCAGGATTAAATCTCGACTAAAACTGGACTAATGCAGGTCTAAAACTAGACTAAAACTGGACTAAAACTGGACTAAAGCAGGACTAAAACTGGACTAAAACTGGACTAAAGCAGGACTGACACCGGACTAAAGCGGGGCTAAGACTGGACTAAAACTGGACTGAAACTGGACTAAAGCAGAACTAAAACTGTACTAAAACTGGACTAAAGCAGGACTGAAACTGGACTAAAACTGGACTAAAGCAGGACTGAAACCGGACTAAAGCGGGGCTAAAACTGGACTAAAACTGGACTGAAACTAGACTAAAGCAGGACTAAAACTGTACTAAAACTGGACTAAAGCAGGACTAAAACTGGACTAAAACTGGACTAAAGCAGGACTAAAACTTGACTAAAACTGGACTAAAACTGGACTAAAGCAGGACTAAAACTGGACTAAAGCAGGTCTAAAACTGAACTAAAACTGGACTAAAACTGGACTGAAACTGGACTAAAGCAGGACTAAAACTGGACTAAAGCAGGTCTAAAACTGAACTAAAACTGGACTAAAACTGGACTGAAACTGGACTAAAGCAGGACTAAAACTGGACTAAAGCAGGTCTAAAACTGGACTAAAACTGGACTAAAGCAGGACGAATTTGAGGGCAGGACTAAAACTGGACTAAAACTGGACTAAAGCAGGACTAAAACTGGACTAAAACTGGACTAAAACTGGACTAAAGCTGGACTAAAGCAGGTCTAAAACTGAACTAAAGCAGGACTAAAACTGGACTGAAACTGGACTAAAGCAGGACTAAAACTGGACTAAAACTGGACTAAAACTGGACTAAAACTGGATTAAGCAGGACTAAAACTGGATTAAACTGGACTAAACCAGGACTAAAACTGGACTAAATCTGGACTAAAACTGGACTAAAGGAGGACTGAAACTGGACTAAAACTGGACTAAAACTGGACTAAAACTGGACTAAAACTGGACTAAAACTGGACTAAAACTGGACTAGAACTGGATGAAAGCAGTTCTAAAACTGGACTAAAACAGGACTAAAACTGGACTAAAACTGGACTAAACCAGGACTAAAGCAAGACTAAAACTGGACTAAACCAGGAGTAAAACTGGACTAAAGCAAGACTAAAACTGGACTAAACCAGGAGTAAAACTGGACTAAAGCAGGACTAAAACTGGACTAAAGCAGGAGTAAAACTGGACTAAAGCAGGACTAAAACTGGACTAAAGCAGGAGTAAAACTGGACTAAAGCAAGACTAAAACTGGACTAAACCAAGAGTAAAACTGGACTAAAGCAGGACTAAAACTGGACTAAAGCAGGAGTAAAACTGGACTAAAGCAAGACTAAAACTGGACTAAACCAGGAGTAAAACTGGACTAAAGCAAGACTAAAACTGGACTAAACCAGGAGTAAAACTGGACTAAAGCAGGACTAAAACTGGACTAAAGCAAGACTAAAACTGGACTAAACCAGGAGTAAAACTGGACTAAAGCAAGACTAAAACTGGACTAAACCAGGAGTAAAACTGGACTAAAGCAAGACTAAAACTGGACTAAACCAGGAGTAAAACGGGACTAAAGCAGGACTAAACCAGGAGTAAAACTGGACTAAAACTGGACTAAACCAGGACTAAAACTGGACTAAAGCAAGACTAAAACTGGACTAAACCAGGAGTAAAACTGGACTAAAACTGGACTAAACCAGGACTAAAACTGGACTAAACCAGGAGTAAAACTGGACTAAAACTGACTAAACCAGGACTAAAACTGGACTAAAGCAGGACTAAAACTGGACTAAACCAGGAGTAAAACTGACTAAAACTGGACTAAAACTGGACTAAAGCAGGTCTAAAACTGACCAAAACTGGACTAAACCGGACTAAAACTGGACTAAACCAGGACTAAAACTGACTAAAACTGGACTAAAACTGGACTAAAGCAGGTCTAAAACTGGACTAAAACTGGACTAAAGCAGGACTAAAACTGGACTAAAACTGACTAAAACTGGACTAAAGCAGTTCTAAAACAGGACTAAAACAGGACTAAAACTGACTAAAGCAGTTCTAAACTGGACTAAAGCAGGACTAAAATGGGACAAAAGCAAGACTAAAACTGGACTAAACCAGAGTAAAACTGGACTAAAGCAAGACTAAAACTGGACTAAACCAGGAGTAAAACTGGACTAAAAGCAAGACTAAAACTGGACTAAACCAGGAGTAAAACAGGACTAAAGCAAGACTAAAACTGGACTAAACCAGGAGTAAAACTGACTAAAGCAAGACTAAACTGGACTAAACCAGGAGTAAAACTGGACTAAAGCAGGACTAAAACTGGACTAAAAGCAAGACTAAAACTGGACTAAACCAGGAGTAAAACTGGACTAAAGCAAGACTAAAACTGGACTAAACCAGGAGTAAACTGGACTAAAACTGGACTAAAACTGGACTAAAGCAGGACTAAATCTGGTCTAATACTGGACTAAAACTGGACTAAAGCTGGACTAAAGCAGGTCTGAAACTGAACTAAAGCAAGACTAAAACTGGACTAAACCAGGAGTAAAACTGGACTAAAACTGACTAAACTGACTAAAGCAGGACTAAAACTGACTAAAACTGGACTAAAACTGGACTAAAGCTGGACTAAAGCAGGTCTAAAAACTGGACTAAAGCAAGACTAAAACTGACTAAACAAGGAGTAAAACTGGACTAAAGCAAGACTAAAACTGGACTAAACCAGGACTAAAACTGGACTAAAGCAGGACTAAAACTGGACTAAACCAGGAGTAAAACTGGACTAAAACTGGACTGAAACTGACCAAAGCAGGACTAAAACTGGACTAAAACTGGACTAAAACTGGACTAAAGCAGGTCTAAAACTGGACTAAAACTGGACTAAAACCGGACTAAAACTGGACTAAACCAGGACTAAAACTGGACTAAAACTGGACTAAAACTGGACTAAAGCAGGTCTAAAACTGGACTAAAACTGGACTAAAGCAGGACTAAAACTGGACTAAAACTGGACTAAACCAGGAGTAAAACTGGACTAAAGCAAGACTAAAACTGGACTAAACCAGGAGTAAAACTGGACTAAAACTGGACTAAAACTGGACTAAAGCAGGACTAAAACTGGACTAAAGCAGGACTAAAACTGGACTAAAACTGGACTAAAGCAGGACTAAAACGAGGCTGAATCACTTCAGCGCCGCTGTGTTTCCCACACTGACGGAAACCCTCTGGTCTGGTAGGTCAGTGAAAGTAGTGATGGGAATTACGGCTCTTTTTAGAGAACCGGATCTTTCGGCTCACTAAAAAGAGCCGGCTCTTTCGGCTCCCAAGCGGCTCTTCAGGTTATTTTGTTGCTTTCATTAATTTATGATCGACAATATAAAATTATGCACAAATTGAATTACTAATATAATTTTTTATGCATGTTTCTTATATGAATCTGATTTTATTGACTCACTCCTCATAAAATGTAAAAAATGAATGCTCCTCTGTCCCTCCGCTCGACAGACTGTACTTTTCTGCTCCACATATACACTGAGTAATAATGTGTTTAATGCAGCTTCACTCACATTTGTTCACGTTTTACAGAAACAAAACTTAAAGCTGCGTGGCTCATTTGCATATAGTATATATATATATATAGTGGATTAAGCAGGACTAAAACTGGATTAAACTGAACTAAACCAGGACTAAAACTGGACTAAATCTGGACTAAAGGAGGACTGAAACTGGACTAAAACTGGACTAAAGCAGGATTAAATCTCGACTAAAACTGGACTAATGCAGGTCTAAAACTAGACTAAAACTGGACTAAAACTGGACTAAAGCAGGACTAAAACTGGACTAAAACTGGACTAAAGCAGGACTGACACCGGACTAAAGCGGGGCTAAGACTGGACTAAAACTGGACTGAAACTGGACTAAAGCAGAACTAAAACTGTACTAAAACTGGACTAAAGCAGGACTGAAACTGGACTAAAACTGGACTAAAGCAGGACTGAAACCGGACTAAAGCGGGGCTAAAACTGGACTAAAACTGGACTGAAACTAGACTAAAGCAGGACTAAAACTGTACTAAAACTGGACTAAAGCAGGACTAAAACTGGACTAAAACTGGACTAAAGCAGGACTAAAACTTGACTAAAACTGGACTAAAACTGGACTAAAGCAGGACTAAAACTGGACTAAAGCAGGTCTAAAACTGAACTAAAACTGGACTAAAACTGGACTGAAACTGGACTAAAGCAGGACTAAAACTGGACTAAAGCAGGTCTAAAACTGGACTAAAACTGGACTAAAGCAGGACTAAAACTTGACTAAAACTGGACTAAAACTGGACTAAAGCAGGACTAAAACTGGACTAAAACTGGACTAAAACTGGACTAAAGCTGGACTAAAGCAGGTCTAAAACTGAACTAAAGCAGGACTAAAACTGGACTGAAACTGGACTAAAGCAGGACTAAAACTGGACTAAAACTGGACTAAAACTGGACTAAAACTGGATTAAGCAGGACTAAAACTGGATTAAACTGGACTAAACCAGGACTAAAACTGGACTAAATCTGGACTAAAACTGGACTAAAGGAGGACTGAAACTGGACTAAAACTGGACTAAAACTGGACTAAAACTGGACTAAAACTGGACTAAAGCAGGTCTAAAACTGGACTAAAACTGGACTAAAGCAGGACTAAAACTGGACTAAAACTGGACTAGAACTGGATGAAAGCAGTTCTAAAACTGGACTAAAACAGGACTAAAACTGGACTAAAACTGGACTAAACCAGGACTAAAGCAAGACTAAAACTGGACTAAACCAGGAGTAAAACTGGACTAAAGCAAGACTAAAACTGGACTAAACCAGGAGTAAAACTGGACTAAAGCAGGACTAAAACTGGACTAAAGCAGGAGTAAAACTGGACTAAAGCAGGACTAAAACTGGACTAAAGCAGGAGTAAAACTGGACTAAAGCAAGACTAAAACTGGACTAAACCAAGAGTAAAACTGGACTAAAGCAGGACTAAAACTGGACTAAAGCAGGAGTAAAACTGGACTAAAGCAAGACTAAAACTGGACTAAACCAGGAGTAAAACTGGACTAAAGCAAGACTAAAACTGGACTAAACCAGGAGTAAAACTGGACTAAAGCAGGACTAAAACTGGACTAAAGCAAGACTAAAACTGGACTAAACCAGGAGTAAAACTGGACTAAAGCAAGACTAAAACTGGACTAAACCAGGAGTAAAACTGGACTAAAGCAAGACTAAAACTGGACTAAACCAGGAGTAAAACGGGACTAAAGCAGGACTAAACCAGGAGTAAAACTGGACTAAAACTGGACTAAACCAGGACTAAAACTGGACTAAAGCAAGACTAAAACTGGACTAAACCAGGAGTAAAACTGGACTAAAACTGGACTAAACCAGGACTAAAACTGGACTAAACCAGGAGTAAAACTGGACTAAAACTGGACTAAACCAGGACTAAAACTGGACTAAAGCAGGACTAAAACTGGACTAAACCAGGAGTAAAACTGGACTAAAACTGGACTAAAACTGGACTAAAGCAGGTCTAAAACTGGACTAAAACTGGACTAAAACCGGACTAAAACTGGACTAAACCAGGACTAAAACTGGACTAAAACTGGACTAAAACTGGACTAAAGCAGGTCTAAAACTGGACTAAAACTGGACTAAAGCAGGACTAAAACTGGACTAAAACTGGACTAAAACTGGACTAAAGCAGTTCTAAAACTGGACTAAAACAGGACTAAAACTGGACTAAAGCAGTTCTAAAACTGGACTAAAGCAGGACTAAAATGGGACAAAAGCAAGACTAAAACTGGACTAAACCAGGAGTAAAACTGGACTAAAGCAAGACTAAAACTGGACTAAACCAGGAGTAAAACTGGACTAAAGCAAGACTAAAACTGGACTAAACCAGGAGTAAAACAGGACTAAAGCAAGACTAAAACTGGACTAAACCAGGAGTAAAACTGGACTAAAGCAAGACTAAAACTGGACTAAACCAGGAGTAAAACTGGACTAAAGCAGGACTAAAACTGGACTAAAGCAAGACTAAAACTGGACTAAACCAGGAGTAAAACTGGACTAAAGCAAGACTAAAACTGGACTAAACCAGGAGTAAAACTGGACTAAAACTGGACTAAAACTGGACTAAAGCAGGACTAAAACTGGACTAAAACTGGACTAAAACTGGACTAAAGCTGGACTAAAGCAGGTCTGAAACTGAACTAAAGCAAGACTAAAACTGGACTAAACCAGGAGTAAAACTGGACTAAAACTGGACTAAAACTGGACTAAAGCAGGACTAAAACTGGACTAAAACTGGACTAAAACTGGACTAAAGCTGGACTAAAGCAGGTCTAAAACTGGACTAAAGCAAGACTAAAACTGGACTAAACCAGGAGTAAAACTGGACTAAAGCAAGACTAAAACTGGACTAAACCAGGAGTAAAACTGGACTAAAGCAAGACTAAAACTGGACTAAACCAGGAGTAAAACTGGACTAAAACTGGACTGAAACTGGACTAAAGCAGGACTAAAACTGGACTAAAACTGGACTAAAACTGGACTAAAGCAGGTCTAAAACTGGACTAAAACTGGACTAAAACCGGACTAAAACTGGACTAAACCAGGACTAAAACTGGACTAAAACTGGACTAAAACTGGACTAAAGCAGGTCTAAAACTGGACTAAAACTGGACTAAAGCAGGACTAAAACTGGACTAAAACTGGACTAAACCAGGAGTAAAACTGGACTAAAGCAAGACTAAAACTGGACTAAACCAGGAGTAAAACTGGACTAAAACTGGACTAAAACTGGACTAAAGCAGGACTAAAACTGGACTAAAGCAGGACTAAAACTGGACTAAAACTGGACTAAAGCAGGACTAAAACTGGACTAAACCAGGAGTAAAACTGGACTAAAACTGGACTAAACCAGGAGTAAAACTGGACTAAAGCAGGACTAAACCAGGAGTAAAACTGGACTAAAGCAGGACTAAAACTGGACTAAACCAGGAGTAAAACTGGACTAAAACTGGACTAAACCAGGACTAAAACTGGACTAAAGCAAGAATAAAACTGGACTAAACCAGGAGTAAAACTGGACTAAAACTGGACTAAACCAGGAGTAAAACTGGACTAAAACTGGACTAAACCAGGACTAAAACTGGACTAAAGCAAGACTAAAACTGGACTAAACCAGGACTAAAACTGGACTAAAGCAAGACTAAAACTGGACTAAACCAGGACTATAACTGGACTAAAGCAGGAGTAAAACTGGACTAAAGCAGGACTAAAACTGGACTAAACCAGGACTATAACTGGACTAAAGCAGGAGTAAAACTGGACTAAACCAGGAGTAAAACTGGACTAAAGCAGGACTAAACCAGGAGTAAAACTGGACTAAAGCAGGACTAAAACTGGACTAAACCAGGAGTAAAACTGGACTAAAACTGGACTAAACCAGGACTAAAACTGGACTAAAGCAAGAATAAAACTGGACTAAACCAGGAGTAAAACTGGACTAAAACTGGACTAAACCAGGAGTAAAACTGGACTAAAACTGGACTAAACCAGGACTAAAACTGGACTAAAGCAAGACTAAAACTGGACTAAACCAGGACTAAAACTGGACTAAAGCAAGACTAAAACTGGACTAAACCAGGACTATAACTGGACTAAAGCAGGAGTAAAACTGGACTAAAGCAGGACTAAAACTGGACTAAACCAGGACTATAACTGGACTAAAGCAGGAGTAAAACTGGACTAAACCAGGACTATAACTGGACTAAAGCAGGAGTAAAACTGGACTAAACCAGGACTATAACTGGACTAAACCAGGACTAAAACGGGACTAAAGCAGGAGTAAAACTGGACTAAACCAGGACTATAACTGGACTAAAGCAGGAGTAAAACTGGACTAAACCAGGACTATAACTGGACTAAAGCAGGAGTAAAACTGGACTAAACCAGGACTATAACTGGACTAAACCAGGACTAAAACGGGACTAAAGCAGGAGTAAAACTGGACTAACTAGAGTTAGAGAACTCATAACGGCGGCTCCAGCTGCTCATTATGATGTTCAGACACAGTTCACGAAGGTGCAGGAGGTGTCTTATGAACTGTCCTCAGAACGAGAGGAGCTGAGCTTCAGGGAGATTACCAGCATTACCCTTTCCACGCACTATTAAATAAAAATGAACAATGTTAAAATAAATAAATGTGTGCTTTGGCCTTTATTTAATACTTATTCATGTTTTATTGTGTGTTTGTTTTCACATGGTTTCATTCACATCCAGTCACATATCAAACTGCAGAGGCCTGTTACTGATGCTCAAATAATGGGCCGGAATAATGGAAAGTGAATGTACAAAAAATAATCCAATACATGATGAAAGAAAGTCAAAGATTAAAATGGACAGGTGAATGTTGTTTTTTCCCCCGTGCACACGCCTGATGCAGACTGGATAAGTGCGGTTGAAGTCGATGAGTTTAAACTGTGTTAGTGGAACGACTTGAGCCTTAAGTTGAATCTGACGCTCGTCCAAACGAGGCTGAATCACTTCAGCGCCGCTGTGTTTCCCACACTGACGGAAACCCTCTGGTCTGGTAGGTCAGTGAAAGTAGTGATGGGAATTACGGCTCTTTTTAGAGAACCGGATCTTTCGGCTCACTAAAAAGAGCCGGCTCTTTCGGCTCCCAAGCGGCTCTTCAGGTTATTTTGTTGCTTTCATTAATTTATGATCGACAATATAAAATTATGCACAAATTGAATTACTAATATAATTTTTTATGCATGTTTCTTATATGAATCTGATTTTATTGACTCACTCCTCATAAAATGTAAAAAATGAATGCTCCTCTGTCCCTCCGCTCGACAGACTGTACTTTTCTGCTCCACATATACACTGAGTAATAATGTGTTTAATGCAGCTTCACTCACATTTGTTCACGTTTTACAGAAACAAAACTTAAAGCTGCGTGGCTCATTTGCATATAGTATAAGTGCTGAAAAAAAAAACACTTGTGCATTGATGTGGTCGATTTCTGTCGGACTAACGGCCGCCCCTCCCCCTCTGCTCAGCGCAAACACAACAAACAAACACATATTCACCAATCATGTGCCTGGTTTAGACCTGGTTTAGTCCTGGTTTAGACCTGGTTTAGTCCTGGTTTAGACCTGGTTTAGTCCTGGTTTAGTCCTGGTTTAGACCTGGTTTAGACCTGGTTTAGTGCTGGTTTAGTCCTGGTTTAGTCCTGGTTTAGACCTGGTTTAGACCTGGTTTAGTCCTGGTTTGGACCTGGTTTAGTCCTGGTTTAGTCCTGGTTTAGATGTGGTTTAGTCCTGGTTTAGACCTGGTTTAGTCCTGGTTTAGACCTGGTTTATTCCTGGTTTAGTCCTGGTTTAGACCTGGTTTAGACCTGGTTTAGTCCTGGTTTAGACCTGATCAGACCTGGTTTAGACCTGGTTCAGACCTGGTTTAGATCTGGTTCAGACCTGGTTTAGACCTGGTTTAGTCCTGGTTTAGACCTGGTTTAGATCTGGTTTAGACCTGGTTTAGATCTGGTTTAGTCCTGGTTTAGTCCTGGTTTAGACCTGGTTTAGACCTGGTTTAGTCCTGGTTTAGTCCTGGTTTAGTCCTGGTTTAGACCTGGTTTAGTCCTGGTTTATTCCTGGTTTAGACCTGGTTTAGTCCTGGTTTAGACCTGGTTTAGTCCTGGTTTAGTCCTAGTTTAGACCTGGTTTAGTCCTGGTTTAGACGTGGTTTAGTCCTGGTTTAGTCCTGGTTTAGACCTAGTTTAGTCCTGGTTTAGACCTGGTTTAGTCCTGGTTTAGTCCTGATTTAGACCTGGTTTAGTCCTGGTTTAGACCTGGTTTAGTCCTGGTTTAGTCCTGGTTTAGACCTGGTTTAGTCCTGCTTTAGTCCTGGTTTATACCTGGTTTAGACCTGGTTTAGTCCTGGTTTAGACCTGGTTTAGTTCTGGTTCAGTCCTGGTTTAGACCTGGTTTAGACCTGGTTTAGACCTGGTTTAGTCCTGGTTTAGACCTGGTTTAGTCCTGGTTCAGTCCTGGTTTAGACCTGGTTTAGACCTGGTTTAGTCCTGGTTTAGACCTGGTTTAGACCTGGTTTAGTCCCGGTTTAGTCCTGGTTTAGACCTGGTTTAGTCCTGGTTCAGTCCTGGTTTAGACCTGGTTTAGACCTGGTTTAGTCCTGGTTTAGACATGGTTTAGACCTGGTTTAGTCCTGGTTTAGACCTGGTTTAGACCTGGTTTAGTCCTGGTTTAGTCCTGGTTTAGACCTGGTTTAGTCCTGGTTTATTCCTGGTTTAGACCTGGTTTAGTCCTGGTTTAGACCTGGTTTAGTCCTGGTTTAGTCTTGGTTTAGACCTGGTTTAGTCCTGGTTTAGACCTGGTTTAGACCTGGTTTAGTCCTGGTTTAGACCTGGTTTAGTCCTGGTTTAGTCCTGGTTTAGACGTGGTTTAGTCCTGGTTTAGTCCTGGTTTAGACCTGGTTTAGTCCTGGTTTAGACCTGGTTTAGACGTGGTTTAGTCCTGGTTTAGTCCTGGTTTAGACCTGGTTTAGTCCTGGTTTAGACCTGGTTTAGTCCTGGTTTAGTCCTGGTTTAGACCTGGTTTAGACCTGGTTTAGTCCTGGTTTAGACCTGGTTTAGTCCTGCTTTAGTCCTGGTTTATACCTGGTTTAGACCTGGTTTAGTCCTGGTTTATACCTGGTTCAGTTCTGGTTCAGTCCTAGTTTAGACCTGGTTTAGACCTGGTTTAGACCTGGTTTAGTCCTGGTTTAGACCTGGTTTAGACCTGGTTTAGTCCTGGTTTAGTCCTGGTTTAGTCCTGGTTTAGTCCTGGTCTAAACTACATGAGTGAGCAGCTTTTACACAGAATCAGACCCGTGGAGACGCGGGGAGGGCATCTGACGCACGGGGACATTTAAGGACGTGTGCGTAAAGGTCTGAACCGCAGGATCCGCCGCTTTTACGCACAGTAAAACCACTTTAGAGGCATTAAACCGACACGAGAGCCGGAATGCTCCTGGAGCCACAGTCTCTGTACCTTTATCGTCTCCCCCTCGATCTCCACCGCCTTCTCCCTGAAATCCACGCCGATGGTCGCCTCGGTTTTGTCGGGGAAGTTCCCTCCGGTGAATCGGAAGGTCAGACACGTCTTCCCCACGTTGGAGTCTCCGATGACAATGATTTTGAAGATGCGCGTTTGGATGCTG